>AP028427.1:3108927-3668719 GCA_036509395.1 Antheraea yamamai
CCTTATGGATATCCACCCTCCCGGGGGAGAGAGTGGGTTATGTCCGACTCGCACGGACTAAAACCCCACGGTGTACCGACAGACCGTTGTGTGGGGGCGGCAAGGGATCGTTCACGCTAATCAACCTTGTAGAGCCGCCCCCACGGCCGCCGGTGACCGCCCGCTGTGAATTGGTACACGGCGGCGAGAACTCCTGCCTCCAGCTCCCAGGGCAGGGAGCCGGCGAGCACAAAGGCCGCCGCCGAGGACACCGTGCGGTACGCCCGGATCGCCCTCAGTGCCATCAGTGCTCAGTGCGCATTACGCAGCGCGCGCACGTGGGCGGCACCGAGGGCGTCGGCCCACACCGGTGCCCCGTAGGCGGCCATCGCCCGCACGACTCCCATGTAGAGTCGGCGGCATCCGGCACCCGGCCCCCCTATGTTGGGGAGCAACCGGCCGAGTGCCACCGCCGCCCCAGCAATTCGCGGTCCGAGCCCCGCGAAATGGGGCTCGAACCGCCAGCGCCCGTCCAGGGTGAGGCCCAGATTTTTCATCTGGGTCCCCACCCTGATCCGGGCGCCCTCCACCACAATGTGGGCCCCAGGTGGTGGCCCCCGCCGAGGCCCATGGAAAAGTAGGGCCTCGGTCTTCTCGAGGGCCACTCTGAGGCCCAACCTCCTTATGCGCCTGACCACGAGGGTTGTGGCCATCGTGGCCAGGCGCTCCACCTCCCTCCACTCCCCCCCCCGAGCTACGACTAGGGTGTCGTCCGCGTAACATATGAGGCGTGCCCCATATGGGAGCACGCCGCGGAGCACCCAGTCGTAGCCCATGTTCCACAGGAGCGGCCCCAATGCCGACCCCTGTGGAACCCCTCGCCGTGTGGCCCGCCTGACCATACGGCCGTCGCCGTCGACATAGGCGACCTCCCTGCCCTCCAGGTACGCCTCCAACACCCGCCGCAGGTACGGGGCACTCCGAAATATCGGAGCGCCTCCCGTATGACGCCATGCGGCAGGGTGTTGAAGGCGTTGGCGATGTCGAGTGACACCGCCAAAACCCTCTCCCCCTGGGAGGTCGCCTCTGCCGACAGCGACTTCAGGAGGCACAGGGCGTCCACTGTCGAATGCCCTGTCCGGAAGCCATACTGCGCGTCCGCCAGGTTCGGCCCCACGCCCTCTAGGTGCTGGACGACCCGGGAGGAGATGATCCTCTCCAGCACCTTCCCGGCGTCGTCCAGCAGGACGAGGGGCCGATACGCGGACGCGCAGTCCGGAGGGCGGCCTGCCTTCGCCATCAGGCAGAGCCGCCCAAGCTTCCAGGGCTTCGGGAACTGCCCGACCGCAAGACACCGGTCGAACAGCTCCCGAAGCCACCCCCCTAACTGGCCCAACGCAAGGCCGAGCACCCGGCCCGGGACCCCATCAGGGCCGGGCGCTCTACGCCGGCTGAGGAGGCGCTCGACTGCCCTCCCCATCTCCTCCTCCGTTATCGGAGGGGGGGGGACCGTCGCGCACCTCCTCGACTACCTCGCGAGGCGGAGGCATGGGAGGAGCCGGTAGCATCGGAGGGTCGGGGAATAGCTCTCCCACGACCCTCGCTACCACCTCCGGCCGGAGGGTCTCCGTCGCCGGGGGCGCCCATGATCGCAACTTCTTGCGCACGATCCGGTATGGGCGCCCCCAAGGATCCCCCTCCAGCGTCTGGAGCAGCTCCTCCCACGCTGCTTCTTTCGCCCGGCTGATGGCAGCCTGCAGGGTCTTCCTGCACTCCCTGTAGCTGCCATACAGCCGGGCCTCCGTCTCCGGGTCCCGGTGCCGGCGTCGGCGGCTGCGCCCGAACAGCCGCCGGGCCGCGGAGCAGGCCGCTCGGAGATCGGAGATCTCCGGCGACCACCAGTACACCGCCATTTTGTCTGGGCGGTGTACGCTCCGCGGCATCGACGCGTCGCAAACCTCCGTGAGGGCTGCACGGAGGCGGGCTGCGGACGCGTCGACATCAGCCCCTGTGGGGGGGGGGCATGGCCCAGGCCTGGACGATGGCCGCCTCTTCCGCTAATTCACGGTTGAGTCGGCTCATCGCCCAACAGGGGAACTTCGCGCCCCTCCGGGGGCGGGTGCCACTTCCGGCTTGGGAGGTGGAGACCTCGAACCTGATGTATCGGTGGTCCGATAAGGTCTCCACCTCCTCCAGCACCCTCCACCCCCGGACACGGCGTGCGACGGACGGGGTGGCGAACGAGACGTCCACCACTGATGTCCCGTTCCATCGCACGCACGTGGGGACGCTCCCCTGGTTGAGGAGGGACAGCCCCAACTCGGCTGCCCACTCCTCAACGGCCATGCCCCTCAGGTCCGTGACTGCCACTCCCCAGGTCCTCGACTTAGCATTCAAGTCCCCCATGAGGACCACGGGGAGCGGCGACAGCCGTCTGACAGCCCCCTGCAGGGAGCCGAGGTACGCCTCGAACTCCCTCAGGGGCTTGTTAGGGGAGAAGTACGCCCCCACAATGGCGTACTCTCCCCAGACGGCCGTCACGAACCCGGCCCCACACTCTCTCACCGCCAGGGACGAACCTCGGCCCGCCACGATCGCCACGGAGCCGTTCCGGTCCCCAGCCCACTGCGGCTGGGAGGGAATGAAGTAAGGCTCCGTGGCGATCGCGAGCCCGATGCCCCACTCCGCCACTGACTGCACGAGGAGATCCTGTGCAGCGGCGGAGTGGTTGAGGTTCGCCTGGAGGAAGTTGCGTATGGTGTGCTCCATTACTGGTCCATAGCAACTTCCTCCTGCCTGGCGGCGACCACCCTCGGGCCTGCTCCCATTGCTGGGGAGTCCCTACCCTTCGTGGTGGGGGGCCTGCATATGCGGCTCCCAATTATATGCCCTGAGGGCCTCCCAGCATCTGCGCATACGGCGCAGCGGGCCGTCTCCGCCTTGCACTGGGCCGTTTTATGGCCCGCCGCGCCGCAGCGGTAGCACCCGTCCCCCCTGTTGGACGAGGAGGGGCACGTGGGGCGGGTGTGCCCCAAGCCCATGCACTTATAGCAGCGCGTGGGCTTCTCATCCAGCAGCTGCACGCGTACCACACTCCAGCCGATCAGGAGCTTGCCCGCCTGTACAAGCTATATTACTACTAGCTGGCCCGACGGACGTCGTCCTGCTTTGATAATCAAAAATAATAAAATTCAACTGCAGCGCCACCTGCCGGGTTCAATTGAATCTAAATCATTCTCGGATCCACTGGAACACGCACACAAAATTTCATCAAAATCGGTCCAGCCGTTTAGTAGGAGTTCAGTGACATACACACGTATAGAAGGAATTTATATATAAATATGTCGTATGTAACATACAAACGTACGTACAACTCCTATAAAGGTTTATATCAGGATAGGATAACATTTTACACACACATTTTGTATTATGGCAGCTAAACATTTGATATACATAGATATGTGGAGATCCTAATCACCCAGACATAAAATTGGCAGTAAGACTAATTATACAAGTCAGTCATGTTTGGGAATCAAATATATCTGTAGTAGTGCTTTACGATAATTGCACCTCAAGGCCTGTCAATTTAGTAAATTAAATCAACATTAATAAATGAAGATACGTTTTAAGACATTGTAATAAGCATAGCGCATCTAGTATATGCAATTAAACCCACGACACACAAACATTTAATAGCTCCAATTATAATACTAGGTGAGTTGGTCAAGAATAAATAATGAAAAATCGTAAGTAATGTGTTATGGAGTTGTCGACGAGTCGGGCAATTAGTCGTGTGATCCATCAACATGTCACTGTTACTTCCTTACTGATAATGTAATTGTGGGTTCCGACTAGACTATCAATTACTATGTACATTCATAGAGAAAACATAGATTGAAAATCCGGATACGTTCACTTGCCAATTGACAAATGTTCGTACTTTATGTAGGTATTAGAGCGCTGGAGGCCTTCCTCCCCTCCCAACCCCTCTCCTCGCTCCTACCCCAAACACAGGCTGGCAACGCATTGGCGACTCCCCTGGTGTTGTTAGTATCTATGGACGGCGGTGATCACTTAACAACAGATGACCCGCCTGTTCTTTTGTCCTATGATATATATAAAAAGAGGTACGTATATTGATGTCATTGAGGCCATGAAGTGATGGTTATAGGTGTATTACAGCTGCTGGGATTAAGAATTAGTGTTTAAGGCTTACCGTATGACCGTTTTAGGTCACGTCGTTGTTCAATATCTTATTAATACTGTGGTTACACGTAAAAATTTATATAATAATTTTAAAAAACTTTTCTAAATATATGAATTAGAATGATTAAAACTTCAATATACATAATCTACTGTTGCATCACAGAATCAGAGAGAGAACAAATTATTGTCCATATCCCGATTTTACTAAATAAATTCTAGATTCGAATGACTTCGAATTTTCCTGTGGCCATCATCAAAATCGACACGGCACGACCTATAGGTCTCTTCCCGAAGAAAAACATAGGCATAATCACCACGCCAGGGCAGAGAAATCCACAGTTCTATATCCCAATACTGTGATACTACAACAACATTTCTCAAGTCTCTTTCAAGTTTCTCAAGTCTTCACCGACAGCTGATAGTACTACCAATTTAAATTAGTCAATGTACGCAAATTCCGAACAATTCGTTGGCACATGTCGGAGTTCGAACCTGCTGACATGAGATTGATATTCCTCTGATCAAATCGCTCGACCATCACAGGTATGGTGCAAACATTTAATGAACACAATATGAATCATAACTGGACGGAGTTGTTTTAAGAGCGTCGTATGATAGAGGTCATAATTTATATGCAAACAATGATACCTAATTATATATATTCACGCCATCAGTGTACTGTTGGTGTAGACTGACACGGTGGATAAATTTTATTTAGATCAGTGCGTCTTTTTATTCAATATACTGGATGGAGGATAACATTTTTCGAGTATATCAATTGATTAGACTTGTGGATTATATACGATACAAAAAGATCCTTTTTATTTGTCGAAGTGACATCGTAAATATATAAAAATTCAGTGTCACCATGTTTGTCCACGATAAACTCTGAAACTACTCAAACAATTTTCTTGAGTGGCATTTATGTATAATTTGATCCAACTTGACACATAGGATAATTTATATTTCGAGTAATAGCATTTTTTTTATTTATAAATTAAATTATTGTCAATGTTGATTATTGTTATTAATTGTAATTTTCATCAGTCTCGAACAGATGGCGCTTTAAATTAGTTTGTTGACAGAAAACTCTAGGACCGACTGTTATAGATATCTTAGAGATGGAACCACGTTTTAATTTTGAATTTCGTTATTTTTAATTCAATAACTGAGCCACAGCAATGTGTGGCCGGGTCAGCTACTATTATAATATTTTGGTACTAGCTTATGTACGAGGTTTCGCTCACGCTAAACTAGATTTGGTCTATCTCTCAAGAACTATACTTGTTTCTGTATTTAACAGTTATTTTTATATTTTCCGTCTATTAAAGTTACGATAACACTTGGAAATTATAAAAGACCCAGGCTTAAAAATCTATCATGGAAATCCAATTAACCAGGCAAAGGAGAGTTGTTTTTTTAGCCGGCAAGTAAGAACTGCTTAGTTTTTGCATTAGCTCGAGTATTGATCTAGAAAAACCTTTTTAAGTTAATCATAAAGTCAATCAACAAATAACACAACAATCAATACTTCAAACAGTCATTGGGACGAACTACAGTGCTCGCCAAACTTTTGGAGCGCTCGAATATAGAAAGAATATAGAACACAAATTTCTCCGTAAATACGTATTAGGTATATTAAACTACCGAGCCGAGTCTGAGGAGATAGGTCGGGGGACCCATCTCCTCATTGCACAGGTGAGGCTGACGAGGGGAGACGACTGGTCGTGTACCCAGTAGTCTCTCTATAGTAGGACGAAGCCTGGCGTTCACTCGTCAGGCTGCCGCAGGTGCGGTTTCTCAGGAAGACAGCAGGTTCGATCCCTGGCCGCCCCTACCATACGGCGGACGGTACACCGTGGGGTTTTAGTCCGTGCGAGTCGGACATAACCCATTCTCTCCCCCGAGAGGGTGGCGTATCCATAAAGGATTTCCCCACGTAAATAAAAAAAAAAAAAAAAAAAAGGTATATTAAATTAGCGGACCCGGCAGACGTTATCCCGCACTGATTATGAAAAATCCTTGACAAATTATATATTAAAATGTTCCTCATTAATCACTCTATCCACCGGTGAAAACAGCATGAAAAGCCGTTCGGTAGTTTTTGAGTTTATCGGGAACAGACAGACAGACGCGGTAGGGGACTTTGTTTTATACTATGTAATGATGTACAACACCGAGATAACTTAAAAACTGATAAATGTCAATTTTAGATTCCGATAATAATAATTTAAGTTTGTTTTGTATCAAAAATTGGCTAGAACTGTACGTGCAGTCGGTAATCTTATTTTGTCTGGTATATTGGTTTGGTTATAAGCTTTGGTGGTTATCAATTAGTATCTTTGAGAATTACCATTATAAAATAAAACCTATCTATCCAAGTCGACTAATGACGTTCAGATCTTAGATATATAGCAGTACCGAGATGCTAACTTTATAAGTTGTTAAGGCCTTGCTAGGCCAATAGCGTAGTCAGTTCGAAAATAAAGACGCTCTTTGGTTGTCACGCACGTCATTGCCGATAAAACAGAAAAAGCGACTTAGTACCTCGCTTTTCAATCGAGTGATCGAGACGTACGCACATTATAATCATACTGCAACTCCATCATCGATATCATTATAATCTAACAATTTCGCTGAAGCTCTGCGGCCAGTCATAACACGGTGCAAGATCTTGAGGGACGTGCATTATATCCTTCCTGTTGTTAGCTAGATCTGAACGTAAACTTTAAGACCCATTCCGTCTTCGCAGAGTAACAGAAAGCCATCGTATGCTATTTCGGCGGTGCGCATGCTACATATTTCTTTAACAGTTCCCTTATTCCTCCATTTTTATAACGCGTATTTTTCCCCTGTCTCTTTAGGAGTCTAATTCCCGAAAACCACTGTAGATAGACACAATAATTATTATCTGATGTATAAATATTCCAATATAATTGACAGTAACTAACAACAGATCTATACGTGAAAATCGTATTTAATTGAATCGAGACTTAAACGACCTTAATTAATGCTCATTAAAGTTGATATTTAAGGTTTACGTTCATTACCTTAAAGCTTCGAAGGCCAGAACATCCACTTAATTTAAACGGATACGTTTATACTATTCGATTGTGATTTTCATGTTATTCAATAAATTGTATGATTTTTTATAATATTTACCAACTAGCTAATGCTCGTGACTTCGCTCTCGTTAAAATAGTTTTGTTTTCTAATGTTCTCATTCAATGATATTAATCTACATAATAATCTAATTTGGATTACTATAAGTACCTATATTTTAAGTAGTTGTAGGTAACTCTTAAAACAGAAGGGAAAATACTTACTCCATAGAAAATGTCCGTTACTTTGATAAATTGTTTCATTGTATCTGAAGGCTCGTTTTTGAAATTCACAATAATACATTTCGAAATTTCATGTGATAATAATTGTTCTTCCCTATTTTTTTGGCAACCAATCTTCTAGTATTTTATTACTGTCACTATCGAGTAAGTGACGATATTACAAGTTTCTTTCGATTCTTTCAATAAACCGACAAGATGGTGGCCGTCTTGTTAAAACTTTCCAGGGAGTTTTTGTGGCAAGTCAAAATCCACGCTGCATGGTTATTATTTTCCATCCACCTCATTGTGCACAATAACCGAACTATATTACGTAAAACTTATCATATATTACTTTTTCAATCCTAGGTACTGCACCTGACTGAACTAAGTAAAAATTGCTATGTGGTTAAGTTATACGCGGTAGAAGTAGGAGCGAGAGGTATACCAGCAAAATCTCTCTACAACCTTCTGAAGGACCTTGGCCTATCGAGAACTGCAGTAAGTTCTATTTTAGAACGAGTATCAAAGGCTGCACTAACAGGTTCCTACCAAATTTGGCTAGGCAGGGCGGGAAACTCGAGCAGTGAAGGTGAGCGTTGATGCGCATCTCAAAGGAGGCCTCCTTAAACCTACAGCTGGGTCGCAAGTCCTGGGAACTGCTCTGAGTTTCTCCCTCTGCCACACGATGGACCCGGCACCCGCACGGTGAATCCATGGAAGGCTAAGAAGTTCGTCTCGTCTCTCTCCCATCGGAAATCATGCGCTGTGATACTACTGTATACTGCACATTTTGCTGAATGGGTTCGCCAATTGTTGGACACTCCTTTTTTTCTTTTCCCTTTTCAAATGTTACAAATTTTTCTATCTAATTTATTTGTGTAATTTAATTTAATAGTATTGTTGTTCCAGCAATAAAGTATTTGTTTCTTTCCTTGTTCTTTTTTAAGTCACCACCAATATTACAAAATATGGAGTCAAATATCCAAGATCCCGCCGAGAAATCCTTCTTCCTATTTCATAATATAGTTTATTTGTAATAAACGAAGTTCAGTCGGATAGTGTGAACGGACCTACAAAAGACAATTTAGAGGTCAAGACGTGTCTACGGTGATGAAACTGCGAAAAAAGCATTAGAACATATTAAATCTTCCCACTTCGTATGGCGCAACCGACACGCCCTACGCTCGAAGGCACCGATCGTTTTAATTAGAAGTGTTTAATTATTAACTTCTCAACAATATCTTATCGGAACATCTCCGTTTATTAAATATGGAGAAATGTTGATCTAAGAATGGAAAGATGAAAATGTTAGAAGTTTGTGGGTAGCAGATAATATGCAAAGAAGGTAGCGCTAAGATGCTTCTTATTCAAACTACATATTGGCCTGTAGGGCCTTTACAGCTTCGAGCTCAGAAGGTACACAGTCGAAAGGTAATTGGTAAAATAGAACAAGAAATTATTGTTACATAAGCGAATATTAAAATGTTGGATGTAAATAAGGAAACTGATTCGGATGGTAGTCTAAAATATCTTCTTTGCTGCGTTAGACACCATTTTCGATGAGAAAAACTTAAGATTGCTAGCACGTATAGTCATATCTTTTTGGTCGCTCTGATTGTAGCTCTAAGTTCGGGCATAATATAGTCAAAAGTTTAATAGAAAACAAAACTGAAATATTATTATCGGAATCTAAAATTGGCATTTGTTTATCCGTAAGTTGTTTCGATGTTACTGTAATATTAATACATATCATTTTTACATTTACAATAATTTCTTACTCGTGTTCTAGGCAAATATTTAGGGCGGTTAAAAACTTTGGCAAGGACTGTAGTTCGTGCCAATGACTCTTTGAAGTGAAGGCAGTTCTTTGACTAACTTTTCCTGTATGGGACTTTATGTCTTGTGGAATACGTAAATCACTGTATCTAATGAAGAAATGGCAATTTCCCCAAATGTTATCGTTTCGCCGCGTGCAGGTAACGTTCAACACGTATCGATACCATCGCTATGACTGGCTGGAAATTATTCCGAATCGTAATTACGGCGATTATTCACGGCCGGCCGGGGGCGGCGGCCATTTTTCAACAGTCACCGTTCTTAATTATGAGCCGCGCTGGACGGCTGTCGAAGCTTTGAGTCGCGCCGTCACCTCGGGCCGACTACGCTGCGCTATCGTGTGCGGAGCTTCAAATATGTCTGTTATTCTGAATATCGTTCGACATTATGTCGTCTTGATACAGTTAATACATTTTGCCTGTTTTGTGTATTATAGAAATCTGATGAACAAATATCGTTCGATATTATGTCATCTTGATACAGTTAATACATTTTGTATTATATAAATTTGATGAACGAACTAAATAATTGAAATCCATAATTTAATAGCCTCTTTAAAACTGTTTCAGAATTTATATCTTTGTACTTTTTTAATACATTTTCCAAATCGAGCAGAGCCTGCCTGAGCAGTGCCTGAGCCATTTTTATACCAATTTTTTTCGAAACATTGAGACATTTTTTTAAAACTTTTCTTTTAGGAATATTTTTTTTCGTATTTGGAGATAAATAATTATTAATACACACACTAAATTAATTATCTTGTACGTGTAGTAAATAAAATCTAAATGTTGAAAATAAAATTTTAAGTTCATTATAAAATTATCCACAAATTTGAGCTCTTAAGGAATTCTCTCAAATTAACAAGGACACGTAAAGTCGATAACAGTATTAATAGCCCCTCACGGACGTTACACCACGCGAGAACGCGTCTAGTGTTTATTTATCGTTTTGGAAGGCTTAGAGAAGACAGATGGAATGTTATGTTTTTTACCACAAGATGAGGTGTAAAGTACAACCTTTGGTTTTATTTTTTAATATATTATGTAAACATGTTTTATGTGAAGTTTATTTCATGACATGTCGATACTTAGTTAAAGTACTTGAAATGATTTATTACGATTCAAGGTCATATGAAATCTAGCTTTATATAAATCGGCAGTGGGAAAACAGTTAAAAACATCTCCCTCCTCTGTTTGTCAGCCGATTCTCATCATTCTTTCTTTGTTTACTAGCTATTGACGAGCTTTAGTGTTATTAAGAGAAAAACATAAAATAGTGTTTAAAGTAAAACTTTTTTCCGTCTTCTCAATTTTTTTTGTCCATTTATCGCATGTCGCATTACAGGCGGCGCGCGGCCTCGGTTTAGGGGTAAAGTGAAAGGCGCTCGGCAGAACAATCAAGCCCAATATGTGTATCATTTGAATGATTGTATTTATTATGTATTCCGTACTCTACTACGCAGATTGAAATTAAAATTTATAGTTGGATATCTTGTAATATGTTGATCACTTAACATCAGGTGACCCACATGTTCGTTTGCCTCCTATGTTATTAAAAAAGTACAATTAAAATCATAAACCACATTTTTTTTTATTGTAGCACGGCAAAGTGACTGCACTGTGCCTGATGGTAAGCGCAGTACAATCCAAAAACAACGGTGACCACCTAGAGATAGACCCCATGTTATAGGAAGGAGGGAACACACTAGCCGGGAGATTGTTCCACTGCTTCACGGTACGGCAAAAATAAGATGTAGCGGACTTTTTAGTTCGTGCCCAGATAGGAGTTACTGTAAAACTGTGGCTCCGAAGACCAGCGCTCGTGGTTCGGATGTGAAAAGGAGCGGTTGTGCACATTACGCCTCCTTAAGCAACTGCAACATTCTACCTTTATTTTAATAACTGCTTATTTTATTTCTATTGTAATTGTCATTTCTTTATTATCCTGTTTTATTAAACTCTATTTTACTTTAGTGTGAAAGTATAACAAACAAACAAACTCAATGCCACGTTTATAATATTAAGTATGGATTGCTGTTCTAAAAAAACTTTCTAAATTATATTACCGTCTAAAATATCATTATTTTTTATAACAGAATTTACTAATCACGTATAATTGTATTTTTTAATTGTATGTTTCTTATTACAAATAGATTACGTGTGATTTGTTGGTATACTTAATGAAATAAATAAATAAATCAGTAGGGGAAATATAAGCAGAACCCTTTCAAAAGTATGACATAATTATGAATGACGTCATCTTTATAATCACTAATTTTATTGGCCATGACCTATTGAGTATTTACCAGTATTTACAAACTATTCTACATTCTAAAAAATATTTCAGTGATAGAAAGCTACTTTCAGGCCTTCGGGATAAACCCAGAGCGCTGTACAGTCTCTGACGCGTTGCGGCGATTCGGGGGTTTAGTGTGAGTGAGCGAAACCACGAGACACAACAGCTAGTATACGTTAATTAAAGAACGAGTATAAATGAGAGCAAACAACTCGGTATACTAAGAATGAGAATTAAGTACAATTAATCTACGCTAGAAGTAGGTGGGAAATAAATTAGGTACTAAATTTATTTTACACGAGAATAAAAAAAAAACGGTAAATTCTTATTTAAAAAGTGGGATAAGAGCATGATTAAAAGTGCTGCAGTGCGAGCTCGTGAAACGACTTCTAGATAATAATTGAAATCGCCGTCTGGTCACGACTACAACGGGTACAATCGTTGAGAAAACTTTAATCACGCTTTTGTCTTCAGTGACGACTGAAGGCAGACATTAATCCCTTTTTCATTACTTTCAGTACGCGTTTATAATAATAAGTCTTTGATAAAGCAATTTTAGAATGGTATAATGAATGTACACATATCGACGGTGGGAATTTGATTAATGCAAAATGTCAGGAAAGTCATGTCTTTTATAATACTTTGTAGACTTTAAAATTTGACCGCGTTCTCATCTGATGTTAAACGCCAAACCTAGAGAGGATTTGCACTCAAGTACATCTATCGTAACACACAAACAGGTGATTAGCGACAGATTTTCAACTTGGAGGGTGGTAGCTAGCCAAGCGGGCTTGAACAAGCGTGGTAGGGACAACGATGCATCTTTGACGAATGATTTAAAAAAAAATCATAAGAGTTTTTTTAATTACCATAAGACTAATAACACTGTTTAACTTACTGATATACTACCATTTCAAAATAAATACTTACCAGAATATCAAAAATACATAGTTATTTTTAAGCCGCTTTAAAAAAAATGTAACTTTAATTAGAAAATGAATTACAGAGTTTTACGTGATACCTACTTTAGGCAAGGCACTCCTAATAACTAAACGGTTTAATAGATTTTTTGTTAGATTTATCATGATTTTAAGTGTGACGTAGGTTAAATAATATTTTTAAGTATGGCGTATATTTTGTTAATAAAAAATTCAGAGTGGATATAAATCAGTATTGTACATAGCAATTTTCAACCTAACAATTCGTTCATAAGTATTATATGTGTCATAAAAAATAGTTTAAGAACTTTTACGGTCAGGTGTTTTATTGATCCTTCTTCGTAATACTACTTGCTTATTTTTTTATAAACTTTGGTATATTGTATTGAGAAATGGATTCGAAGTATTATCAATTTGAATATCATTATCACTTTGTTAGGTTACGTTGGTACTGATTGTTACCATTTCATGGTTCATGTAGTCAATTTCATGGTAAATATAAATTATTTTATTATTTATTAACGAGAAAACACACAAAGAACAAGTGAAGGGAAATGATTACTATTTAATATTCATTAATTAAGTAAAACAGTTCTGCAAGTGAATGTACATTGCTGGATTCGGGCGTGCTGACGCCGGCGCGTCTAATCGCCGTTTATTGGAGAAAACCGATTACGGGCTGAGCCACGGCCGAAACTGTTTCAACATGTCACCACATCGAGATACTTCCGAATATTCAGAGTTCCGAACGTGTCCGAGGCATATCTCTGGCGTCAAACAAATAATGATTCTTCATAAAAAATATTTTATTCAAGTTACCGATGTATGTATTGATTAACAATGAAAATAGATTATTCTTAACTGGTCTAATGAAGAATAAGGAAACGTGAACGCTTAAGGAATTTCGTAAAGGCAACTTCATAACAAAATTTCTGAGCCTCGATGTTGCTATTACTATTTGTTGTATAAGTGTTATCTCAAAATGAATATTGTGTAAATATTTTTCGTGTTCAAACATTTATAATAGGTCTTTACCTATGAAATTGACGTTCTGCTGTACTGGCCGTTTCAAATCAAAATAATTTTTGTTTGGCTAAGAATTCTAATTTCAAATTAATTTTATTTTAAAAACATGGAATTCTTTTTCCAAAATTAGTCATTTGTTTATTGATTAGTGTTACATTTTCATCGCATTTCAATCTTTTTTGTCATCGTGGATACGTTACAAATTCGAGTAATTATGGAATATGAGTACCGTCGTGGCAGAAACGCGGCACAAGCGGCACGCAACATCAACGACGTTTACGGAGCTAACACTACAAACCAACGCATCACCTGTTATTGGTTTGCTCGCTTCCGTTCTAGGAATTTCGACCTGAAAAATGAACCTCGCGGTCGTCCGAAGACTTTGGTCGACAATGACAAATTAAAGGGGATTGTGGAAGGTGATGATACACAATCTACGGCTGAATTAGCAGCAGCTTTCGACGTTAGCGTCAATACAATATTGGTCCATTTGCGTCAAATTGGCAAGGTAAAAAAGCTTGACAAATGGGTGCCCCACGAACTCAATGATCGCCAGCGCGGAGTACGCGTCGAGACGTACCTTGCACTGCTCAACAGACACACAAATGAAGGAATTTTGAACCGCATTTGTTACCTGCGATGAAAAATGGATTTTGTTTGATAACCGCAAGGGCTCAGCAAGTTGGTTGGATCCTGGTTCAGCACCTAAACAATCCCCTAAACGAAAACTTACCCCTAGAAAAGTGATGGTCACTGTTTGGTGGTCTAGCGCCGGTGTGATTCATCACAGCTTCTTACCAAACGGGGTAAGCATTACTGCAGATGTGTAGTGTGAAGAACTGAACACAATGATGGAGAAGCTGGCACATCTCCAACCAGCATTGGTCAATCGCTCGTCTCCGCTGCTCCTGCACGACAACGGGCGACCTCACACTGCACAGCAGACGGTCTCCAAGTTGCAAGAACTGGGGTTGGAAGTTCTCCGTCATCCGCCCTACTCACCAGACCTTGTGCCTACAGACTACTACTTTTTCCAAAATTTGGATGACTCTTTGGCGGGAAAAAAATTCAATACCCGAGAGGCAGTACAAAATGCCTTTGAAGAATTTGTTGCCTCTCGTCCAGCTGATTTCTTTAAGAAGGGTATCAATAAACTGCCACTGCGTTGGCAAAGATGCATTGATTGCATGGGTGATTACTTCGATTAATACAAATAAAAAATACATGAAAAAAATGCGTTTAATTTTTTTCATACAAAACGGCAATTTCATAGGTAAAGACCTAATATACTAACTAGCGGGCCCGGTGAACGTTGTCCCGCTCTGATAACAAAAAAAAAAACCATGACAGATTTATATACCTAAACCTTCCTCACGAATCACTTCATTATCATTACATAGTATAAAACAAAGTCCCCCACCGCGTCTGTCTGTCTGTCTGTTCGCGATAAACTCAAAAACTACTGAACGAATTTTCATGCGGTTTTCACCAGTGGATACAGTGATTCATGGGGAAGATTTTAGTATATAATTTGTCAAGGTTTTTTTTATAGTCAGGGCGGGACAGCCTCTGCCGGGCCCGCTAGTATTATTAATAAAACCGAATGAAAATCCGTTCAGTAGTTTTCGTGTTAACGCGAACAGACAGACGTAGCAGAGGATTTTGTTTTATAAGATTTAGTGATTTTCATGACCGCTTGAACGTTTTAAAAGTTACTGTGCGGTTACTCCACCTAGTGTCGAGTTATAGTCAAACGGTTTTGAAATTTATTAATCCGTATTAAAATTATAAATGCGAATATGTGTTTGTTTGTTAGACTGTTAGACGTCTTAACTAATCGCGTACACGCTGTCAGTAGTACAAATAAGGACATAGAGGTGGTTTCATCGAGAAAAATGTGTTCTTCCCGAAAGATAGGTCAAATCTATACTATCACAAGCGAAGCCATAATAGTTAGACTCATACTTTACTAAACCTTTCCATTAAATTAGTAGAGTTTGTGGTGGCGTCTGTGATACAGTTTCACTGCTAGTACAGACACCATCGTAGATTTGCGCCGTCAGTGATATTTGAATATTGTAAATGATTCATGTAATTTTTTTGGAGAATATAAATTATTAAAAATTTAATTATACCAGGTGAAAGGTTAACCGCTTGCAATATTTTAGGATATGACACTTCATGGTCACGTTTTACATATAAAATAATAATGTCAAATACTAATAAACAACCAAGAAAATATAATTTAAAGTTTGTTTTAAGAATCTTAGGATAAACACAATCGTAATAAACCTAGGTGCAATGACCGATGTCGAAAGCTACAATGGGCGACCCGGAGTTAATAACTTTCGATAATAAAACGAACAATAAACCCTTTTGTTTTGTTCCTAACGTTTCCACGTTCCCTTCCAAGTGAAAGTGAAATCACCCGACGGTCATTGACACTGTGCTTCAACATAGACGCGTAGAGGATTGTGTATAATTTTTGTATTTTTCTAGATAATTAGGTCAAATATTAAGCACCTATTTTCTTATTAATTTAGAACGAGAATCGATTGCAGAGTATCCTCTATAAATATTGCTACTGTCTAAACATTCAGCCTGTATATTGGTTGATTGACTACAATTTCATTTATTTTTAAATGTAATGTGGCTTAAGATGATAACAGTGGCAATTTATCGCGACTAGCCTTTTCTCGCGGCTTCGCTCGCATTAATATATGTAACTTATGCCTATATATATTACCAAGGTCGGTAATAGCACTTTTTTTAATGAAAGTTACTCTGCCTTTTTCTGAAGCCCTGATAACATATAAGCAAAATTTTATGATAATCGGATGAGTATTTAAAACGTGAAATCGTAACAAACAGACTTACGTTTATAATATTAGTTAGTATTACAATATTTTTATTAAAGTAATATTGGGTATCAAATTCTTTTGATTAAAGACATAAATAACTTGGTGGACTGGAATTCAAATTATGTGATTGACCATGTGACAAGCTTCAGTAAGATGTTTTTTTTTGCTTATAGAGTAATAGTCATCGTTATATATGTCTGAAGGAATACCTCTTCACGATCCGTTTGAGGTAAAAGTTATCGTAGGAGGAAGTGAAAACCTGATAGAGAAGCGATTTGATATCTCCACAGTACGACAAATGAAAGAATTTGTTTTTTTTTTACCTGATGATAAGTACCTTATTAGAGGGAACTCTCATGGCAATGACAGAATACAACAAAAAAAAAACAAAACACAAAATAACAAAAAAGAACAAAACAACAAAAAAGTGACGATAGGACTATCGCCACTCCAATAATTGTCAGTATTTTTTTGGATCCGGCTAAAGTAGTTTGTCTGAAAAGATTTTAAAACTTTACCAGTATTGGTGGTGAGCTCAGAAGACCCTCAGTCGAATGGTATAAGTGTACCGAAGTGTACCTTAGCTTAAGTTGAAGCCGTATATGTAATTCTTACACATGTATATATTAAGTATATAAACAAAGCCACTATTAACCGAGATAAATATGAGTCATATGATCTGCATTTTATGTCAAATTAGGGTCATATGTTTACTGAGTATTTGACTAGGACGGGACTCCAAGTTATCATACATATATGACAATCAGGTTCGTCGTAATCACCACATCAGCCTGTAAGGGACTCATTGCAGGGTTATAGGCCTATTTCCGAAGGAAGGTATGGGCATAATCACCATGCCAGCCCACGGCGTATTGGCGATTCGAAACTTCGAGAAATCAATAGTCCTATATTTTGCTAAACACAGTGGTGTTACAAGAACATTTCTCAGCTTCGTGTTATCTCACGATGTTTTCCTTCGCCATCAGTCGATAGTGTTACCATTTTAAATTGGTAAATGTACGCGAATTCCGAAAAATTCCTTAGTACATGCCAGGGTTCGAACGTGCGGACATCGAAATTACATTCCACCGGTCAAACCACTCGACCATTATCATTTCTTGACAAAACAGAGAACAATAAGGTTGTGTATTATTAAACACAATTTCATTTACAAACTAATTACGAAAAATGATTGCGACGAATGATGGAACCTTTCAATTTGATATGAAATCAATTTATAAATGAGTTTTAGGTATTTACCAAGTGAATTCGATGTTATTATTAGAGGCCAGTTGGGACGTCAGCGGGCCTCGTACCTGGCGCAAGTCAGGTCGGCCGACTTGCGAGTCACGGAGGGAGCTTTTTGGTTAAAACTACAAAAAAGCAAATTATATTGATGGAATCGAGCCGGTTTGATTGATGATGAACGGGCATTTTTTAATTTATTTCGAGGATTAGACCGCGTCGATTCTGAGGTCACATCGCAACGTTATTTGAAAGGTGTGAATGTTGACAGACGATAATTTGTCATGGTTCCTTATAAACCGACTGATATTTGGATGCCGATTTGTTATTAAGGTTACGAGTGCTACAAAGTTAATTAATAATTGCACTAATTATCACCAAATTAAATTTAAGGTGCAAGGTCATGATGTATGCGAATGTTAAGATGGATGCGGGATATAACGAGAATGGATGAAATTAGGAAAACAACACCAATGACATAGCCTCACTGAGAGTGTCCTACTGTCTGTATTATGGCGAGTATTCTAAAAAGCAATCCTGTGTAATCCCTTCCTTTCCTTTTCATAACCAAACCACGCGTGCTGGGCTTCGGAGCTACAGTTTTACAGTATATTCTATCTGGGCATGAACTAAAAAGTTCGCAACATCTTACCTTTGCCGTACCTTGGAGCTATGGTACAATCTCCCTGCGAGTATGTTTCCTTCTTCCCTAAAGACATTTACGCAGGCCGGCATGACAGCGACGACCGATGAAGGATCGCTGTCTCTTGGTAGTCGCCATAGTTTTTGGATTGTATAGTGCTTATACCATACCATATACTTTGCCGTGCTATAAAAAAATAGTTGAGGAGTAATTGTTTATCGTGGTATAGACATGTTTTGAGAAAAGGTAAAAGTTATGTTTTTATGCCAAAGGGCAACAAGCAAGCAAACGGCCCTTCTGATGTTAAATGATTACCATCATCTAAGGACAATTGCAACACCAGGGGCGTTACTGTTGTGTTGCCAACCTTAAAGGGCTTCATGTCATAACTTTACCAGGTAATCCATTTCACAAATGCTAGCGTGCGCATAATGAAAATTCTAGAAAACTTTTATATAACTAAAGAAGTATGAAGGTGGATAGACATAAGAGTAAAGGAATACCGGAGAAAATATAGATGGATTGTGTGAAGAATGTCTGTATAAAATGTGTGATAATAGAGTTGACAACTGTTAGAAGTGACTTGAAGAGAGAAACATATTCGTATTGTGCCGACACAATTTCGGTTGGATAAGGGTATAAAGGTCACGATGAGAGTGTAATCGCTAATTTTTTGTTTCGTAATTCTATTTGAACCACAATAAGATTTGAAAGCATTAGTTAATCATAGAATTCGTCGTTTCAAAGTATTTCTGATTGAGTTATAACCTAAACAATTCTCTCGGAAGTTAAAACCAGTGATCTGTAAATAATAGAAAGACAGATTTACTAATTAAAATGAGTTTCATTATTACGTGAATCTATTAAAAGGAATCCTATTAAGCGATTGAAAAAAAAAACCAATAAAAACAACAGCCATGCCGAGTCTCAGGTCCCGCGGTTTTTTCTCGACGTATTTTAGCTTCAAGTCTATTAATATTAATTGAGGTTTGAAATTTTGCCCGTACCGTACGTGGAACAATGACTCTGCAGTGTTGGCGATGAATGTTTGAATGTGTTTCAATTTCTTGAAAAAAAAATTTAGCTATGTTATTATACTCTCACCGTCACAAACTAACTTGTAAGAATTTGTTATTTAGTAAAGATTTGTTACTGTTAACTTCATTCTTGTAGAATGTGGTTTTGTTTTTCTTATAGGAGCTTCGTGTTCCATCAGATTACCGGTGGTCTGTGTTCTGTTTTTTTTTTGCTATTTCTAAATATCTATAACCCTTTTATTGATTTTAATTTAATAATTGTATAATTATTACTTAGCTTCTACGGAAAAGGAATGCTCTGAAAAGCCCTTTAGTAGAAGTGTTATCAGTCGGTTCACCGTTTCGGAAATAAGTTCGTACAAACAACATACATCTGAATTACATTTTTTTTATTTAGATTGTTGTCAATTAAATTAATAGAGTTTCAACTAATTAGTGAAATGAAGCTTTCTAACATATTTATTTGCACAAACACGTAGAGTAGTTACGTATTGTTTTTAATTTTAAAATATATATCTCTATTATCTAATATGGTCACCCTATTGTTCAAGGTGTAAGCAGACGTGCTGAGGTATTAATGTATAGTTATTTTTTAAATCGCTATAGCTGCTTCAAATTGCCTTCGATAACTGAACGAACTTGAAAATAGCTGTTTACATTATGATGACTCCTACATCGAATAGATTATTGCGTTGTAGTATTCGGTTCGATTCCGATGGAATTAGTATCGAGCACTATACAAATAAACCAAATTTGTTTCACAATTAATTGTGTTTAGGTCTTATAAGGAATACTTTGGTATGTAAAATAAATTTATTCAGTTTATTTATTTATTCTGGCTCAAAAACAGAAAACAAATTGCACATCTATACATATAATAAGAATGTAAATCTAAAGTGACTGTACTTTTTTGATTTTCGTGAAAAAAATTGTTGCAGGTGTCTAGGAATAAGTAATAAAATACATTTCAATCATATTTAGAAATATCTGTCTGTCTATCTGTCTGTTTGTATGAACACGCATCACTGCTAAAGTACTGAGTTCACGATAAAAACTCGCTAAGAAAATCATAAAAAATATCCTCGAAAATAACTTAGTCTTTGTTTCATTAAAATCGCTCCACTCTATCGAAAGTTATTGTAATTTTAATGACGATGCGGCGTAAGTACGAGAGAAAAATAAATAAGTAAAGTGACTTAATACATTCAGAGTACTTTAATATATATATAGTTCCTTAAAAAAAATAAAATCCCCCCCCCCCCTTTTTTTATTTCCCCAAAAAATTTTAAAATCCTTTTTTGGAGGATTTCAAAAAATTTTTTTTTTAAAATCCGGGTTTCCTCCCTATATAAAAAAAAAAAAACCCAAAAAACCCCCCCCCCCCTCCCCTTTTTGAATTAAACCTTCTCGATCCCTCAACCCAAAAAATTTTTAAAATCTCCTTCTTTTAGGAGGAGTTCAGTCACATACACACGCACACAAGAAATATATATATTAAGATAGGTATCTATGGTCAAGGTCGCTCTGTTGCATTTTTACGTAGATATTCGATTTTCTTAATATTTTCTTGTTATCTGTAATCAATTGTTTTGTTATAAATTGACATAATAGTGAAATCGAGTTGTGACCTTGAATAACTTTCGAAGCAATAATGCCAATCAATAAATCATAATGGTTCTTTTTTATCAGAATCCGTAAATTATGCATTCCTATGCACGGATACGTTTCTAAAGTTAACTTAAACAAACCCATGATAACTGTATACGTAATAGAAAATTAATAAATTAAAATGAACGTCTGTTTGTAATATTAAGAGAAGAGCTTATTACTAAATGGATATCAGACTGTAGGGGCCCAATGTAGACATGTAAGGCAGAATGCATGCTAAGAAAAGAATTATATGAGAGAGCGACGTATGAACGGTAAGCCAGTTACTGCCCACACGAAAGGTCGTAGATACGGGGAACATAGAGATTAAAACTACGCAAACTAACAATTGCTCTTTTTAATTCAATAAGCCAAAGGTTAGGACCTTCATTAGCTAGCAGGAGCAGTTACTTAATTGGGGTACACTCAAACACTACAAATATAGAAACGCTCAACCCCAAACTGGGTATTTACAAGTATGCCTTACATGCATACATTGTATCCCTACAAGACTATATATAATAATTGTAACAAAAAAGAAGCATTTCTTAAAATTTCTGTTTGTTTAGAATAATTTCTAAAATGGCTGGCCCAATTTTGAGGGGAATTTCATTCGCAGATAGCTGATGTTATAAGATGTAACTTAGGTTACTTTAATTTATAAAAATAAGTAGGGTTCTGCGTAAATATAATCTTCTATACATATAATAAAAATGAAGTGTCTGTATGTAATATCAAAATAAAAATCAAGATAAAAAGATTTTACTGATTGGGTATTTTCATATACACGCCGCTGAAAACAAAAATGCAATTATTAAAATTTTTGTCGGTCTGTCTGTTTGTTCCGGATAATCTCCGAAACGGCTGGACCAATTATAACGGGAATTTCACTGAGAGGTAGCTAAATTTACGGCGGGTTACTTAGGCTACTCTAATTTCGACTAGCTGCGAACCGTGGCTTCGTCTACAGTGCTGTCTCCAAAACGTTTGAACCGATTTCCACGGGACTTTTACTGGCAGGTAGCTAATGTCATAAAAAGTAAAGTAATTGTTTTTAAAGAGCACTGCTATAATTGTATATGATCTCACAATTTTATATTTCTTTAATACAATTTAAAAAAACGCGTGCAGATCTGCGGGTACAGCTAGTCCTTAATAAAAATACAGATGCAGACGAACTCGCGGGCGGCTGTTAGTTTATAATAAAAGGTCAAACTAACGTATAGTTTGCTTGTCTCCAACAATATTGGCATAGTAATATAAAGTGACCGTTTTTTAACCGACTTCAAAAAAAGGAGGAGGTTATCAATTCGACTGTATGTTTTTTTTTTTTTTTTTTTTTTTTTATGTTTGTTACCTCATAACTTTGGACTGGGTGAACCGATTTTGATGATTCTTTTTTTATTTGAAAGCTGGTGCTTCCCGTGTGGTCCCATTTTAATTTGGTCCAGTTCCGACAACGGCATCCAGTGCAAAACCGTATAAGTTTTAAATTTGCATTAATTATGTAAACGACAAATAGACGAATAACTCAATATCACGCTAACCGATTTCAATGATTCATTTTTTATTGGAAAGGATGTACTTCAAGGGTAGTTTGATGAGAATTTGGTTAGGTTCTGATCATGGGATCCGTGACAAAGTAAGAAAACTTTCATGAAACGAGCCTACTCCTTTCTTAAGGGCCGGCAACGCATCTGTGTTTCCTCTCGTGTCGCAGGTGTTCATGGGCGGCCGTGATCACTTACCATCAGGTGACCCGTATGTTCGTTTGCCACCAATATTATAAAAAAAACTCTTCAATTCTTAGGAGCCTATTGTGCTTATGTTCGTTGCTGTGTTGCAACATGACGCAAGCATTGTAATTACATTACTTAAGGTGTATTATGTGTGAAGCGATGGTAGCCGAGTTGGTGGTAGAAACTATCGCGGATTATTGATAAGGTTGCGTTCGTACCAAACGTTACTTATTGTACAACCAATTGAAATCATATCGCATACCATACCGCAAAAATGCGCATATTTTAATATACTTAAGGCGGAACGGAGTTCGCGGGCACTGCTAATAAAATATATTTATGTACACAAAAAATGGAAAAATAAAGTAAATTTTCAAAAAAAAGTATTAACCGACTTCAATATCAATCAAAAACCCATAAGGCACTAAAAAGCGGAAAATAAATAGTTTATCAAATTAACCAAATTAAATAAAACATATGAATATGTGTGTTACCTAGAGATATATTAGAAGTCGGTGCCAACTGAAAATCGTATCATCTACATAGGTACAAAAAGTTTAAGTTCACTCTCGCGTCTCTGTAATACTTTTCTACCTGGAACAAATTTGTAATTTCGGTTGGCACCGATTTCCAATATATCTCTAGGTAACACACATATTCATATGTTTTATTTAATTTGGTTAATTTGATAAACTATTTATTTTCCGCTTTTTAGTGCCTTATGGGTTTTTGATTGATATTGAAGTCGGTTAATACTTTTTTTTGAAAATTTACTTTATTACTTGCTATGATGATAACATTATAAATGAAATCTATCGTGATTTTACGTCACAGCGCGTATTTATTATGCTGAACTTTACAACACTCACGATGATGCAGCTGGCTTCCATTAACTGCTTCCTCTGTGTGATATCATTCCTTAAACATTTGTAACGCAATTTGTACGTGTAAGTTAATTTTGTAAAAAAATAATAATATAAACATTACCATGAAGTGATGATAGCGTGTTCGGATACTGACTCGACTAGGTTCGAATCCTAGCAATAGGGTCGGAGGTTCCGGTAAAGGAAAAACATCTAATTTACATTCAAACTCATTCACAATAACTGCCATACAATTATGGAATTCATTACCACGTCGATTTCAAGATGTCGAAAGTATCAATAAGTTTAAAATTCAATTACACCATTATTTATTTGAAAAAAAGGAGGCGGACTGTTCGTGATTTTACAGTTTGTATTTATAATTAACTTTTGCTGTGTGTATACATTTTTGTTACTATCTTTGTCATTGTTATATATTTGTACGTATATATGTAAGTAATTATGTATGTATGTATATTTATTTTCTTATAATATTGTAAACATGTATACATTTATTTATCCATTTTATTTTGTTTTGTTTATATAGGCACTACCTACAAAAGTTTTTGATTAACATCAATACCGTTGGTTAGCTGGAAGAAAATGCCTTATGGCATTAAGCTCGTCAGTGTATAAATCAAAAGTGCAGTAAAGAGTTCTTTCATAGCATGGTAGTAGGGTTTTTTCTATGTCCGCTTCATTAGCTGTCACCCACAAGTTGAGAACTGCCGCCAAGCGCCTGTTGGTGTGTTCCAGCAGTTACACTTGAGAGCCGGTCGAGGTTTAGCATGTTTATTATCTTAGACCAGGTCGTCATTTAATATCAGGTGAGAATGTGGTCAAGCGCTAAAAAATATACGGTATTATTAGAAAATACGTATTGAATACCTGCTTTAAAAAGGTTTCGAATTAAATGCACCGCGGTTGCTGAATGTTCGCCATCTTGCTCTTTTGTCTCGCTTTGGTTACGTTAGGTTAGGCTTGCGTTTTTTGAAATTGTACTTTTCTTTGTTCGTTCAGGTACCGCCTAAGTTGTACCATCTTCCTCTTCTTGCTGTGATTTACTCCTTATCACAGCTATCTTTGTTTCTTATGGTACCGTGAAAGTTGTATCATCTGGTAGTAGCTGTGACTCGCTATTTTCACAGTAGTGGAGTAATTTCCCGACAGTGGGTGGGGCGCCCACTGTCACTTATGGAAACCCGTGGAGCGAAGCATGGGCCACGGCCGCTGCTTCTAGAGGGGATGCACGAGAGTGCTAAGCACTCTCGGGACGTAGGTCAACCCACTGATCACCTGCGGGCGACCCCAGCGCGTGACCAGAGCGCGAAGAATGCTCGCGCAATCCAAACCCTGGATCTACTTTCGCGCCGTGCGGCCGGTGGGGTTTTTAGCTGGTAAGAATCTTGGCATAACCCTTCAGCTGTTGCCCCAGTCCCCAGCGGCACCTGGAGGTGTATCCTATGTAGGATTTTCCCCACCAAAAAGAAAAAGGTTAGACTTGAGTAAAGGATAACGCGAACTTGCTTTGCTCTTTAAAGCAAGTGTTCAATACGTATTTAACTTTTTTGTAATAACACCGATTAAGTATAAAAAAAGTTTCCGGTGAAAGGAAACACTGTTATGAAATAGCATTGTAGTATTCTTTTTTCTAGTTCTTGTATAGCTAGCTGTTATCTCAAGTTGAAAGTCTGTCGCTAAGCAGTTCTAGTTATGCTCCGGCGATTGCACTAGAGCGGATTCTCCTTTACGTTTAGCTTATTACCATCATAGGTTAAATAGTCATTTGAGATTTAAGTCTGAGTGGGACGATCATCATCATCTTGTAAGAGACCCACTGCAGGGCCATATATCTCTTCTTGAAGGAAGGTATAGGCTTAATCACTGTGTCAGCCCACGACGTATCGACGATTTCAGGCTCTGAGGAATCCACAGTTCTATGTTTTCCCACATACAGTGGTACTAGTAGAACATTTGCCAGGTTCAGATTTCCTCACGATGTTTTCCTTCGTCAGTCGATGGTGTTACCAATTTAAAGTAGTAAGTGTACGTGAATTCCGAAAAACGTTGATAAATGCCGGGGTTCGAACGTCTGATTGATATTCCAGCAGTCAAACCACTAGACCACCATATATAGTATCCAGTAGTATAGTATCCTAAATGAACTAAGGTAACTTATTCATTGTTATAAAAACTGGAAGCATAGATGCGATTGTTTTACGTATATAAAATGCAAACTTTTGGTAGATGTATGCCGTACGTGACCGTTGGAGAAACGTGGACGCAGCCGGCGGAAAGTAGGTAAGGTTGTCGCCTCCAGTCGCACCATACTGTAGACATTGGCGAAGCAGTTGACAAATATGTTGTATTTAGCTCGCACCTGCGCAAACTGACGTCATATAGAGGACGAGAGCTGTTTCATATGGGACGTATAAATGCGATTTATCTAGATTTTAAAATGAATGTTAATTTTTAAATTTAGTTTTTTTTTTATTTTTCGCAATTTAAAATTTTTATTTTGTAGCAATCTAGCTATATTCGACTCTAGTTATTAAATTGAGACAAGGCCCGTTCTAAATACGGACATTTTTGGACATTTTAAATATATATATATAATTCGCAATCCGTTGTACATATGACGTATCAATTAAATGATTTTGCAATCGTAATATCTAAAGATATTTGCTGTAACTCAAAAAAATATTGATTACTTATTTGTACCCGTGACTTGGCACGTGCTTATTACATACTTTAAGATTACTTTTAATCTTGATAATTGCTGTAATTTAGCAAATTTGGGATAAAATATACGTCGAGATATTAATACTAATGAAATATATATTTTTCTAAAAAAAAAAATTATTTTGATAGTTCTTAAATCCAATAAGTCGAACAAAGACCTATAGTTAATTACCGTCTATAAAATGTCATAAAATTAGTCAAGATGTTTTTGGTCACAGAAATAAATAAACAAATGTTCTGTAATTAAATATGTAATATATTAGCGGGCCCAGTAGACGATTTCCCGCCCTGATTATAAAAAACTCCTAGACAGATTATATACTGAAACCTT
This sequence comes from Antheraea yamamai, assembly GCA_036509395.1. Taxonomy (NCBI): domain Eukaryota; kingdom Metazoa; phylum Arthropoda; class Insecta; order Lepidoptera; family Saturniidae; genus Antheraea; species Antheraea yamamai. Next base: position 3,135,639 of record AP028427.1, read on the forward strand.
CCTTACGAATCACTTTATCCACTGGTGAAAACCGCATGAAAATCCGTTTAGTAGTTTTTGAGTTTATCGCGAACAGACAGACAGACGCGGTAGGGGACTATGTTTTATTCTATGTAATGATTCCTGATTAGAATTCAGTCTTCAGAGTAGAATTCAGATTTTACATCGATTGTGACCATTGTTATCTTGTCTGGATGTCTATTATCTGTACTTTCTTACTAATATTATAAATACGAATGTGTGTTTTATTTGATTTTTTTTAATGCTTAAATGCCCCTTAAATGCTCAACCGATCATCAGTAAATTTTGCATACACGGCGGTAGAAGAGAGTAGAAAAGAAAATAGGGTACCTTACATCCAGAAAGAAGTACTGCTACCGAGGGATAGGTTAAATTTATATTAAAACTCCAGTGAACCCGCGGGCAAATACTTATATTTCTCTTTATTATGATATTAGGTATGTTTAATAAAGTAATGATTATGGTTACGTTAAAAATAAATTAAGTATATATACATATACTAACTGACCCGTGCAACTTCGTTTGCGTGAAATCGGTTACCTAATGGTTCTAATTGTATTTCCAAACTCGAAAAATCTTAAAAAATCTAGAACCCGATTATAGCGACTCCCCCCGTTTCCAATTGTGAAACCAAACAATTCAGGGACTCAATCTAATACCTAGTTGGTTTAGTGAATGACTTACGCATATGTCGAAGAAATTTCGATGAGGCGGATGTAGCGCCATCTGTCATTCAACAACATCAATAATTTTATTTTGTTCGAAATAGGAACGATCGTTGAATCATTTGGATATTGTTCATACAAAAATACTGAAATCGCGATTAAAAATTGGGAGGGTGGGGTTAGGTAGGTGAAAATGTGGAGTCATATGTATTTTCTGATAGCAAATTAAAAAAAATGCAAAAAAGAAAAAGAGTCAAAAAAATCTGGATTGGGACACCCTACTCACCTAGAGGTATAAAATATACATTACGACCTATTGTCATACCTACCAAAAATTCATTTAAAATTCTATAAAAATCGATCGAGCCGTTTCAGAGGGATTCAACCTAAAACACCGTGACACGAGATTTATATATATTAGATTTAGATAATGTGTATACCTCGTATATTTAGCTCGAATGAATAGCTCGATAAAATTCTCAAATTGCACGCACTGTTGCGACTGAGCGCCTTACCTTAAAAACCTTAGTAAGGGGTTATTCGAGTTTTACGTAAGCACTAAACAGCGGTTGAGACTTTGATTTGCTTGTTTTGATGACATTAGGTATGGAGGATATGATGTAGGTCTCATATGTGAGGCGTGCGGTCTTATCCATTGGGCTACCATCAAACGACTGTAAGTTAATTCCTTTGTAGACTATAAACTCCTAATTTCTAGACTAGCTAACTGCGACCCATGAATTAATAAGGAAACGAGAAGAGATTTTAAAATACTCATATAAATTTTTAGGTAGGGTAAGAGCATTGCTTACTTTTGCTGAGGCGGTCAGAAAAATTACAAAAATTCTTCTTTCGTAATATACTTGAACGACCCCTAACTTCATAGAAATTGCTGTATTTTTTGGAACGGGTTGTAATCCGTTAACGTATCTATTTGATTACATCCACTACATTTCATCTATTCAATATTTAATTGACCCCTTAGTATCATGGAATTCACACAAAATTCGCAAATCCAAATACATTCCAATCCCTTCAACTTGATACAGGATATATAAGTTGTTAACAATAACGATAACAAACCGTCTTGCTCGTCCCTTATAGGCAGGATTTGAAAACATAAAATACATCAAGGTTTGTCTATATCTAGGGTGACACAAACTGGTTCCTTGTCTTTGTTCGGTGACGTCTAAACGTGTAGTATAAACGGATCGTAAATAACTGCAGGTCGAACAACTTTATGATATATTGCTGGACGTTTTGGATTTTATAATGAACAAGCTACTCGTCCCGGTTTCGCACGAATGTATGCACTAATGAAGAAAATGAGACCAACTCCTCCACCTACTGAATAACGGATCGTTCTTTTTTCCAAACTGACTACGCTATTGGCCTGACGGCTTTCACATCTTCACCGGACTACTAAGGCGAGCGCTTAAGGCACTTCGCCGTTTGCTCAAGGGTGCCAGAGTGGTCGAACCTCGGCTTAGGCTGTTGCCTAAGATCCAGCACCGCGAATCTGTTTAAGCTAAACTAAGCTAGCTATTCATACATATAAGAATTGTGATACAAATGAGTATTGGTATGGGAGCCTAACGAATTCAAACGTGTATTAATTACAAAAGGTTCGTCGATTCTGTCAATATTATTGAAAATAACCCTACTGTATTCACTGATTCACTCGGTCACCTTTTTATATGGTGATTTTGTATCCACTTTTTTCATTTTCCTTCATAAAAACCTTGTTGTGACAATTAAAAAAAAATATAACAGAAAAAGAATAAGCCAAGTTGGTGCATCGGTTCTAAAGTGATAATCATATATACTTTCGGCAATTGATTTTTTTTTGTATACACTATTTTTCTCGAACTGACTACGCTATTGGCTTAGCAAGGCCTTAACAGCTTCACCGGACTACTTTTGTATAGACTAGTAATCACGCTCGACTTTATCCTCCTTCAATTATGATATAAAGTTAACAATAATAAAATACAGCCTAGAGCCATCTAGTAGTGAACTATGTCATAAAAAAAATATTCATAAAAAATATTTGGTTGTACCAATTTTCGTGTTTATCGATTAAACAGTATTGGAGTTCATCGATCTCAAATATTGCAATCCTAACTAATATTATAAATGAGAGTGTCACTTTGTTGGTTTGTTTATTTGCTACGCTTTCTAGCCTTAGCTACTCAATTCATCGTCATGGAATTTATCAAGGGAAAAAGGACATAGAGTATTTTTCGTCAAGAAAAAAGTACTGTTTCGGATGGATCGATATACGTTAACGCAGGCAAAGCAGCGGTCAAAAGCTAATATACAGATAAAAAAATAGTTTAAGATTAATATCATAGAACGATTTCACCGAGAAAAAGTGACTGACACTCATATAAAAATAAGAAGATATTTAATTTTGTGGATGTATATTACACCATTTTGATATAAAAAACTAGATAAAAAATTAGCGAATTATATAAAAGAGAGTATCAATTTTTTTCAAACTTTTTCATCAAAGAACGTTTATTTCAAATATGTTTGTGGTAGTCTTATTTTTAGATCGTGATTATTGAACGTAATTTTTAATTAAATACCCAGAATCGGGCGGGTTACTTCGAGTAAGTTTAATGAACTAGGTGAGTCAATAAACTAAGTTTAACTGTACTGAATTAAATCAATATAGAGTGGAGGCCACGGCCCTAAAACTGTATAGTATGAGAGCGAAAGTATTAATTTGCATATAACAATGCAACACCTGTTAGACTCCGGCATGTGGGCGCTCTGTCCTCTCACAATGGTCTTCATTGAATGCGAACAGTTGCCGTGTGTAAATGAACCTTTTTTATCATTACCCAAGGTCAACCTTTGTGATATCATGTGGTACCGTGTCGGACTAGGCTAGTCGGGTCGTGCCGGCTTTCGTCTTGTAATTACCCGTCTGTTAACTTTTGTTCTTATAATTATAGATATTTAGTTATACACGGTTGCATGATAATTGTTTTGTATATTTTTACGGGTTGTTTTTATTATCAAATAGTGTTTTTATAATCTTATTAATGTTTAAAACGATACATTTTATTAGGATGGTTGTTTGTTCTCTTTTACGCAAAAACTACCATTTTGATTAAAATTTATGGTAATAGCTGTAGGATATCATAATGTATAAAGGTGATGTATAAATGAACCTAAATATGAGAAAGAACGAAACAAAATATATTTATATGTAGCGAATACACGGACAATACAATAGTGACAAATATAGTTACAAAGATATCATTACGTATTATAAAACAAAGCCCCTAACGCGTCTGTCTGTCTGTTCGCGATAAACTCAAAAACTACTGAACGGATTGTCATGTGATCTTCACCAATAGATAGAGTGATCCACGTGAAAGGTTTATATTCATTTTCTAAATATGTATAAATCGATGGTGGTACGAATCGATCGATAAATATACCTAACAATAACACCGTTCGGCCGTTAATCATGAAAATTGATATAAGCGTTTTACATTGAGAAAATTTTTTCATTACTGATTATGCTATAAAACGCTACAAGATGGTGATGCATCATAACTATTTTGTGCTGTACAACCGATCACCTTATATATTTATACGTATAGATACGAGGACGACCAATATTTACACAATATCCCTCTAGCCATTAATCGACTGTTTTTTACAACTAATAGTAATAGCAATATTTAATAACAAACGTATAAGGATGCGCGAAAATATAGCGCTTTTTAGTACTTCTAAATTTTATTTCTTACGCAATTGGAGGCCAACGAACAGACGGGTCACCTGATGGTAAGTAGTCACACATGAATATCTGTGACATGGGGGTCATCAGAAATGCGTTGCTGGCCTTTGAAGAAGTTCGCTTTTTTTGAAGTTTTGTAAGTTATACTGGTCCGGAAACGCTGCCATTGGAAGTTCATTCCACAAAAACAAAATACGCAGGGACAACGCATGTGCTCGTAGAACCGCAAATTATTCTGTTTTAAATAATATGGTAAGATTAGGTTTTGATGTGAGGACAGTTTAAAGAAAGCCTGTTAAAAAAAAAAGTTGAGGCTGTCATAAGGACTGCCGACAGAAGTGAAAACTCAATATAAAGGAATAATTGTGTTTTCTTTCGAATTTTTAAATGAATTATAGTATGTATTATTTAAATTTCATATTTGTATATTGAAATTATTAACACTGGTCTGGTTTGCACATATATTGGCTCTCCGAGCAATTATATACATTGCTATACAGTTTATTAAGTAATCAAATATATGATGAACTGCATCGTGTCAATACGAAATATCAATATTACATGTACACAGGCCGCTATACTACGCGTCGTAACACTGATGCAAGCGACGCAAGCGCAGTACGATCGGTCACGCTGACTGCCATGTCATGAAGCGAAGTCATAAGTTTATCTCCTTAAAAAAAATACAACTCAACGCTTAAGTTTTCACTTCAATAATACTATAGTGAATGCCTAATGTAAGGGAATTGCCTAGTGCTTCTCTAAACAACTTGTAAATACTTCGCCATGTATTGCCTAGTAGTCCGGTGAAGCTGTTAAGACCTAGCTAGGTCAATAGCATAGTCAGTTGGAAAAAAAAAATCATGTATTGCCATAATTATATACAGTTAGTATATAATTATAAGTAAACTATCTTTTTGGTTCGGTGTGTTATTTTGAAATTGTCATTAGAAATTTCAGTTCATTGCAAAAGGCGCTCCGGCGATAGTTGCAAGTTAACCGGGAGTTAACCTTAAGAAGTGTGTGACTCAACACGGCAAACGCATTTGCACTTTAGCACGCGGAAATGGAGACTTTTCGAAGATATTATTCGTACATCTTTTACCTTCAATTTAATTATAGATTTACTAAGGTTATTCAGTTTTAATCTTTTCAATATAATAATAATGTTTATGAGAAACACGTTCCAAATGTAATGACATGTTAATCATTTCCTATTTTGTTTAATAAGTGTTGTGATGTATTTATGGTGAGCCTTAATGAGCTGGAAGGTCGCGGGTTTGATCTCCGTCTATCATTGTTTTTAGTGTGATGAACATAATTGTGAGTTTTGTCTCTGGATGTTGTATAGTGAATTATTAGTTCCTTAGTTATCATAGTACAAGATACGTTTATTTTGGAATTTATTGGATATATGTGCATACTGTACTCATATTTACTAGAGAATATATACATATTAACAGCCGTCGGTAAGCTCGTCGGTGTTTGTAAATTTTTTAATGATTGCATTAATAATTATAATTGCGTAACTTAAACGGTTTATGCAGCGCACACCGAGATGGCTCTCAGTTTCAGATTTTATTTCAAACTTACTTGATTCCTTTGTTGTCGGTTTAAACAATACATTTATAATTTATAGCATATATGTTATTCTGATGTATAAGCTACATAACTTTAAACTTTTATTAAAATCTATTTAATAGTTTTTGCGTGCAAAAACTTAATAATCTATACTTATATTATAAAGAGGTAAAGTTTGTGACGTTGTGAGTTTGTGACTTTGTATCAGGAACTACTGGTCCGATTTGAAAAATTATTTCAGTGTTATATAGCCCATTTATCGAGAAAGGTTATAGGTTATATATCATCACGCTAAGACCAATAGGAGCGGAGCACTAATTAATAATGTTTCAAAATCTGGGTTTTTTTTCCTCTTTAGAGCTTCCGCTAACGCTAGACCAAAGTAACTATTCCAAAATGTATAAATAAATACATTTTTTAAACTTTTTATTTTAAGGTAAACGGTGACCTTACAACTAATAAATGTATAGAATACTAATATATAGAAAATAACATCAATGAGGCCATTTAAAAGTTCACAGGTAGTTGGTAGAATTATTAAAAAAAAATACTGGTAATATGTTTCTTGAGTTTGAGAGACTCCGTGTGAAAGAGTTTTATACCAGAGATTTTCGAGACGCTGTTAGTTTGGCTGCTAGCTCTAACTAGAAATGAGTTTTTTTTCGATAGACTGATTTCACTAGCGGTATCTTTAGAGGATATTTATTTCTAATTGAAATAGTAGGTACTCGTAAATTAATGTTACATGGTAATTCCGCGCACTCTACTTTACCGCTAGTAATATTCAAGAGATACGATATGTCAGAATGAATGTCAAATGAATAAACTTTTCCCTAATAATATAGGATTATAATATAGTATTTATTACTCATCTCGTAAATACTACACTATAAGGGCACAATCGTGCTATTTCTATATCAAAATTAAAATGAAAATATCTTTATTTTATTAATTCAATAGGCCTTGAGAAGGTACTTATGAACATCAAAGCTACCACCGGCTCGGAAAACAATCCAGTCATCGAGAAGGATCGGCAAGAAACTCGATCTGGTTTATCTTTATATATAACATAGCGCAACATTTTTTATAGACATATACAGTAACGTTCGTTTTTGGTGGATGCACAGAGAGAGGCGTCATTTCCAGATGTCACCACCGTTCATATATTGATCCACTCTATAACAGCCTATATGCGTTAAGACCCGCTTGACATGGTATTTGAACTTACTATCTGGCCAAAAGATAATGTGTTTGGGATTTTGTTATAAAATCTAACACTATTACCTAAAAAACCGTTACTGATCTTAGTGAGCCTAAAACATGCAGTGACCAGTTTGTTGTTGCTTCTAGTATTTAGATTATGTCCGCCTTTTACTAAATTCAGTTTAGCTAAGGTTTTACGCACATACATTCGTCTGAACGTATATCGAGACGATTCTTCAAACGAAAGAAAGAAAGCAATTTTTAATATAAACTTCGATCCGATTACAACAAACCCTCGTAACACGTATGAGACAAGAAATCCCTTACAATTCGCAAGTACAAATTGTAACAATTTAGGGTTGAACCATATCAGTAAATCGTATATATAAAATTACACAAATTAACAAGTTAAACATGCCACTATAGCGTTATCATTATATCTACCTTTTACCAACATAACCATGAGTCTGATATTTACGATCCAAAATATGTTCCTAGTACGAGGCAGTTCAACAAAAGAGTTTGTCAATGTACAACTGTAAGCGAAGTAAGTAGCCATTGGAACTGGTTTTAATAGTGGTGTCCGGACGAGTTATTAAACCACGATAATTTAATTTTTTTTAGGAAGGGTGATTTCGTCTTTTGTGTCTTTATTCCCTGACGTTGCGAAGGTCGTAACGAGCTCGTTCATTCTTATTACAGTTTAGCAATTGTTACATAATTTAACCTATATTTCTAATGAAACATTTGGTTTGTTTATTAATGCTGTTGGTATTTATACTTAAATTTATAAAATTCAAGAGATTGTCCACTTTCTTGCTTGTTTCAACGCGTTCATCTCAAAACTACCGGTGAGATTTAAAAAAATGCATTTTATAACTTGAGTTAATGTAGAATTTGAAAATGAAATATAGTAGCCCATGTTACTCGCTGATAATGTAGTTTTTTATATATTAGATAATTACTCAAACCGGTTAAGTATCTTTTGAGATAATCCACTACAAACAAAAAAATCTATCTTTGTTTGAAATAGAAGTATAGATAAACTGAGAAAGGTCATAGACTCAAGTAGGTACACTAAGTGTGAACGATGTGATTAGTACAGTTTGACCGTGTGACACGGCGCGGGGTGTTGCGGGCTGAGGGTGAGAAAAATTAAAGTCGAGATACAAGTAATCTAACATAAAACATTGTTTTTATTTCTATATAGATTTTAGCATTTGAATGATTTTGGATGACTTTTATAGCTTAATATGATAAACACGCTAAGCCTAGGCGGGAATCGGCTCCCAAGTACAGTTGCCGAGACAAACCTATAGGTGTTTGGGGATAGATTTTCAATTTGAGTGTAGTAAGTAGTTAGTCAGATGGTCTTAGAAAATGGCATCCATATCATGGTTTCATGACGATGTTTTTCTTCACCGAAAGCTCTGACTCACTCCTTTTTAAAGGTGGTAGAGCCACGCTGAAGCTATTATTGTTTTCAGTACGAATGGGTCGGCTCGTCCGGGGTAGTACCACCCTCTCACAGAAAACCGACGTGAAGTAACAGTCCTTGCACACCGCCCCCTCTCCCCTCTCCATTGCCCCTCTCCCTACCCCCACTCCCCCTCCCTCAAACACAGGCCGGCAATGCACTTGCGACTCCCCTGGTGTTGCTGGTGTCTATGGACGGCGGGATCACTTACCATCAGGTGACCCACCTGTTCGTTTGCCCCCGTATAATATAAAAAAAAACTCATTCGCAAGGTTTCGAACCAACGCGGTCGAGATGTTTAACTTCATTAATAATTTATCCATTATCGTTTCAATTTTGATCCTTTTTCCTCTTTATAGTTTCAACCTTTGACCACAATCTCACCTAAAATTTTATGACAATCAGTCAACAGGAGAATGACTCACAACTCTCACAAGTGTAGTTGCTGGATCACACTTAACAATAGATTTTTAATTTAAGATGTTATGCTACCACTACGCTGTTTTCATTACGCTGTTCTTCTTCATAGAATCTACGTCGATTGAGTTCCCGAACACGCCAATTACTGAGCCGTCATAGCTTCAGAAACAACCCTACTAATGCTATGGTTTCGTTACGGTATTTTTTTACATAGGTTAACTTTTTTAATGTTATATCTGTAAGTATATTGCCAGACCTGATTTAGAAAAATACCAATATGGTATTGTCTTTAGTTTAGAAAAAAAGAGTCGAGGCAGTCATAAGGACTGCCGACAGAAGTTAATACTCGAAACAACTAAATAATTGTGTGCTATTTTGAATTTTTAAACGAATCATACTGTCAATGACAATGTTTAAATTTCAGAATTTATTTATTGAAATTATTAACATTAGTGTGGTTTTCATATCTATTGCCACTGGGAGCAATAATTGTGTACATTTTTATAAAGTCAATTAATCAATCAAACATAAAATATCAATATTGCATGTACAAAAGTCTCGTAGTCCGGTGAAGCTGTTAAGACCTTGCTAGGTCAAGAGCGTAGTCGGTTAGAGAAAAAAAAATACACAAGTCTCTATTCTACGCGTCGTTAGTCTGACGAACATAAGCGCAATATGACCAGTCATGCGTACTAGCATGTCATGACGCTAAATTATAAAGTTACCTCTTGCCAAAAATACAACTCAACGCGCGTAAAGAAGTTTTCATTTCAAAACTAGGTTAGGAAAAATATTTAATTAATTATGTAAACGATAAAAATAAACACAAAAGATGTCTTGCCTTATAAACACATTAGCTTCTGCTCGCAACTTCGTCCGCGTGGAATACTTATTTTAGGCTAACGCTGACACGCAGCGGAAGCGCTCAAAAGGAAAAAAAAACGATTTTGAAACATTCTTCATTGGTGCTCCGCTCCTATTGGTCTTAGCGTGTTGATATCCTTCATCCATTCTCCACTCTTCCTCGATAAATGAGCTATCTAACACTGAAATAATTTTTGCAATTGGATCAGTACTTCCGGATATAACCCCCTACAAACTCACAAACTGAACCTCTTTGTAATATTAGTATAGATAATTTTATCAAATTTATTATTGTTGTATGTCGTAAGATTGCTAAGGTTTTTTTTATCGTCCAATCACAACGAGATTGTCTGTAAAAAATTGAACTTTCATTTTTACAGCTTAAGCCCACGTAACAGTACATACCACTTAGCTTTCCTGATTTATTTTTTGCCCGTTACGAGACGGTTCCGTTATTACTTGTAACGTTTTGTAACGACCGTAATTCGTTACTACGGTGTTTATGTAACGTTGGTATTTAATTTTGTCAGTTTATTTCACGGTTGATCGATTTCTCGTAAATCGTATTTGGTTGCGTTACCGAATAATACGACCTTTGCTTAATTAATATCTACCATGTGAAAGTAGACATAAGTGAATATATAGCGTGCATTTATAAAATGAATACAGTACGTGTATTAAGTAGTAATAATGGATGATGTATTGGTTTAAATGCTTTCTCCGCTACCACCGATCTTAGGGTTTTGACTTCGAATCACACTTGAAACAATATTTGTACCTTACAAGATCAAAGTTTGTAAACTTCTAAAAACTAATAAAACTTCTGAAGGTGGTAGAGCCACGCTGTAACTATTGCTAGTTTCAGCATGAATGGGTCGGCTCGCCCGGGTTAGTACCACCTTCTAACAGAACACCGACGTGACGTAACAGTGCTTGCATTGTTACGTTTCGTTCGGTCAGTGAGAGCGCCGGAGGCCCACCTCCTTTCCACTTTTCCCGTCCCCTTTCTCCTTTCCCTACCCCCATACACAGGCTGGCAACGCACTGGCAACTCCCCTGGTGTGGCCAGTGTCTATAAACGGTGGTGATTACTTAACATCACATGAACCACCTGTTCGTTTGCCTCCTTTTGACATAAAAAACGTCTTTCGCGACTAAGGATTGTTCTCTAGTGCAAGAGTTGTCTTCAAAAAAATTCCAAAAATATAATTTGATCCACTATATTACATATTTGATTGAACGAGGTGTTACTTTGCGGAAATCCATAATTAAATACTATAGTGGACGTTACTTTGCCGCCGCCTTCGCCAATCAATACCAGACAGAAGTGCAAAGTAACGTCCCCTGTAATGTTCCATAATATTACATTGCTGGCAATACTTTTAATTACTTTTTCTAGTACTTGAATACCCTGAGCCATATTAAAATATAAAAAAAACGTAAACTCCACTGCAGTGACTGAACTAAAGAGTGTGATGCATCTTCTAACACTTGCCTGCCTAGATAACGCCCTAAAGTAGAAAATACTGTCATCAGGTTCCCATAGGTGTATTTGGATTGCTGTTCTTTAGCGCAAGAAGTTGCAGACAACCGAGAAAGACGGTGATGTATGGGCATTCAACATTCGACACTCTTATCTTTCTCCAAGAATGAACAATGACATCGCGAACACATAGAACCTGTTACGATATATGAGCAAACCGTGCTATCCAAATAGTTTGTATAGGTTTTACGCTTATACGTTGCAATGACAACGGTAACTGTCATAATACCCTCGTCTCCAGGTAATGAATTTTTGAAGCGATGATAGCTTAGTTGAGCGTGTTCGGAGACCGCGTCGATGGGCATAGGTTCGAATCGTAGCTATTGCGTTGGAGCTTTCGGTGAAGGAAAAAATCGTATCATAGTGGTAGGGCTTTTTCTAAATCCACCTGGCTAACCCACTCTTAAGTTGAAAATATGTTACCAAGCACATGTGTTTCGGCAGCTGCACTTGAAAGCCAGCCCCATCTATGTTTAGCGTGTTTATTATCTTAGATTATATTGTCATTTAATATCAGATGAGATTAAAGCGTTTAAAAAAAATGGACGATATCTATGGAACTTATTAATAATGGAAAATATTTAAGAACTGCAATCTTCACATATAATTATAATTCAAGTGTCTGTGATATCTCCGAGCTAATATTTGAGAAAGCTGAACCTATTTTAATCAAATATTTACTAGAAGGGTATTATGTAGGTTACATATTTTTACGGTTACCTATAGAAACTCAGTACGAATGATAAAAATATAATTTATAAAAGTAATATTAGTAATCTATACCTTTTCGTGCATGAAAGCAAAAGTCTTAACGCTTATTTTTGCAAAACGAATACAGCGGTATTTAATTACGTACTTAGACGTAACCGCAACAAACAAGCACCTTACCTAAGCCTCTTCCGGCTAAATCGTGGGAACTCTGTCGCACCCTTCATGTAACACCCTAGCGTGATCGAATTGCTCTTCAAGAAACACAACAATTACAACCAGAGTGAAAATATTTTATTGGCCTAGTTTAAGTAATTTATAATTAAATGAAACATATAAGTGTTTAAATATCTCGCAACTGAGCAAAGAACAATCTTTGCCACTTTGCTTTGTAAGTGTTGCCAATGAAATGTGATTAATAAATGTTTATGATTTATTTATCCTTATACATATATATCGGAAATATGACTGGCTACAAGCAAATGTGGGTTAGAGATATATAATTATATCTAATTATATAACAGCTTAAATGAAACAGTTTTTCTTGTTACGAATATATATTGTTCTAACTGTTGGTGTATTGATAATACATAAAGAAATAATTCAAGTAAAATATGGTGTAATCGTACCCAAAAACAGGTAAAATACAGTAAATATAAATTTTAATATTAAACTAGAATATAAGGAAAAATGAAAAAAATAAAATAGTCTAATTATCCTTACTTCCTTACTTATATCATTAATGTGAATGCAAATCTGTCTGTTTATAACGCTTTTTTGCTTTAAATGCTCAGCCGATCATGATGAAATTTTGTATACGCGTTGTCAGGAATATGGAAAAGAAGGATATAGAATATTTCCATCCAGAAAAAAAAATGTTTCCCGGGGATAAATCAAATCTACATTAATGCGAGCAAACGCTAGTAAAATTTAAAATAGAAGTACCTAAATATAAAAATAATTATTATGTGGAATTTAAACAAAAATAACGATTTAATTTAAATGATATCAGACATTCGTAAATATTTATAAAAAAAAAACCATTTTATAGTCATCAAATTATACATACTTATCAATCATATATAATATTCAAACGGTTCTGGTTCGGTATAATAATAATTGGTGCAAATAGACAGGACGTCCTGTGTCGAATCGCGTGTGGAAACAAAATTACGTTTAACAATTTTATAACAGATTTACATGCGAATTTAAGCCTTACATTCTTTGAAATAAACACGCAATTGAGTTGATGTAATAGGTAGATCACGCCAATCCACCGAGCATCCCTTACGACGGGTCCGAATCGCGATTTTATTTATAACATGTTAGACACCACCTGGGGTTTGTCAAGATGAAAAAAATATATATCAAGAAAATGAATCCGCGGGATTCTCCGTCTGCCCTAAAAAGACCACCCCTCGAACGGGTTTCACCGACATAAATCCCACGTTTTGAATAGACGATTTAAAATGCGTATATAATTATTCAGGGCAGAAATAATTCGGCGATATCGGATGCTTTTATTATTATGAACGTATGTGTTGCGAAATCGTACACGTGGGGTATTTATGTTATGTTAAACTTGTGTCTACCTGTTGTGTGCATACATTTATGAATCATAAATATAAACTTAATTCTATGTTTACTATTAATAAAAACTATTAGCTAAAATAATAGTTACTTAAAAGAATAATTCAATTAATTTTAACTGCATCTTTTTAATATGCTAAATACTAACTGTTTTTTTTTTAACTGACTACGTTATTGGCCTGGCAAGGCCTTAAGGCCTTAAGCTGTTAACAGCTTCACCGAACTACTAAGGCAATCGCTTAAGGCACTCAGGCGATTTTATTTTGACAACTAGCTCAAGGGTGCACGGCACACCTCGGCATGGATTGTTGCCAGATACATGCAATTCGCGACCTAACTGAGCTGACCTAAGCTAAGCTACATATTCACACTTATATGAGTTATTGAAATATATATGTGTACCAAGTATACATAACTCAATAACTCTTATATGTATTTTAGTCGGATAATTTTTCTAAACTATTTCAGTTCGATAAGGGAAAATAATAAAAGCCTTCCACTTTCATGTGTAAGCGTGTGCGTGCACGTATGTGTAGGTAAAAATAGTAACTGCTATTACGATAACTAAGATCGTATTTCGCAAAAGCAAAGCGGTTGCGAAGATGAGTAAATGTCGGTTTTAATAATAATAAAAGATTATGTTTTTTTGCAAGTTATAATTTACCTATACTCGTATAAATAAAAATAGATTGCCGACTGTAGGTAACCTCACGGCTTCAAAAGCACATATTATTTAGCTAATTACTTGTTTATTGTGCTTGTGATTGCCAGAACAGGGTTTGTATGAAAGAAAATCTTGGAAACATCCTACGAAACATTGAAAATGTTTTGGTTATAACTCCATATCAAAAGTGAGCGAGTGAGTGATACAGGAGACAGTTGACAAATTTTCAAAAATATTGACACAATTGATTGATGATCAGGAGTTCAGTTGTCATTTTATTACATTACATGGTCGTGATGTAAAGGAAAGATTTGATCACATACTCTTCGTTAGTACAAAGTTAGAGTGCGAAACAAAAGTTAAATCTAAAAATGACAGGACGGTGCAAGTTTTGCTTACACCCTTACTACAATCTTTTTACGAGTATGTCTAAAATTGACATTTTAATGTGTGTTTAACTGGTAAATAAATTGAATTAAACTTTTTTCTTATGTTTAACAGGTACGCGCTTGGCCACAATCTCACCTGATGGTAAGTGACGATGAGGCCGACGATGTATCGCTCTTACCCACTGAGATGCCTGTTCACTCTACTCTTAAATAACTATTTTAGCTATTTCGAATTGCTGCTATTACATCACGTTTGCGAAATAAGTAATAAGGGGATTTTGTTTTTGAAACATATTTTTAAACTTTACTTGGTAATTAATTACTCTGCAATACAATATATGAAGAAATTAAAAATGAATTCTATATCTTTTGCTTGGTTCTGAGTCTAAATGCCAAAATAATCTTATGTGATAATAATAATATGTGAATCTCTTGTTTGTATAAGAATTTACCAGGCTTTTTTTTAATTTTATATTACCTACACACTCCATCAATGTCTGCAAAGGGTTTATGAGAAAAATTATTGTTGTTCTATGCATAATCAATTTTTGCCAAATCACCACACAGTCATACACATGTTAATGAGTGTAAGCTTTATTGCGAATATTGGATTCACGAGTAATTACATTTTTAGCAATTAATAAAGAAAGTGGTGACATGTTTTTGCTCCCATATACTGTATAACCGCAAATAACGATACTATAAATAAGGAGAGTGTGTTGTGTACTATTAGTAACTTTTGCTCGCAGCTTCGCTCACGTTCATCTTCGTTTCATCTATTCCTCGCCAACAGTACATTGATCTAGGTGAAAGGTATGTTCCTTTCTGTACGCCTTACAACTTGCATGCAAAATTTCACGATGAGCGATTGAGTCAACTAAGGCATGCAAGTGTAACAAACAAACACACTCTCTTTCGCGTTTATAATGTTAATTAAAGCTTAAGAATTTGTTCGTTTGGATGCCCTATACTCTCGAACGACCAGTCACATTTGAAATATTCATTTTGCATTTTATAGGCTACATGCTTCTGCTCGCGACTTCGTCCGCGTGGAATAGTCAATTTGGGCTATCGCTAACACGCAGGAGAAGCTCTCAAAAGGAAAAAAAAACGATTTTCAAACATTCTTTATTAGTGCTACGCTCTTATTGGTCTTAGCGTGATATATAGCTCAATAAATTAGCTATCTAATACTGAAAGAATTTTTCTAATCGGACTAGTAGTTCCTGAGAATAGCGCGTTCAAACAAACAAACCCTCCACTTTGAATAATATTAGTATAGATTAATTGAGAAAAATTTGAAGGACGGAAAACTTCACATCACGACTCTCAGAAACGGAGTAATAACATTTGAAACCATATAGTAGTACGGATATGCCTACTAAATTGGCGCGCGGTGTTGGGGTCTGTGGGCGGAAGAATTAAACGCGAAAGTAAACAGCTTGTCATAAATAAATACGTATTCGAAATTTAAAAAGGCAAGCACAACAGATAAGACACACCTACAATCCTATTGACCCAAAGAACTGTAAATATAATGACCGCATCTTCATTAATCGACAATGACTCGATAAAAACTCTTTCAACGTTACAAACAGAGAGAGTGGTACCAGATATATTACAATGAATTCGCAATGCGGCAACACAATGTGTATCGGAGTTTACGATATAAATGCTATATGTGTTATTACAATAGAGCGATTGAAAACAACACTGTTTTATGTACAGTCGCGATCGGAATTGTTTAGATGTAGTTGAAGCATTTTTTTCTATACATTTTTAATAAATATTGTTGTTAATTATCATAAAAATTACTTGTTTATAATTAATTTACTAAGATATTTTATTTCATAATCTAGATTTGATTATCTATAACTATTTTTATTAAAAATCTTGATTTACATTTTTTTTATAGTACCAAAAATTTGTTAATTCTTTCGTGACGTATATTTATAATCAATTCGAGTAATAATCATGTAGAAATTATAGTATGTGTCTAAAATAAAATACTAAATAATGACATTAACTTAAGAAAATAATGATAGTGATTAGTTTAAATTCATTAATTGGGTACTGTTTTCTACATCTGTTTATTCGAAAAACTAACAAGATTTACACCAGACAGTTCAATGTGTGTAACATTTGTAAAGAATGATTGAGTAGAAGAGCAAACTTTATCATACGTATTTACTAACTTTATTGCATGGAGTAAGTAACATAATTAAAAGGTTAACAACAACATTAACGACATGTATGAGTTTATTTTCATTTTTCACTTATTTAGCAAGAGAAGGAAAGAAATAGTTTATTGCTGGAACGATAACCTTTTATTAATTTATTATATAATATAAATACCAAATTTATAATAATAAACAATTAAATTAAATTAATCAAAACGAATCATTAAATACATTCGAATAAAAAAAAAGTGTCCAACGATTGGCAAACGCATTCAGCAAATAACATCATCATCAGCCTGTAAGAGAACCACTGAAGGGCCATAGGCCTCTTCCCGAAGAAAAATATCAAAAATCACCACGGCAGCCCACAACGTATTGGCGATTTCAAACTGTGAGGAATCCACAGTTCTATATTTCCCACATACAGTAGTACTACAAAAACATTTCTCAGGTTCAGGTCTCCTCACGATGTTGAACATCATATTACTGTCAGCCGATAGTGTTACCAATTTAAATTAGTAAATATACGCGAATTACATTCGTTGGTACATACCGGGTTTTGAACCTGCGGATATCGAAATAATATTCTACAGGTCAAGCCACTAGACCACCACGGCCTCTGCTGTAGAAGTACTGTAGTAGAACTGTACTGCAACGCTGATTTTCTATGGAAGCCGATGTGATATACGGACGTTCAGTCGGTCACATTAATGTTATAAAATTAAAAGAACAGATTTTTAAGATACAGACAACAAAAAGTCATACACAGTGTATCTTTTGATATTTGGTGAGACTGTTTGTGAAGATATCTCGTATGTAAAGGATATCCAGCCTAGTTGGACATATTAATGCGGTATATTAAGTTGCTATCCAGTAAACAAGTATTAGACTTAATATTAAGCATCTCTGCAGGCCCCTGTAAAAGTATGCTAGTGATGTTGGTTAGCATTGAATCACTAATTTGAATGATATTGCAGTTCATAATGTTACATTACTATCAATTTGTAAGAATGATATCTGTGTATAAATTCATACTCATTTGTTAGTAAGCATATTTTATGTTGACGCTACATAATTTTGTCATTGTGAGTGCCTCTATCAGTTATATTTTTAGAAAGTGAATACGCTGCCACATGTTTGGTATGTCAAAGTTATGATATTTTTAACACAAATCTATATAAGAATTAACATTTAATTAGCCATGGATATTGGAAACGAAGTTATATTTTAAATTTAAAATTAATCTGGCTTCTACCATCTACATGTATATATGATGAAAATACAGATATTTTGAGGCTCCATCACAATGAACTAAACTAATGAACGTTTCGATATAGGACTATAAACATTCGATGGAGAATTTTTCGTAGATGGTTCTAAGGCTACTATTTTTTTGGTTTCGATTAACGCTTTTCATTTTTTTTATAGACTACAAATCGAGCGGGAATCAGCTAGTATGAATATAAGATTATCTCCAATTGATTAATAATGATATATCAAATAAACTATAATGTTTTATTCTGTAGTCATAATTCTATTTTATTATTGCTATGTAAGTTACGTTATTTAACAAAAAAATGTAAACAAATAAACGATATTTAGATTTCATAATTCAACACGTTTCTTTTACTTGCCATAACATTTCTTTGATTATTGAATCACCATCTGTGATATTTCCTTCCTTATTAGTGTCAGCTCAGTTGATAGCGTGTTTGGATAGCGCGCTAATTGATGTAAGTTCGAATCCTTTTGCCTGAGTCAGAGCTTCTGATGAAGTAAACTATCTTGATGGAACTATAGCATGCCGGTAGGGCTTTTTGTAAGTCCTGGCCAGCTACCGCCCTGAAGTTGAAAATCTATCACCAAACTCCTGCTGGTGTATTCCGGTAGCTGCACTTCAGAGCCAGTCCCCTCTAGCTTTAACGTGTTAGCTATATTAGACCATGTCGTTATTTAGCATCAGATGGGATTGTGGTCAAATCTATAACGTATAAAAAAAATTGAGTTTTATTTCTATTTATATTTGTCAATTTGTAACTAAATGGTGCTAGGTTGCTAATATAGCAATTAAAGCCTCCAAATAAATAAAGTTAAAATTCTCCAGCCTATGGGTTGCATTGATATTAACCTACACTATCAAAGTTCTTTGCCTACAAAGGTGATATGTGTTAGCTTTAGTAGGTGGTAGAGCCATGCTAAATCTATCACTGATTTCAGCATGAATGGGGTCGGCTCGCCCGGGATAGTAACACCCTCTCACAGAAAACCGATGTGAAGTAACAGTGCTTGCATTGTTGCATTTCGTTCGGTCAGTGAGAGCGCCGGAGGATCACCTCCCCTCCCCTTCCCCTTCCCTTCCTCCCCCTCCCCCCAAACATAGGATGGCAACGCACTTGCGACTTCCCTGGTGTTGCAAGTGTCTATGGACGGTGATGATCGAGTAACATCACGTGTTCGTTTGCCTCTTATGACATAAAAGAAAAGAAGCGGGGCATGGTCAAACACGAAATGAACGAATTCTTTCTGAAAATAAATATACATTATGCATATTTCTCCACGACTGTACATAACTGAAAAGTTCATCGACTTCTGCTATTATAATGCGATGATACATTTCTAAAGTAGTCAAATGATAAAAAAAACTTTGCATAACTATTGGTACGAGTCATATTTATGTGTTAATTTTTACTTTGTGCAAGCACCTTGTGTACTTACCGTTTCTCTGTTCGTTCATCCCAGACACTTGTATTGACGTAGCACGTGTCTTTTTATTAACATAATATGATACTGTATGGCTATTTCCTTCAATAGTTATTGGTGTATAATGACGTACATTGATGACATTTATTTATGCCACGAACTGTTAAGGTAGGACGGTGCATATGATTATCTGGTATCAAAACACTTTGAATGTGTCACGTGCGATTTACATTTTCTCATTGAATTGATTGTATTCAGCCGTCAACTCAGCTGATATTATGTGATCAGGCGGTAAGAATATAACAATTTAATATTAACATACTAAGTTGCTCTTAAGTGCTAAATAGGTGTTTGCATGATGAAGTAAGTTCATCCCAAGTTGCATTAAAATTGTGTTTTACTCAAGTTCATTTTAAGGTATCTGAGAGAATTACACTTGGATCAAACTATCAAAGGCTAGAAATATAATTAACCTTAATCAAATTCGATTTCACTATAATTGCAGTTACATTACTTGAAAAGTGAAAGTTAAATAGGCTTAAAGGATTTTTTAAATTCAGAACAGTGCTTTTTTATGTCAAAAAGCGACAAACGAACATGTGGGTCACCTGATGTTAAGTGATCACCACCGTCAATAGATACTAGCAACACCAGGGGAGTCGCAAGTGCGTAGCCAGCCTGTGTATGGGGGAGGGGTAGGGAAGGGAAAAAGTGGTAGGGTAAGAGGTGGGCCTCCGGCGCTCTCACTGACCGAACGAAACGCAACAATACAAGCACTGTTACTTCACGTCGGTGTTCTGTAAGAGGGTGGTACTACGCCGGACGAACCGACCCATTCATGCTGAAATTAGTAATAGCTACAGCGTGGCTCTACCACAACTAGTTATAGCTACAGCGTGGCTCTACCATACTGCATATTATAAAGCAGGAATGTTAATTACTAATGATAAAGAAATCCTTTACTGCTGCAATTTCTTTTATATCAATTATAAATTATATTATCGGCATGTTATTTTTAATTTACCAATAAGCATGTACTTTAAAATAAGATTAACGACAATTTAGATACAAAAGATTTCAACGGGATTTTTCACGAATAATTTTTGGTAACGAAATCAAAAATGTATGTGTACAAGTTTACAGTGGTATTATAAATATCTTTTTTAAAGGAAATTTCATATGGAATATTATATATATAATCACCCTAACAGTTAAATATTGATTCGATTTAAAAATAAATAATTAATAACAGGTGTTGTCCTTTATACCACTGTATCCATATTTCTACGATCCTTATTATTACAAATGCGAAAGTGAGTTTATATATTTGCTACGTTTTCACGCCTTAAATAATGAACCGATCATCATTAAATTGCATAAATATTCTTAGGAGTACAGGAAAGTACATTGGGTACTTTCATTCTCAGTACTCTTAATCACTAAGAATCACTGATCCCGAGGGATAGATTGAATCTACATGTAACTCAGTTTGCAATAATAGTCAAAGGCAATTTCTTTAAAATCATAATTCATGTAACAGTTATTACTTAACTAAGGCCATTTCTATTATTAGTTATAATATGTTATAAAATAGTTTTTAAATTACATTGATATAAATATTTTTAATGTGTTAATGTATAAATAAATTATGGGAAGGAGGATAGAAGCGCGCTAAACTGTCGCAAAAGTCTATTTTGCCCTATATCGTGTTAAGTATAATGATAGATAATTAGGTATGTTATTTCGCATTGTGTGCTAAGTAGTACTCGTAATATAACACCCACGGTTATGGTCATAGTTTAGGTGAGTGCGGGAAAGCCTGACCTATTTAAAAATTGCCAGCGGCCAGAGTGATACAACTGCTTAAATCACTATGCCACGCTATTCGTAAAATCTTACTCAGGTAAATTCGTGATCTTTATACTTAAAATGGCTGCTAATTATGTGGATGATAAATTAATAAGCATTATGTTCTTTTGCAATAATCAATTGGAACTAAAGATTATATAAAACATGATATACATTAAAGAGGATTGGTCGAAACTCAGATTAGGCTGTTGGGGAGAAATAATATGAAAAATAATTTAACTGTTAATATATTTTATGCGGTATAATAACGTAATAAATAAATTAATTAAATAATTTAAAAAAAATAAAAAAGTGATTCTATACTTTACAATTTCTTAAAAATTAAATTAACATTACATTATAACAAACAAGTAGAGACAAACTTTCTCGGGTATATAATTTTAATTATCACTTCTTATTAACTGTACTTATTTAATAAATTATAATATATTTTAATAAATTATAATAAAATAATATCTTTTGAGATATTGCCTTACCGTATGTTTTTATAAATGAAATATTATATATTATTATTGCATATTAATACTAGCGAGCCAAGCGGACGTTGTCCCGCCCTGATAATAAAAGAAAACCTTGACAAATTATATACCTAAACCATCCTCATGAAGCACTTTACCTACTAGTGGAAACTTTATCAAAGTCCGTTTAGTAGTTTTTGAGTTTTTCGCGAACAGACAGACAGACAGACGGACGTGGCAGAGGATTTTGTTTTATAATACGTAGTGATTGCATCTATATAAAATGGTGAATTCTCATTTATTCATTCTTGTAATTTCTATATTTATTAAATTACTCATCATTTATTCGAAATAATATAAAATGCTCGATGCAGAATGCTAAATTGTATAAAAACAAAATGATATTTCATCCATCTACAATTTGAAATTTACCTTTTACAGGACATAAATTGACATTCAGATTAACCAATCTCATTTATTAGAAATGTAAGCGAAACTCTTGAACCATCCAAGACGAAACGTGAATTTATATGTATTAATACCTAATATTTTGTATCATAAGACAAACATGTCGAGATCTAAACAACACAGCTTGTATTAACAACTATATTTACTATATACTACAGAAGAATGTTCTAATAACTATAATTTAATGAATTATGTATAATTAAACCCAAGCTCCCCGGTTGTGCTTAACGGCGCATGCAACCGCGCGGACGCAGGAAGGTGCGTCTCATCTCGCGCAGGATGCGGCGGCGCGCGGCTGCCACCGATACAGCCTGACCGCTGGCTCGTGGTCACAACACAGATCCGCTTGCTGGACACGTGTAATTAACCTCTATGACATATCTACGTCATTCCATTCTAAGCTCCTTTAATCCTTTCATTGACTTTATGTGGTAAACGAATCATGATAGAATTATCAGAAAACAACAAAATCTTTACTCCTCTTGCATATTTTTTTTACAAGAAACTATTCTTGTTACTTGAAGTTTATTTCGTTTTAACTCTACTTAACCACTTTACTCACTGTTTTGGTCTTTTCATACTTATAATCTTCTCGTAATTAGGACAGATTCTACTAACGTATTGAAAATATATAATCTCGTGGTACCACAATCTTTTAGAATTATAAACCTGATGAATTTTCTTTCTGAAATACTTTGTTACGAAAATTGTTGGCTAATTATGATTATTCGTATTTTCACGCAGCTTCAATCGCTTTTATGTAGATTTGACCTATCCCTCGGGATTTTTTTTTCTTTATCACGTCACTTGTGGTAATAATGTAATGCATTAGTTAGTATAAGTGAGTATAAAAGAGTTATGTTTATTCTGGGCCCCCCAAAATTTTTTGTTTTTTAATGATTGGGTCGCCCCCCCCCGGGGGATTCCCCCCCCCTCTAAAAAAACCCAGGAGAAAAAAAAGAATTTTTTTTTTTTTTTTTTTTTTTCTGTTGGGGGGCCCGGGGACCCCCCCCCCCCCCCCCCCCCCCCTCCCCCCCCCCCCCCCCCCCCCCCCCCCCCCCCCCCAGGGGGCAACCACCTTCCTCCCCCTCTTTTGTTTTTTTTTTTTTTAAAAGGGGGTGTTAATTTATAATAATTTGCCCCCCCTTTTTTTTTTTCAAAAATAAAAAAAAAAAAAAAAAAAAATTCGTCGCTGATATTAGGACTTAGGGCTGCAGTTGAATATAGAATCATCTAAGACTTAACTTAGGAATATTATTGGCATGTTAGAATGAATATAATAAATGATATCTATTCGAAGTAGTACATGTCACCAATGTATATAGATCTATCTTGTTAATTTACAAATAGTCCTCTATAATTTTAAAAAAATACTTTACAAGCTTTACCGTTTGGTTAAAGTCTCGCCTGATATAGCCTAAGATCGTAAAAGTGGTAAAAGACCAGTATAATTTAAATACTAGAAACAGCAACAAATTGGTCATTCCATGCTTCAAAGTCCAAAAACAGTTTTTTAGGGAATAGTGTTAGGTTTTATAACAAAGTCCCAAAACACATTACCGATTTGCCGGATAGTGAGTTCAAGAACCATGTCAAGTGGGTTTTAATATCTAAAGGCTATTATAGGGTGGATCAATATGTGAACGATTGTGATGACAGGAAATGACGCCCCTCTCTGTGCATCCACAAATAACGAATGTAAATGTTTATGTTATTGTAAAAATATATAACATAAAAAGATAAACTAGATCGAGTTTCTTGCCGGTTCTTCTCGATGACTGGGTTGTTTTCCGAACCGGTGGTAGCTTTGACGTTCATAAGCGCCTTCTCAGGGCCTAAATTGAATAAAGTATATTTTGATTTTGATAGTAACAGGGTAAACACGATGGGGTTTGGCTGTCGAGTGTATCTGCCAGAATAACTTTAAGGTAGCAGCTAGCTAGGCGAGCATTAAAAGAGGCCCTACCGCCATATTATCACTTCCTCATTATATGTTCGTTCACCATAAGCTCTGGCTCTTATAGAATACACACCATGGTCAATTGACGCTTGAAAGCATGAGTTGAGCTTAATTACAAAATATAGAATAAAATTTTGTTTTTCACTGCGATGTTGCTAAAATTATATATTGGACAGATATCCTGTATCGTTCCTTTACGTGATAGATAAGGTTACTCACAGTTCAAAGTTACTGCAAGCATTATTAATACAATGAGACGTTAGTTTAATCAGTGTGATGCCGGACGCGTCTGCTCTAAGGACGGGCTAATGGGCGCGCTTCCGACATATGACGCCGCGTCACGCCGTCACAGCAACGCACCAGCCGTTCTGACATACGCCTCGTGCATACGACTTGCACTTTATGCATCTATGCAATTTATGTTCTTTTATGACAACTACAATACTTGCATTAAAGATGGTGCGGGTTCAACTAATGTTTTCAGTTTCTGAACTAGGTGTCTGGTAAAATTATTCGTCTAAATGTTTTAATAGTGTATTTGGGATCATTTTACAAAACCTACCTTGTATTTATCAGAGTAATTTTATGTATTTAAATTGTTTTTAAGAACGTTCAGTGGAGATATATCCTTAGATGGAAAAGTGTAGTCGCTCAGTTTAGTTGTCTGCCCGTTAGTGTGCTTATAACTTGAAAACTACTGAGTTGATTTACATGATCGTTTTTTTTAATCATAGGCGTATTCTCCGTTCAGATTTTAGTGCATCATTCGTCATTGAATTGGTAAAAGTACTTATATTTTACTTGTAATCTAATTCAATTCTTAATTATTAACAATGCATAGACCGAAATATACATCATAACGATGATGGCTTTAAGTTACAAAGAAAATTTAAAATGTCAAACGTGATATGCAACATATTTAAATAATTTAAACATTGATTTAAATAATTTTGGTCATCAATTCATCATAATTGTATATATTCTAGTCCCCTACCGCCTCCAATTTGGTACCATTTAGGTAATAAATATGTAAAAAAAAACCCTGCATAGATATTTTATGTTCTATTCAAGTTTCTTATATACTAACTTCTGCCCTCGACTTCGTCTGCGTTGAATAGTTACTTTGGGCTAACGCTACCACACAGCGGAAGCCCTCAAAACGGGAAAAAAAAGGATCATGAAACATTCTTCATTGGTGCTCCATTCTTATTAGACTTAGCGTGAAGGTATATACTCTATAGCCTTCCTCGATGAATGAGCTATCCAACACTGAAATAATTTTTCATATCGGACCAGTAGTTCCTGAGATGCTACATTCAAGTAAATAAATTCTTCAGCTTTTTGATATTAGTAGTATATATTAAAAGAACGATGGTTGTAGTTTTATTTTCAGTGTAATATAATATTAGATTGGTCCTCATTTCAATTACTGGCTGATTTGTTTTTATCAGGCCGAAAATAACTATTGTATTTGTTGGTAAGCGTGTAACAATGAAATAGATTAAAGTATTTAGATCAGCTTTTAATAAAGTTCTTATAAAAAAACATTCGTTCAAATTTAGAATGTTCTATTCGAATCTATTTAAGCATATACTTATAAATTGAACTATTAAAAACTGTACGTTCACTTTCAATCGTTTTAACTGATGGGTATCTGCAATATATTAATATGGAAATCAGTATATCATTCCTGATTTTAGTGCTAATAGACGTCAAATAAAGAGAGGTTTTCATTTTAACATCATAAGTACATTGTACGAATCATTGACAATTGGCAACTAAACGCGGACTACGATTATCCTTACTAGTCCTTGCCAATATTATATAGGCTAAAGTTTGTATATTACGCTTTCACGTCTTCAAGATCAGGGGTGCAGGAAAAATATCTTTAATCTAAAAAAAAGGGTTCCTGAGAGATCAAATTTACGAGTACATTACGGTGAGTAAAGCTGCCAGCGACAGTTATAGTGGTATATAAGTAATCAAAGTATACCATAATAGTCTTTTTGATAGTAACAAAGCGAAGTGACTGCACTGTGTCTGATGATAAATAAGCACATTAGAATCTATGAACAACGACAACCAGCGAGAGGTCACCAACACCGGCTTTTAAAACTCGTTGGCTACACTCTTGTTTCCTCAAATGTGACACCCATAACTACGCTACTATAGCAGATGTCATATCTGGTGTATGATTTTGTAAAGATACTTCCATCCACACATTCAGTCAAAATACGATCACTGCTGGACATATGTTAAAATTTATATCACTTATTACTGTGTTTATTGTATATCGAGTTGTATATATATATTACAAACTACACATTTATAGTACAGCGATTTAAACCCACTTGGTTACAATTGAAAATCAACGCTATGGTTACATTGGTTACATTGGTAACATTGGTTGGGTACATTGGTGTCACTCAGCATATGCTGAATTATACGCCATTATAGCAATACCGTGGTTTAATTTTAATATCTTGTAATAAAACCGACGAGAAGTAACAGTGCTTGCATTGTTGCGTTTCGTTCGGTCAGTGAGAGTGCCGGAGGCTCACCTCTCTTCCCCCTCTCCCCTCCTCTTTCCATTCTCTCCCCAGTTCCCCAAACACAGGCTGGCAACGCACTTGCGACTTCCCTGATGTTGTGAGTGTCTATGGACCGCGGTGATCACTTAACATCATCATGTTCGGTTGCCTCCTATGATATAAAAAAAAAAAATAATCTTATATTTAATTACTTTTATGTTATACATATCTTTCTAACTCTATTTTTTCACTATTGTATTGTCCGTGCATTTGCTGCAATAAATATATTTTCTTTCCTTATTAAAGTTATCGCAGCAACTGATCTTGCTATTGGTAGATTCAATAAATACCACTTACTGCATCTTCTTTGGCGTGATCACCATTCGAGAATTCTCCTGCTCTATGCACTGTCCATTCTGCAATCAATAATGTTTTCCCTATCATTTAAGTCTAGCAATCATGAGGGTTAACGAGTTCTCTGGTTCCTCACATTTCTGATTCCATAACGCAAATAAACTCAGATTGTAGATTTCTTCATTTGAGCTTTCTTATGATGCCCATAATTAATAAGCCATTAATAAAATACTACTAGGCAAAATACCAGACTTTGGTCTTGATAAACTGTGGTATCTTAGAATAAAATATATTCCGTAGCTTTTTGAACGTTGCCCAGCCGAGTTGGATTCGACGATCGACTTTTTTACCAATTCAATGACGAATGATGCACTAAAATCTGAACGGAGAATACGCCTATAATTAAAAAAAACGATCATGTAAATCAATTCAGTAGTTTTCAAGTTGGACCTACCTAAGTTACAGTTAAGTAAGTTTTCTTGATAACTATAGTTACTATGATATACCAGAAATATTACGGAAGCGTCTAAGTAGTAAATATATAGATTAATATTTTATTCTCTTTCACAACACCGAAGCGACATATCTGACGTTATTATTCTTTGGTTTCTTCTGAAATCAGTTTCTAGCTATTTTTTATGCAAAAAGGCGGCAAACTGGCAGACGATCCACCTGATGGTAAATGGTTATCGTCTACGGACAACTGCAACACCAAGGGCATCAGTGTTGTGTTGTCGACCTTGAACTTAGCTTTGCAGTCCCTTCTTGAAGAGCCCCGTGTCATAGCAATGAGGAAAATCTGTGCTGGGTAATTTATTCCATAATGCAAGTTCACGCATAACGAAGGTTCGAGAGAATCTCACGTTTGTCACAATTTTGTTAGGTTTTATGGTGTGCAGATGGGCGGCCAACCAGCGGCGGGAAGTGCGAGTTTGAAACAGCGAACAGGGTACCATATCAAAGAATTCCTGAGAACATTCTCCATTTTACATGCAGTAGAGCACGTTTAAACACCCAATGTTTCTGCGAAGTTCTAAATCCACAAGTGTAGAATGTCTACACGTTAATGCATGTTCACCAATGCGAAAAGCTCGCCTTTGTACGGAGTTGAAGTTAAAATTTGTTGATATGTTGGTTTTTTGTAATTTAGTTGTCGACACAGTATTGCCAAGGCTTGTCGGTCTACTGCTCACGCACGGATGCTGCGTAGGCGCGCCGCCGGAAGCGGAAGTCACGGGTGCGTTCGTCCGCTCATCTGTGCAGCCATACCGGAATTACTAGGTTGGTCACAGCGTTCGTTGTGACATATTTATTCCTAATTAAATTGTTTTATATGTATATATTTTAATATGGCCATTAGACTTAGCGGTCAAACGGTTGTGTTAAGATGAATGTAATTAAGTTGCTGTATAATCGTTTCAATATTCAACTGTTTTTAATGAAAGTCGATGAGTCAAAGGTCGTTTAGTTACCATTTGAATATATGGACTATATAGAACTCAAATAGATTCATAAAACTGGGACCACCACGCCCAATAAAAAAATTGTCACTGTTTTCTTACGTTACAATCTCCGTTAATACGTGGAATATACTTATGATAATTCTCCCATCTAAGATACTTGAGTGTGAAACTTTTCCTATGATATAACAGTTATTAAAACGTTGACTGCCTACAATGAGACATCTCGTAGCTTACGAACTTAACCAGGAGGCCCACTATGCGTTATCTTGTTTGTCGTTAGTGGCTATATTTATACAGCTACCAGCAAAGTCATAATATATCAGTGTAAATATAGATCGGTGGCTTCAGAAATAAAAATCAATTTGTCTTTTATGAACTTCTGTGTTGGAGTTTCAAATATAATAACATTTTTTTTTACATGGGGAAATCCCTACGTATTCCTACCCTAGCCGAGCAGCTGAAGGTGGGGTATGTCCGACTTGCACGGACTATAAACCCCATGGTGTCTTCAATCACCTATAGGCCGGGGAGCAGGAGCCCTGCTGACCTCCCACGGGCACTAGGTGCCTACCCCCTTTTCCCCCCCCCCCCCCCCCCCCCATTCCCCCCCAAAAAAATTCCTACCCAAACTCACATCTCCCCAGCAGATGTCGGCCCCTCATCAGGGGCCTCCTCGCAGTCGAGGGGTCAGAATCGTAGACCCCTCAGGGTACGGCGAGAGTTGCCCTCCCCAATGATTGTGGGACGCGCATCGGCACAATGCGCCTCAACCACACGGGCCTGTGCAGAAGTTCTGCCAGAGCGACGGACGTGTCCGCGTCCGCCGGCCGCAGTCCCTTAAATAACTAATCTTCAAAACAACATTTTTCTCAACTTCGTGATTATTATTATTTACTATAATTACCATTACTACTACATATTATGAAACAGAGTCCTCTGCCAAGTCTGTCTGTCCGTTCGTGATAAACTCAAAAACTACTGAACGGATTTTCATGTTGTTTCCACCAGTAGGTAAAGTGATTCCTGAGGAAGGTTTAGGTATATGATTTGCTAAGGTTTTCTTTAATATCAGGGAGGGCCGACGTCCGTGGGGCCCGCTAGTTAATACATAATATCATTAAAACAAAATGGCTTCCCAGGTCAAGTTATTCAACCCATAATCGATAGGTTATATTATGGTCAAATAATAATTTTAACAATTCTGTAAAACGAGTAGCAAATAGAAATAATTTGGAAATAAGGATCGGAGCATAAAATTGACCTAAAAAAATAAAAATAAAACGGTACTAGAATTAATGTCAGCTTCGTGTGCAGACAGCTAGCCACTTTCATCGGCTGATGGAAAGCAACGAACGTCGACCAGCGTGACATTAACGGGCGTGACCTCGAGCCGTGACCGGTCGTCGCGCCGTGAAATCTGTCAAATCGCCGTGCGCCCGCGCCGACGCACGCCCGCGATTTATGTCTGTCGAATAATCTTATTTAGAACCTACGATATTTATTACCTCTGTGGTAATATAGCAAATTCGAAGTTTGAAATGGCTTTGTTTTAGTTTGAATAGCACCAGTGACAGAGAAGTTGAGGAGCAATAGGATAGCATGGTATTGGCGTGTAATAAGGAAGATGAAAACCATGTAACTAGAAAAGTTTTGAGTATGATGGTTGATGGATATAGGAGTCTACTCTAGAAAGCCCGAAATAGGTATGGATGGATTGTGTGAAAAAAGATGACATCTGATTGATGAGAATGAAAAAGGAAAATATGTTGTGCCGACCCTATTTAGATGGGATATGGGTAAGAAGATGATGATGCTAATATAGTAAATTCCACTATATTAGCTAATAAATTCCTGTCATTGGTCGGGGGTACTCTTCCTCATAAAAGGCACGGACTTGTCTTCTTAACCAAAGAGGTCATAATGGTTATCCACGATAAACTCCGAAACTACTCAACTAATCCTCATGAAAGTTGGCATTTATGTATAATTTGGTCTAACTTGGGAGATAGGATAATTTATATTTCGATTAATGACCTCAATATTTTTAAATACAATTTAAATAATTGTCAATGTTGATAATTGTAATTGTAATGGCGCTTTAAATTAGTTTCTTGACAAATATTGTAGGACCTACTGTTATAGATATTTCATAGATGGCACCACGTCATAATTTTACAATAGTTTATCATAATTTTAATTCAACGTGTAAATAACTGAGCCTCAGCGACCCGTAGCCGGGTCAGCTAGTGTACTATAAATACATATAAATGGATAATTTTCTTCACATGAATAACGCTATTAAATAATATATTTCGACGTGGTAATTATAAATACTAATGACTAAAAGTTTAGTACTAATGACCTACTGTTGACTTTTATTAAGGAGTTTCAGCGGGACTTGAGCCTGTCATATTTTATTCATAATTTTACGCTATTTAATCTTTTGTTGTTCTTCTTTGACTTTAAGTGTAAGATATCACAAAACCTTCTTGGATATTGTAACAAGAAGGATCTTTTGGAATACTGGAATCATCACAAGACGCTATAATAAATACTCACCTCACTCACCATAATGTTAATAACAATTTTCAACAAGAAGAATTGGTTGTCAAATCTGGAAGAAGATCCGTTCTAAATTTATATTGATTCAAAGTGAATACCTAATACTGACAATATCTGATCGCTATTGGCTGTCTTTATTCATCAGTTGCCGTAGAGGTCAGTTGATGGACAAACGTATGTATTCCCCTGTGACCCTTTGAGCTGAGCGGTCTCGCACCCACGCCTGCGAAACCACCGATCACGCCGCCGTGGTCTGACGGTCAACTTTGTTCCCGCACACTTACAGCGACCACCCTCGGCAGCATCTTAAAGCTAGATTCTATCCCCCTGAGTCGGGCCCTTGAGCATGTTGCTAGAGTGATACAGTGATACCGTATTCACTAGTTCATTGCACACATCACATTGTACCCAGCACGCGTACACACTCACACGGTACGCGGACTAGTTCTTTGAAGGACTTTCTTTTTTGGTTAGTTAGGCTTGACCAAAATTATGAGACTCGAAATACATATAACTCGCATGGGCAGTTTACTTCGATTAGTGTTGTTATATTTGAGGCAACAGCGCAAGCCGGGTTTCGGTTACTTGGGCACTATTGAGCTTGTTACCTTTCGGCTGAGTGCTATATGCGCTCGCTCTAAAAGTCCGGTGAAATTGTGAAGGCCCGTCAGGCCCACAGCGCCTAGTCAGTTCGAAAAACAAACTAGTATTATTATTTAGATGGTCAAAACATTTACATATTACAGATTTTATATAACTATATTCAAAGTTATTCTATGTCGGCTACTTAGGTATTAGCTTTTATTACTAACTAGCCTTTGCTCGTAGCTTTGTTTACTTTTATAAATATTGGAGCAATCTCTCGCGAACAGTATATTTTTTCGAAATAAAAAGTAGGCAATGTCTTTTCCTATACTATTGACAATATGTCTAAAAATAGCTAAACTAAAAATAACCATCGGCTGAGTAATTAAGGCGTGAAAATGTAAAAACAAATTCACAGTCGTATTTATAATTTTAGTTAAGATATTCGATTGGTCTTGGTTGATTGAACAATTAAATGTTAAATATGACGTCATTGTGAATGACGTCAAACTGTTAATACTATTTCGTAATTGTTACCAAGGTAAATGATAATATGTAAATAGCCGCGTCTATGAAATAGTATGAAAATTTAAAAAACCGAACACAAACCTGTTTGATGGCATTGACGTGCTTCACGGTTCGTTATCAAGATCTAGCAGCTATTTCAAATTGTTTAATCACCATTTGCGACGTCATTTTATAATATAGTTTCCATACTCCTATTTACTCTTGGTTTCTACTTATTTCTATCTTACTTTTTAATTAAATAAATATGAGACCACGATTTCACATGGCCATTTAATCCCAAATTAAACATAACTTCATTAAGTTAACTAAACAGTCGATATACAGATATATGATGTTGAGATATATACTAACAATTATACTCATCATATAAAAAAACCCGGGACCTCCCGTCTCACTGGTAGTGTTTACTCACAGAGTGTTAAGACGATTTTCAAAATGAAATTATTATTTACGTTTTGTACCTTATCTCTTCATTTAATTATATAAAATACAAGTTTGGGATTCTATAAGGCAGATTTATATATAAAATATACGAAATAAATAAAGTTAGACTATCCTAAGGTATAAACTGTTCTCGATGTCCCGATATATCGGAACGATTGAGGTATACCGAGTGGACACTCGTACGTTCTTAATCGATAGATGAATTAGAGACTTCACTTTACCATAGCACACAGTTTCAAAGTAGAAATAATGTGAATATTATTACTTTCGCTTATTAACTAATGGAGAAGTTTATGTTAATATGGAAAGCTTCGATTATCCCCATGTTTTTATCTAACCAACGCTGGTTAGATAGCCGCCATTATCACGTTTAAGGCTTTCCTCTACTCCCTTAAAAGTATAAATAAATAAAAATAAGTTATTTATTATAGAACTTATTACATCTCGCTAACAATTAATCTACTAATATGTTGGGGATTATATATTACATCATATCACCATCATGACATCAACTTGTAAGATATCCATTGCGGAGACACAGTTCTCTTCTCGAAGGAAGGTGTAGCCATAATCAGCACACCAGCCCATGACGTATTGCCGATTCCAAACTCAGAGAAATGAATAATTCTACATTTTCCCACATAGTGCTACTATAACAATATTTCTTAGGGTCAAGTTTCCTCACGATGTTTTCCTTCGCCGTCAGCCGATAGTGTTACCAATTTAAATCAGTAAATGTATGCAATTTCTGAAAAATTCGTCGGTAAATGCCGGAGTTCGTACCTGCGAACATCAAATTGACATTCTATCGATCAAACCAATCGACTGCAATGACTTTATAAATTTTAAATATTTGCATATTTAAATTAACTAGTGGGCGCCCAGTAGTCGACATTCGACCATAATTCATTGATTTTTTAAAGTTTCAACTTTATTCGGGTTCTTTTGTCAAAGGTATATATACTTCTATTATCAAAGGTTTTCATCATGGCTACTCAGTTATTTGCCACTTTTTTTTAATTGTATAAACATAAAAAAAAATCTATGTCTAAATGAAAATCGAAATTAATTATAAATTTGAAACAAAAACAGGCGGTTATATAAGGTGGTAAGGCTCTCAAATTCTAAGTAAAGATAACTCTACGAAAATAAAGAAATTTATCACAACTCATGACACAATTATCAATTAATTTTACACGATATCATGGGTAGGTGGCATTTCTGGGTGATATTGAATTAAATGTAGTCTGTACATTATAAAGAATAGTGATACACCCAGTATCATCGTTTGGAAAAGTAATGGCTACACAATAGAATCAAATGATGAATCCAAAACAAAGAAGTTTTTAATACTGCCATTAACTTTTGAAAATGAATTCCTTTTTGTTCAAAATTTATCTTCAACTGTAATAAATATAATTGCTACATCAAATTTACAAATTTACAAAAATTTTGATTTTACAAGGTATTTTTGGCTCATTTTTTTATTGAATCATCATTTCAAGTGAGTTCACCACAAAAAATGCTAAACATAAACATACTAAATATTGACTTTGACTTTGGTAATATTGCTTTATGACTACATGAAGCAAAGTGACATGAAGTGAAAGCAGTCCTGTCACCTAAAATTTTTTATATACAATGAGACCAAATAGAATAATCATTATTTCAGTGGTTCCATAAATTTACTAAAAAAATTAACCTACAATTTGACCAGTTGATTTCAAAGGGCATGTAAGGCATGCAATGTCAGTCATGTTAAAAATATTGAAAAGGTAAAATATTGGAACGTAAGAGTGACGGACATTTTGACGGATGTCAAAATGACTTTTCCATTTATATGTGTGTATATGTTTTGTAAAATTTGAGCAGTAGTGTAATGCATATCTTAATTAATTTAATATGCTTGTAATGCATTTTATATTAAAAAAATTGTTTTTTTTTTTCGAACTGACTAGGCTATTGACCTAGCAAGGTCTTAACAACTTCACCGGACTACATATACAAATAGCTTTCTGCACTTCTCCTCCATATAAACTTTAACTATGCAAAATTTCACGTTCATCCGTTCGTCAAATTCCCTTAAAAAGGGGTACAAAGTTTTAGCTTCACGTATTAATATATATGATTCCATATTTCTAAATATAACTGTAAATTCGGGCTTACGCGTAATATAATCAAGAGTTTAATGTAAAACAAAATTGAAATATCATTATAGGAATCTTAAATTATCATTTATTTATACTTAAGTTGTCTCGATGTCGTACATATAATAGGATATGTATGTTTAACTTTGTGTTCTGCGCAGCTATATTCAGGGCGGTCAAAAAGTTTGGCGCGAACTGTATGTCAAAATCATATTACTCAGGTCGGTTATCTAAAACTGGCACGTACAAGACAAATATACATTATGCTTGTGAAGTGTCTGTGTATAAATAAAAATCTCTTTATCTCTTTCGCACAAGACTGAGCTTATGTGGAGGATAAAGATTGTTATTGTTTTGTTTTTGCAGCATGCTTTCTAGCATATTTCTATAGCCGTATTTCTATACGGCGTGTCCTTTGCCGACCAGCCACAAATCAAAGTCAAAACAAACTGATTTTTGGACTATACTGTATCTTAATAATACATCAGTGTGAGTACTGTGAACATGCCTTATTTAGTTAACCGACCTGTACCAACGAAGCGACAAAAAAAACGTGGATAACCGTTCGTGATTCACCGTATTTATTTAAAAAAGTCTCATGCGCCGTGAGGTTTCGAAATATAGGTGAAAAGAAAAAAGAGCAATTAGAAATTTTTAATAAAGTGAAGCGGTTTTAGATTGAAGAGAAGGGATGTCTGAGAGTAGCTGGTCACGCGCATCGCGCCGCGACACGACAAGTTCCGATGTCCAGCGTTTGACACCTTTCCACTTCGGAACTCGCTAGAAAAAGTCTATTGTACTTAAACCGAAGACATTAAACAACTACGCAAAGTTATAGAGACATACAAAATGCAAATCGAAATCCCTATCCAGTTGTCAGTTTACAATTGTCGTACAATCTAATGGCTACGTCAAAATGAATGGGTTTGGCTTTACGTAGTTTGGTGCTCATCTATACTTCTATACACTAATATTATAAAACTGAAGAGTTTGTTTGCTTAAACGCGCTTATCTCAGAAACTACTCGTCCGATTTGAAAAATTATTTCAGTGTGAGATACTTCATTTATCGAGGAAGGCTATATATCACGCTAAGACAAACAGGAGCGGAGCACTAATAAAGAATGTTTCAGAATCGGGGTTTTTATTCCTTTTGAGAGCTTCCGCTGCGTATTAGCGTTAGCGCAAAGTAGCTACTCCACGCGGACGTAGTAGTTCTAGTTGCTGGTTATTTCTATATAAATAAAAATTTATTTATTTAACTAATTCTTTTTTGTTGCGTTTGTTGTTGGCAGGGCAAGGTTTGTATGAAAGAAAATGTTTAATTCAAAATATCTATACACAAATGACAGTGAGTGAGACAGATTATAGTAAGTAAGTTTACAGAATAAATAAGTAAGTTTGTAGGTGTTAGAGCCACGCTGAGGCTATTACTAGTTACATCATGAATGGGTCGGCTCCTCCGGGGTACTACCACCCGACCCACAGAAACACCCACGTGAGGTAACAGTGCTTGCATTGTTGCGTCAGTGAGACCGCCGGAGGCCCACCTTCCTTCTCACTCCCCTCCCTACTCCTCCCCGAAACACAGGCAACGCACTTGCGACTCCCCTGATGTTACTAGTGTCTATGGACGATGGTGATCACTTAACATCAAGTGATACACCTGTTCGTTTGCATCTTATTATAAAAAAAGTAAGGAAATCTTCTAAAATATTGTTAGAATTGACAGATTTTTTGGATGTTCAGTTGTGACTTTATTTCATTAGGGATCGTTCAAGTATTACGTAAGCCCTAAAGTCTTCAAGGGTATACCTATTTGTGTATTAAGATAATTATTTTTAGTTGAGAAAATTGAGTGAGCTCCCGTTGAAATAAGACTTAATTTTAATTTGTGTTTATTTGGAATTTAATTATAATAAATAAGCGTTCTATATATTTTAAGCTCTCTGATTAAACTGTATTAAACTGCACTGTGTTGAAAAATGAAATTAACGTTGCAGTAAATAGACTCTTACCGTTTTCTTTTTTTTCCATATACCTCTCTACAACCACGTACAATAATCTATACATATAAAATAAATTGAAGTGTATGTTTTTTGTTTGCGTTAATCCCTGGTACGGCTGAATCGATTTTCATGCGAATTTACAGGGCGATAGGGACTTTCTAGAGAACTATTTAACCTACATATTATTACACTTTCTCATGGAAGGTAGGGAGTAATGACAAAATTAAACAGTGGTATTTGAATACCGGAAGAGTTATAGTGATTAGTCTGCAAAATTAAAATTACCTAGAGCAAAAAAAAGACAGTCCACTACGAATTCAGACGAAACAAGTAATAATACATTGTTCAAATCAAATCAAAAATACTTTATTCGATTTAGGCCCTAAGAAGGCACTTATGAACGTCAAAACTACCACTGGTTCGGAAAACAACCCAGCCATCGAGAAGAACCGGCAAGAAACTCGATCTGGTTTATCTTTTTAACAAATATATATATAATATTTAGAATATATTAGGTACATGTCACAAACATTTTAATGCATGCACAGAGATGAGTCATTATGTCGAATATATAAAATAAAAACTAGCTGTTCGCATCGAAAGAGTTAAGATCAATCTAAAGGTATCTAAAGATGCTCCGTGACGGGGCGAAACACGTGTAATATTGTGACCATTTTACGTTTATCTGCAACATATTTTAATTGATTATATATTTTGTATTTTTTACTGTTACATACCAATAGCGTCAACCAAGGATGCATTTTTAATTACTTTTCGTTCATTTAGTTACTAATATTTCGCTCTGTTTATTAATAACTAGCCGACCCGTGCCCACTTCGTTGGGCGGTAATAGGCATTATCAAGCTACAACTTTTCTCTAGAACTCAATCATATATCTCTCATAGTTAAGGCAGCGTTCGTAAGAAACGTTTTCGTTCGACCATTTTTCTCCGACTCCCCAGATATTACCCCCTACAACCTCACAAACTTTACCTCTTTATAATTTTATTATAGATAATATAATTAGTTAATAGCTTCTGCCCGCGACTTCGTACGCGTGAAATAGTTATTTTAGGCTAAGTCGCAGCGGAAGCTCTCAAAAGGAAAAAAAGCCCCGTTTTTAAAACATTTTTCATTGTTGCTCCGCTTCTATTGTCCTTAGCGTGATAATATATAATCTATGACACTCACAAATAACGTGGCTTTCTATTGGTAAAAGAATTTTCAAAATCGGTTTTGTAGTTCCTGGGATTACCCCCTACAACGTCACAAACTCAAAAACTTTACCTCTTTATAATATTAGTATATAGATTATAGCCCCTGCCCGCGACTTCGTTCGCGTAGTAATAGTTATTACTCTGGGCTAACGCTGACACACAGCAGAAGCTCTCAAAAAGAAAAAAACATCTGGATTTTGAAACATTTTTCATCTGTCCTCCGCTCCTATTGGCCTTAGCGTGATAATATATAGCCTATAACCATTCTTGATGAATGAGCTATATAACACTGAAAGAATTATTCAAATCGGACCAGTAGTTCCTGAGATTACCCCTTACAACGTCACAAACTCACAAACTTTATCTCTTTATAATATTAGTATAGATTTCAGATATAACTTTTTCAGCTACACCTCGCGCAAATAAAATCACAAGCTTTTTGTTACAGTGAGACGCGATAGCGGCCAATTAATTTTAGGTGGAGGTGCAAAGTAGCATCCACTATAATATTTAATTACGGACTTTCGCAAAGTAACGCCTTCTTCAGTTAAACAAAAACACGTAGACAGATAAATTCCCTCGTATTTATATAAACAAAAACAAGGAATAAAACCAATTTAGTTTTAGAGGAAGAAAATGCGAATACGGAATTATGATTTTGTTTATTTTATGTACTTATAATATCAGTCTGAACTACAGTTATCTCTCTCTCGCTTTATATATAATAATTCAAGCATAGTGCGATAGCGAGAGATTTCTCTTTTAACCTATTCTACAAATTTCTTCTAAATCGCGTTTCTTCTTAAGTTTAGACATACGCGATACTTAAACATGACACTAAGGTTATTTTTTTTTCATTTTATTAACCAAACAATTCATGTCGATTCATTTTATGTCATGGTATCTGCGTACTTAAAAACAGTAATTCCAACACGTACTGGCCGAAACCTTAAATAATAATCCACTAAAATCACATATAAAATCATGTAGGATAATTACTGGTGGGGAGCAGCCCCTATAAGGGGCCCATGAAGTATAGGGTTCCACGTCGACTACGCCGACTGGAATAAACTCAATATTCGATGGACTGTTTATGTCATGGAAGCGGGTTTGCGCAAGCATTCACAGATTTTGTTGGGGTACCGAGGTACAGTTGCTCACAAAAATTTTACACTATTATAAAGTTCTTTTAATTCACAATTCTTGATATAATTCTTTGTTTGCATATTTTTACAACGTAATTTAAAAAAATAAATAATGGTTTTTTATTTATTTCTTTTATAACATAAGTAATTTATAATACAATTACATCAATCTTATCTACACTATAACTATATTTAACTAAAAATTAAGGTAAGTGTTGTAATATATAATTGGTAAAACTGTGTCCAATAGGTTACCTGTTATTGGATTTTTATTAGTCTTTTTCTAGACTCCAGAAGTAGATTAGTGATTACAGACAACACAAAATGCCTTTCTTTATATGGACATAGCAACATAAATAAATGAAATACTTTATTGAATTATTCGAATGAAAATTTTTAGAAACTTATTACCATAAAGTGTTTAAAAGATATCACATTACTATCGCCTTTTAAATTGAAGCTGAATCAGCTTTCTAAAGCTTAATATCAGCTTTTTAAAGTTGATATTATAGTTTTATAAGAAACGAATCCTTCAGTAAGTGATTTGTTACCAGTTTGCGTTATATTCAATCCACCAACACGATATAAGTAGTTTGTTTCTAATGTTACAATACAAAAAAGTAGTCAGCTTACATTATTTGAAAGGTGTATATTCATCAACTTGTCGGTATTAAATAAAATACAATAAAATGATCTATCTTGGTAATAATTATATGTATTTTGTGTACAAGTGTACAGCGGGGTGGGGCTTGAGGGGTATCCCGCGGCAGGGGAGCGCACACCTGGCCGCCGCAGCTGCGCGCGAGCAAATCTCACGCACAGCTTCCACGCGCGCATGCGTGAACATGCACACACAAACACTCCTATATACGTACTGGTATGTAAGTACGTGTATACAACTTAGTATTATAAGTGCGTTCATAGGATTATTTCTCGATGTTTATTGCTTATTCTAGAAGGTTCCATCTCTAAAATGTAATTACACTAATATATATGTATTATGATTGCATACAAAATAACATATGCAGTGTAAAAGAAAAAGCGAAATAAAATTTGTAAATATACTTAGGAAACTGAATATACTTATGTACGCATAAATATTACCGCTATTTTGTTATTCGTTTCA
This sequence comes from Antheraea yamamai, assembly GCA_036509395.1. NCBI lineage: Eukaryota > Metazoa > Arthropoda > Insecta > Lepidoptera > Saturniidae > Antheraea > Antheraea yamamai. The sequence goes on from AP028427.1 coordinate 3,176,269, forward strand.
TATCTATTATATGTTTTACTACAGAGCCGCTCCAGGTTATCGTTGGGTATTTATTAATGTGACGTCATAATTGTCCAAGCACTTTATATACTATTCGACCTATTTCTGATACTTATATATAGATATAGTTCATCGAAATCAAAGAGTCTTCGTAAGTGTCAGTACATAAAGAACTTTGTTGTTGTAGCTCATAGTTTCAAATCTGTAAATAGTTTATAATATTTGTTGAAATGACATTTTGTTTAATGCAATTTTTATGTATATTAAATATTCAGTGTAAGTTATATACTTTAATTGGACTATTATTATTACACTAGCGGGCCCGGATGACGTTGTCCCGCCTTGATTACCCCCCGCAACCCCCCTTGTGGGTGGAATTTCGTAAAATCCGTTCTTAGCTGACCTCTACTCGGCGAAAGGAATATTCCTACCATATTTCAAGTCGCTACGCCTTATGGTTCCAGAGATATCGTGATGAGTCAATATATAGGTGGGAATCTCTAATATATATATAGATTAGTTATAACTGCTTCGTACATAGCACGTTATTTTAGATAATATTGTACAAGATAAAAATGGCAACTTTGGGTTAACTTAATGCTACATAATGCGCATTTTTAAGATCTACAATTTCGTAACGTCCAAAAAATTTACTTTCGACTTGATTACGGTTCATCGAATTTTAATGAAATTTTATTATTTATTTATTTATTATTATTACTACGCAATTAATTACATATTGACTATATTTAAACTACTAGGATAACTCGGAGCTAGAACTATATATGAGTATAATATACATGTAAATCTTACGGAAAAAATCTTTGAATATTTGTGAAAACCGTATCAAAATCTGCTGTGTAGTTTAAAAAGAAAGTAAGACTTTATTTTCTACTATTTTACGATTAACAAACGTGATAAAGATTCGTTGAGGGTTACACGTATTTTCACTTCTGTTATCGGTTACTTGTAATAAATTCTGGCAAAGAGAAACAAGATTAATAACTATTCGTTGCGTAACTCTGAACAATAAGTATATACAAAAAGTCCCAAGGACGAACTACAAACTATCTCCTAAGGTTTCTTACCTATTTTTTTACGCATAACTGCTTCTGACCCATTAACGAAGCTTTAGATGACTACAATTATTTATTATAATATTTTATATTTAGACTAGCTGTTACCCGCAGCTTCGTCTGCGTCGTATATTATCCTAACTGTTTTGTTATATCTCAAATGGATTCGGCAGCATTTACGTCGAAAGCACCCAGACGGTTTGGCTTTTGTCCGACACTTCCAACAATTATCGGTATACTTCAATCAATTTACATGAAATCTTGACAAATTATATACTTAAGCCTTGCTCATGAATCACTTTATCTACAAGTGAAAACTGCATGGAAATCCGTTCAGTAGTTTTTGAGTTTGTCGCGAACTTACAGCCAGACACACCTGGCGAAGGACTTTGTGTTATAATATGTAGTGAATTCTATTTTCTTAGCTACATGAAATAGCGATTTGTATGTTAAAAATTTTGTGACATTCTTTGGCGCACTATTTTTTTATGCATTGTTGGTTGGGCATGGTAAACACGCTAAACTTAGAGCTGGGCTGCCTCTCAAGTGTAGCTGCCGGAACACATCGAACTTGAGGATAGTAAATAAGCAGGCGGACTTGGAAAAAGCCCTAACACCATGCTGTGTTTCCATGACGACGTTTTTCTTCACCGAAAGCCCGAGTCAGATGTTAGGATTTGAAACTACGTCGCGTACCTACGTACGTACTCTGATGCCAGGTATTTTGTCATAGATTTACTTTTTCTGTATTCTTTTTTTAATGTGAAAACTTCTTTAGCCCCGTTGAGTGATTTTTGGAAGGGGAAACACTTATAGGTTAGCGTCATCGATGACCTTGACATGCTCGTGACGTATTGCGCTTGCGACAGAATAGCGACGTTTAGTATAGCGGCCTGTGTACATGTGATATTGATATTTTATATTGAACTTCTGCAGTCCATCATATGTGTGCCAATAGATGTGAAAATTGGACTAAGGTTAATAATTTTAATTTACAAATTACGAAATTTGAATAATTCACAATATTATTGATTTTAATATTCAAAAAAGAACACAGTTATTGCATTGTTTTGAGTTTCCATGTACGGGAAGTTTTTATGACTGCCTCGACTTTTTTTGTATACTTTTATCTCTATGACAATAAATACGTTTCTTTCTGTCATAATAAAAAAGACATGAATTTGCAGGTTTTTTTTATATCACACGTAGCAAACGTACAGGCGTGTCACCAGATGGTAAGTGATCACCGCCGTCCATAGACACTAGCAACACCAGGGTAGACGCCAGTGCGTTGCCACCCTGTGTTTGGGAGGAGAGAGGTTGTGGGAAGGGGGGAGGAGAGGAGGAGGGGGTAGTGATGGGAGGGAGGTGGTCCTCCGGTGCTCTCACCGACTGGACGAAACGTAACAATTCAAGCATGTTACTTCACGTCGGTGTTTCTGTGGGTCGGGTAGTACTACCCCGGGCGAGCCGACCCATTCATGCTGAAACCAGTAATAGCATCAGCGTGTCAAGTAGTTAACAGAGAGAATGTATTAAAGGTGATTAGAAATCATTGCATGGAACTGTATAAAAAAAAAATTTATGAACTGCGTGTGTATCTCGTATTGAATGAAATCAATTCACTCTCGCTGATTTCATTGTGGACGACCAACAGGTTGTATTAACAAATTTCACCCGCGTTACCGAATCATATGAATGGCGGATTCCTAAAAAGCATTCCTTACAAGTTCTATTGTCTGATACACAATGTCAGGCGCCGTGTAACAATGCTAGTTTACAAGTGTATTCACGCTATAGCTCTTTATAAATCAACCGATTTATTTTGACCCGTTTATACTTGCATGGAGTGACTCTCGTTCGTCTGTCCCCGTTGATCACGGGGAGGCGGGGTAGGCCCACTTACGATGGCTAGGTTCTAAAGCATGATATTGTTGTTATATCAATAGTAGCTAACTTTTTGTATAGAATGTATACTTTTGTGATTAATATAATTATCAGGTGTACGTTTTGGTAGTTGTGAATGGGTTTTGTTAACGGCATTTGCATATCTCATGATAAATATTTATGAATTAATTATTTACTTTTATTATAATTACATATGAAGTAGTTTACATATTAATTGGACAGTTCGACATTACGGACTTCTTTAATCTAAATCTTTAATCTAAAAGGCTATTATAGAGTGGATCAATATGTGAACGATGGAGATGTCTGGAATTGACTCATGTCTGTGCATCCATTAAAAACGTTTGTGAAATTTACTATTATATAGAATATTTATTATTCTAAATATTATATATATTTGTTAAAAAGATAAACCAGATCGAGTTTCTTGCCGGTTCTTCTCGATGACTGGGTTGTTTTCCGAACCGGTGGTAGTTTTGACGTTCATAAGTGCCTTCTTAGGGCCTAAATTGAATAAAGTGTTTTGAATTTGAATTTGAATTAAAAGGAAATGATATCTATACATATAATTAGAATGTATATGCCTGTAGATGAGTATTTTGTAAAAAAAATCTTGCAGGTGTCAAGGAATAAGTAATAAAATACATTTCAATCATTTTTAGAAATATCAGTCGGTCTGTTTGTTTGAATACGCATCACTGCTAAAGTAATGTGTTCATGATAAAAAAATATAAAGAATATCTATGAGTAACGTTTAGTCTTTGTTTCATTAAAATCGGTTCAGCCTATCAATAGTTATTGTAAATTGAATGACGACGCGACTTAAACACGAGAGAAAAGCAGATAAGTATTTACTTAATACATTCAGGTGATTTTATTAATAAATGTTTGTTTTTATTATGGCTGGACACGCACGAAGTCGTGGGCTCATCTAGACATCAATAAAAAAAAAAGTGTGTTTCACTTACCTACCTGTCTAATAAAAATCAATTACCAAATGTATGTAAGCGCATCACTTCAGAACCGGTGCATGTTTTGGTTAAAAAAAATGTGCTGGTAATTTTCAGGAAAAAGTTTAATGGAAAAGGATGTGATAATTTTAAATCGATATAAGGGTTATAGATCGGGTGTAAGCAGTAATAACAAACAGTCCACATCGGTTCAAATTTATATTTACTATCGTAACTAATGTATTAAATGCGTATGTACGTTTGTTTGTTACGCTTTCACGCCTTAAAATGTAATTGTATATACTTCTTGATAGAAGTACAGAATAAGATATATCTTTCATCAGAAATGTACTTCTATTTAGGTCAAATCTGTACTAATGCGCTTGAAGCCGCGGGTAAAAACTGGTCAAAAGTAAAACAATTTTCTAGTGAACAAAGTCGGGAGCGTAAGCTAGTATTTTGATAAAATGAACATGGCGGGCAAGAATTTAATTAGTTGTAAATCAAAGTATTAGTTAACGTTGAATTCATTTTCGATCGATTTTAATGGTGCAGATGTGTTTAATAATTTACATAGGAATTTGTAGTAGACACACATTCAAATTCAATTAGTAAGTCGTAACGGAGATTGATCAAATGGTATCAATAAGTACGCAAAACTACAAATGAATATTATGTTCATATAACTGAAATAAAGTACATATAGTTAATTACGAAAGTAGTATTTAAATTTTGCAATTAAAAAAAAAAAACAAATTTGGGGTCATGTTTGTGATTCATTCTACATTCGTTTGTATAATTTATTATCTGACCTTACTTCTAAATATGTTAGGGAATTGTATAAAATTAATTTAAAACATTGCTAGTTTTGCATCTGTATTATATTACTTAAGCGATATAGTCACACAGGCGACTAAGCCTTTAATAAATAGTTCCGGCGATAATAATCTATTAACATACAAAATTGATCTCTTCTATACTTTGATAACTAATACTTATTATTAATAAACAATAAACAATTAAAATGACGATTCATAATAATGGCAAAAACATTATAAATAATTTCAAGGCATTTTAATCAAGTTACTTTTGCCTCCTGTATATAAAATATTAAAAAATATATTGATGTTCTAAATTCAAAGTCGGTTGCGCACATTGTCGGCCATCGCGCTATTCGTATAGATGCACGTGCGTACGGTGTAGATTTTCAGTTGGTAACCAGACGCCGCCCCTCCCGCTCTCATGGCTGAAACGACAAAAAATACTGGTAATTGAACACGTCCGTAGTATAAAGAAAAAATTGTATATACGTATATATGATTTATGTCATACTATATACGTTTCGTAACTTCTTTATTTTTTGTCTTCGGCGTAGCGGGCTTTTGAGTCTTTGGAGGTCAAGTAAGTGTATAGAAATGATATGAAGTCATCTATTTGCTTTGAAATTTGTTGAGGCCTAACTTTGTGATTTAATTGTGTCTATTATTTTTTAATCTGTAAAAGTATAATCTATATTGATAAATATCCTTTTACATGTAATTTGTTTTGTACATTTTTGGAATAGATATATTTTGTAAAGCCTATGAATTTTTTGAAGTAAAACTTCTTTAGGCGCGACTAGGAGGTAACTAGACGACAATGCAACGGAAGTCTCGTACGGCAATATGGCGTCATGTTTCTGTACCATCCGGTTAGATAATAATGAAACATAACCAAAACTTCTATTAAATCATAATTAATTTAATTCGTTACTTATCATAGTAATCTGTTCGTACTTTTCTATATTTTATTTACTTTATAACAAAGAGTTGCTTCTAATATTTGTCGTGTTATTTAAGTTCCGAATTAGCTGATAGATGGCACTACACATAATGAAGCTTTGATTTAATTTGTTACTTAGATTGAAACCAGATAGCAGCACGGTCGCGCTCCCATATAATGATACATAATTAATTGTATTGTGTGATTATTATTACTATTCTATTGAAAATGTTTTTTTTTTAAATCACAAATATTTAAAAAGTTTTACTTCAATCGCGTGTGACGGGTACACGCATTAATTTTATTTTCTGTTCGTCTATTTCTTTCAATAGCTTATTTATATTTAAGAATAGCTTCCATGTGTATGAAATTGTATATACTGGAAGTAGTACTATTCTGCAATTTATTACGAATACCAGATACATATAGTTACTTTCTACAAATATCTAGTAATCGTCGAAGTGTCTGTTTGTGATCGTGTAACATTTGGATAGCTTTGAGTTTTATCGAGTCTATGGCCATAACTTTTATAAATACGCTGGAATCCGATAGGTGACGCTATATTTATTGTTAACAAATCTATATTTAATGACCAAAACTATGGGCTTAACATTTATAATTTTTACAATATTGCTTTAGTGCGAAAAAATAAAATTATAAAAATTGACTCGATAGATGGCGCTGTGAACAAGTTATGAATTATTAAACGTTTTTTGTGATGTGTTTTTTGAATAACACTGGGTTTCTTTAGTTACTATTGCTATATATTTTAAAATCGTGATAGCGTCAGTTAGTTTACATAACAAATTGGCACAATAAAATTATCATTTAAAGAAAATAATCAATATGAATCTTTGAAATAAAACATAAAAGACTAACGATCAAAAAGTATTAGTAGTGTATTCCAAATAACAGATGTTTAGTAGCCTTTAGTATTTTGTATTAGAAGAAACATAATGGTATCAGCGGAATATTAGAAGGAAAAGAGCTAGTATGCGTTAAAATATGGACAAATTACATGGAGAACAATGGTACTGTGGTCTGACCGGGAAAAGAAAACAATAGGGCACGATGGAAACAACTGGAAGAAGCAGAAGTGTCAAGTGTGATGCTGATAAATAACACAGCAAGCCTGAAGCAATGTCAAATACAAGCTTCTGCCCGTGACTTCGTCGGCGTGGAATTGTTACTTTGGGCTAACGCTACCACGCAGCCGTATACGCTCAAAAGGAAAAAAAAAACGATTTTGAAACATTCTTCATTGGTGCTACACTCCTATTGGTTTTAGCGTGATGATATACACCTATAGCATCCCTCGATAAATGAGCTATATAAGACTGGATGAACTTTTCAAATTGGATCAATAGTTCCTGTGATTATTGCGATCAAGCAAACCAACTCTTTAAGCTCTTTAAGCTTTATAATATTAGTATATCTATACTATATTACTACTACTATATATTACTATACTATACTATACTATATATACTACTATATATAATATATATTACTACTGTATTACTATATATTATATATGATTATCTATCAAATAAATGTGTTTAGGTTTTTTTGGGATTGTAGGTCTGTGTTCGGAATACAAAACTGTTCCGATTAACGTGGTTCTGTTTTAGAATTATACGAGTATTTTGAAGTTGAAGTACGGTCTAAAATACCAACGAAAAACAACAGTAAAAACTCGGCCCTGAAACATATTGTGAAATGCTCGCAAGAAACACATAACGTTGGTATAAATAGAGCCAATCCTTCAATGAGACACACAAAGGAGCGGAAACGTACGCTCGAGCTCAACCCTCTGCGAGATTATTTTCTGAAGATTACATATAATGAGAGGTTACCGATTTTTTTTCCCCGACTATCTACAATTGGAGTCTTGTTTCGTGTAACGGTAGGATGTATATTATTATGTCAGGATATCCGAAAGGATGTTGTTTTGATCGTGAAAGGTGATCGATTGTAGACGACAGTTTTTTAATACATTCATTGTCTTATTGATCGGAACGATGATCGGATCCAATGGTAAGAGTTGGCCTATTAACCCTGTGCTATAGATATATCCATCCGCCTCGCAATGCGCGTCTTTTGTTTTTATTGAGTGTCAAAATGTATACAGAAGTAAGTCGCAATGATTGTCGTGACTCGAGGCTTAGGTCGGGAAAAACTAAATTGGAGCGCTGTTACCATGGCATACATATAGTCAGTTATAAACTAAAATACAACTATTTCGAATTGTTCTAACAAAATCACCTATAAATATTTTTTTAAATCGTCATATGAAAAATATATAGGTAATAAAAAAATTGAAATAGAATATTCAATAAATTAATCCTTATTGGTCTATCGATATCATACGAATGATGTATATACATTGATAAAATGATGAATCAGTTTTAAACATAACAAGGCACTCGTAACGTATAGACGTAATCGAATTCAGCAATTGAAAGAATCACATTCCGTGTGAAACCCAAATTGATGTAGGATCTATCATTAGAATTGAGTAATGATATTTATCTAGGTATTTAATAAGAAATGTTATGTATAATTTTTTTATTCATATTGTATATTAGCTTCTGCCCGCGACTTCGTCCGCGTGGAATAGTTACTTTGAACTAACGCCAACACGCAGCGGAAGCTCTAAAAAATAACGATTTTCAAACATTTTTAATTGGTGCTCCGCTCCCACTGGTCTTAGCGCGATGATATATAGCCAATAGCTTTTCTCGATAAATGAGCTATCTAACACTGAAGGAATTTTTGAAATCGGACCAGCAGTTCCTGAGATTAGCGTGTTCAACCAAATTACTTAAAGGTAATCTTTAATTAATTTCTCGTTATTCGTCTCTCGTTCTTAAATCGAGCCGTCATTCAAATTACAATAACTTATGATAGAGTGTATAAACTTTAATGAAACAAAGACTAAGTTACTCCCGAAGATATGCTTTGTGATATTTAGGTTTAGCAGTGATGCGTGTTCATACAAACAGACAGACAGATAGATAGACATACAGACATTTCTAAAAGTGATTGAAATGTATTCTATTACTTATTCGTAGACACTTGCAACAATTTTGTTCACGAAAATCGAAAAAGCACAGACACGCTAGATTTACATTCTTATTATATGTATAGATTCTATTTGCTTCTTCGCGATCAACATAATTTGTGCTTAATCTGGTCATTTTAAAAAACCGTTTGGAAAACAACGTCCGACGCCAAGCCGACGCTTACCGATGTACATACGTTCAACTCGTTCGCGATGTCTCGGTTTTAAAGGCAATCCTGTAATTTCCTGGCATTGCGACTACCATTCAATGTCTCGCTCGTGCTTCCTAGAATTAATGTCCTTGTGTCTTATGTACTAAGCGCTCGCCCTAAAAGTCTGGTGAAGCTGTTAAGACGCAAAGGCCAACAGCGGTTAGTCGGCTCGAAAAAAGAAGTTATAAAGAGATAAATTTTGTTGAGAAGATACATTATCTCGGAATACTGTTGGCTATTTTTATTTATATTGCAATCAACGTGAGCAAAGTTTCACATATTTCCTATAATACTATTTTTCATTTCAGATTTCATCATCTTGATACAGTAATTATCATGTTCCGAACGGTGATTTAAGTTAGACACGTGGTTCTCTGATGAAAGAAGGAGTAGTTACCAAGCGATAATCGCGTTGTCTGAGGTTTTTAGACTTGTGACACGTGTAGGTGGTAGAGCCACGCTGAAGCTATTATTGGTTTCAGCATGAAGGGGTCGACTCGTCCGGGCTAGTACCACCCTCTCACAGAAAACCGACGTGAAGTAACAGTGCTTGCATTATTACGTTTTGTTCGGTCAGTGAGAGTGCCGGAGACCCACCTCCCCTCCTCTCTCCTCTCCCTGCTCCCTCTCATTCCCACTCCCCATTTCCCACAAACACAGGACGGCAACGCGCTGCGACTCCTCTGGTGTTGTAAGTGTCTATGGACGGTGATGATCTCTTACATCAGGTGGCACACCTGTTCGTTTGCCTCCTATGACAAAAAAAAATCTCGTTTTCCTGGCATTCGTCCTGCTTTTGGGTTACCCTGTGGTGTACTGGATAGCTTCAAAAAGATCCTCTGTTGAATCCTGTATAATTGTGACGATCTAGTAAGGTTTAAAATACTTGCGTCAGTATTGTCGTAAAAGTTATGAACTTCTTTGTACCTTGTATACAATTACTATAAGTTGATATTTATTTACTGCTTTCCGGGCCATGCAAGCTATCGGCTAGGATAACAGCGATGACTGCCGTCAGATCGTTCACCTCATGATGGTCACCTTTGTTATTCGATCGGATTGTACTGACAACTACATAGGTGTCGTACTGTCATGCTATGCTACTACCATTAAGTTACGAACTAACTTTAACACGCGGCTTCACTTGCGTTAGTTAATTTTGATTTTTTCTGGATGAAAGGTATGTCCTTTTCTGTATCCCTGGCAACTTCTATATAAAATCTCACGACGATCAGTTGTGTAGTAGAGTCGTGAATGCGAAACCAACAAACAGTCATATTTATTATATCAGTAAGGATTAGAATTAGGATAGGCGTGGTCTGAAACTCATATTAAAGTCATTTGAGTATTGTCATTTCGTCATGTTATACTAAAACATTAATGTTTCACGTAAAGAGGGAGATTTTTCATTTATTTCCACGCCATACGTCAATAATGACAATTAATTATCTGTCAATAATTAACTGTTAACTAATTTACCTATTAGTTTCTTCCCGTTGTTATACTTGACATTGAAATATTTTGTAAGCTTAAAGTGTTATTGATAAAACCCACATGAAACTGTTATCAATCCAATGTTAAAAACACAATCACAAAGGAGATAAAAAAATTATCTAGAAAAAGTCCCTATCCGACGTGGAATGTAGAAAAAGACCACAAAATATTATTATTCATAACACAAGGTAACGAGGTTAGGCGGATTACAAGGAAAATTTTTACACCAACACCTCCGAAGACGTGGGGCAAAACGCCTAGTCACCGGCGCGGGCGCATCGGCCCGTGGGGGCGAGTTCTTTGATGGCAGCCGACGTTCGACATCGCCCGATAGCCGACAAAACGACAACCCAGGGACACTGTTGTCTAAGTTATGAGAGATAGCGAATAAATTATCGTTAAACCGGGATTTAAAACTTCATTCATTATAGAAATTAAAATAAATGTTAATGTAGTCATTTTAAATATAGAAATATAAAAGATAATTGATGAATTAAAAAATTTATTGATGTAACTAGCTGACCCGTGCAACTTCGTCTGCACCAAATCGGTTATCACCGGTTTCAATTGTATTTTTAAACACGAAACATTTTAATAAACCTAAACCCCGATTGCTGCCACACCTATGGTTTCCAATTGTGATTCCAACTATCAAGGGACCTCTCAAACATATACCCAGAAGGTTTGTGAGAAATCTTTTAAAATAAGCCTAAAACCCGTTCGTAGCGTTCAATTAAGATAAAAACTACCTTACATGTATTGGCTATTATTTACTATACAGCCAGTATAGTTTACATTATAAAATATTAAGTTGATAGAGTTAAAGTGTAAATTAAACGATAAAATATATTTATAAAATAAATAATGATAAATTAAATACTGAATGATCTGGGATAATGAAGTTAATAAAAGTTAATACTTCAATAGGTAATCCTTGAGTTGATTTGCTATTGTAATGAAAATTTTATGTATGTATATATTATATACACACTCTCTCTCTTTTTCTCTGTCACGATACATAACCTATTGCAGATAGACTTTGCACATGCACAATACGTAAAAATAAAATGAAATAATCGTCTCTACCATTTACTTTATCATAAATATCTTCAACTGGTATTAAAACTTTTTCACACTCAATTGTATTGAAGAAAAATATAATTATGAAAAAGATATGATCACTGCGTTGACGCGTCAACTGTCACTCGCCTGTAACTATTCGTCTAAGAGCTAGCAACGGCTTCGAGAGCGAATTGTATTAAGCCAGTTTTTTATATAACTTTATGTTCTTCCGAACAACGTGCGGGCTACCTGGCTGCCGTTAAGTGTTGCGTTTATTTGTGCATATCGCACCTTTACAGACAAAAATATTGATTTTTAAATAATTTTAGAATGTTTTGTTTTTCACTAACTTTGAAACGTTACTAAAACGTGAAATTATTATTGCCAAACATTTTTGTTATTAACAATAATGTGACTGATGCTATTTTTTGTAAATAAAAAAGTATGTTCAAACCATGTTAAGATAGCTGTAATTTTAATATTATTTTATTTATACATAAAAAAGGGTAAATTAAAAATAATATGTATAGGATAACTTAGCTATAGATATAGTTTAGCGCAACACTGGCGGTATGATAAAAATAGCTATAAATTGTGGCAGCGCTTGTTATAGACGCATGTATTTAAGATGGCGTCAGTCCCAAGTCATATGTTTTCGTTTATCGTTGTTTTTAATTCTTCGTTGTTCCTTTTTTTATCTACTACCCAGCACTTTTCTCCCTCTTTGTTTATGATGAAATCTTAATATAAATAATGGTTAATAAAATGGTTTGACATGAATTATTTTTATTTATAAAAAATATCATTGGGCAGATTACTGTCAATAACAAAATTGTCTGCCAGTGTTCGATTCATCTTTTTAATAACGTTTAAAAAGAGTCTTACTGAAAAAGAAGATTACTAAAATTATTTCTACCTTCAAGAAACGAGCGTACACTTTTTTAAAAGGCCGGCAACGCACTTGTTACTCCCCCGATGTTGCTAGTGTTTATGGACGGCGGTGATCACTTGCCATCGTGTGGCCCGTCTGTTCGTTTGCCTCTTATAATATAAAAATAATAATAATTTAAAAATCAATATTTTTACCTGGAAAGGTGTGATGCGCATTAATAAACACAACGTTTACCAGCAACCAGGTATCTTGAAACTTGTTTGGAAGAGCATAAAGAAAGATATATTAAAGAACCAGCTTATCTAAAATTTTTGTTCTTCCAACGTTGCTGGCTCTTGTACTAAGGTGTAGCAAAAAAGTCTTGTTACACTTTTTTCGGTCTAGCTCCCATCCGCTCAAAGCGTGTAACGCACAATAAGGAACTTCGTTCCAATATAGCTTAAATTTTTTAGCTAATCTCTCTGCTATATATAACATAAAGAAAATTTACCAAAATCCGTCAAGAATTTCACTAACTACTCATTTTTGACTTTCAGCCGTTATTCTGAAGAACCCCTTGCATTTTATGGAACAAAAAGTATCCTAAATGTAACCTTGTAATATTAGTTATCACTGTGTCAAGTTTCGTCAAAATTGGTTCAGTACTTTCAGAGTGATACGTGTTCACAGGGACAGACAGACTGACAGACAGACAGATAGACAAAAATTGTAAAAGGATTATTTTTGGCTTCTATATCGATAACAAAGTCTATCTCGATTATAATTTTCAAAAATTATTTAATGTACAGATTTGGCTTTGTTACAGTTTTATTATAGGTACAGGTACAGTATAGGTAAGTATAGATAGATTAATCGAGATTCAGATGAAATAATAAATTTAAGATATTTCAAAGGTCGAAGACTTATAAAATGTGACTGACACTGATGATCACATAGTATCTAAAGAAACTATATCCGTTAGATACGAAAATTTTGTTTTACTGAATCTCAAACATCGTGTAATTCTCTTTATAGTGGCATGAGTAGGAGTGAAGAGTTTGGAGATCAACTGATATATATTCAATAACCCAATGGATGGTAGAGAATCAATCACCATGTATCACCAAGAAACCTTACAGTGATTCTTTTTAGTTGTCACATTTCGGGATAATACTGTGTATATCCAGCAACCATGAACGATGAACATCGCGCCAACGCTCTTCCTATAGTTGCCATTATATTTAGATTATACTGTGATTTCCATCAGGTTTAGAGCCTTCACTTGGCTCTGTTACTAAAAAAAACTTGTTTGAAACATTTGGGAGATAAAATTAAAAATGACTTTTAAGTAAACCAATATCAAATGAATTTGAAAATTAAGCAGTAACCAAAAAATAGAGACCTTCCTTAATTATTACAGGATCACACTAACGAGACACGAAGTAAACAGTGTTGGGTTATACTGCCTATTCCGGTCAACAGTGTTCTACCTTCAGAAGAGCTTCTCTCAAGCTACGAATAGCCATAGTCTGTTATGAAGACTTTGATCCATCTTTATGCTGAAATGGTTCACTTTTATCTAAGTATTTATCCAATTGAGTTATGTAAACAAATAAGTTTACCCGGACGGTGAAGAACACACGTACCACTGTAGCATTGTCAGACCGTACCACATTTACTTGTGTGTTCCTTAATACTTGCCACTTGAGAAACGATAATGGTTTAGTAGTTAGCGTATTCAGACATCGCGGTTATCAATGTAATTTCGAATGTTTGCGAATAGGAATAGAATAGCTTTCGGTGATGGAAAACATCGTTATGAAACCATAGTAAGGTGATAGAGCTTCTTTTAAGTCTGCCTGATTCGCTATCACCCTCAAGTTAAAAATATGTCACCAAGAACACATAAAAGTGTTCCGGCTGCAGTGACCAAGCACTTAAACCTACGAAGTCTCAAAAAATTTCTTTTTACTGATATACTTATGTTAAGAGGAAAAAGAACGAAGAAACACCTGGTCTTAATCGACCGAATGCAGTGTATTAAATCGCCATCACTTGAGTCTGTGGCTTAGAGTGTCGGTCAAAAAACAACGTCGACGTCTCCTCCCGACACTTGTGAGATGATGGTGTGAATTTTTACTTCAAGATGAGTAAGCTCGGCTGATAAACAACTGCACGAGGACCGTAATTGGTCGGTATCGTCGTGTCATTTGTAAGCTTTAAAATATGTTATTATTTCATTACTATAGACCGTAAATATTTAAATATGTTTGAGAGAATCTCGCGTGCGGATTTTCGATTCCATGCCCGTGTCATGATTTCATGTTAGTCCTTAGTGGCGTCTCTAGCGCTAATACTTGAATCACGGGATATTGTTCGAAGGGAAACAAAATTCCATATAAATTTGTTTATTGACGTCGTTCGACTGACGCTGACTCCGAACAACATTGACTTGCAATTTATATTATGTCTTATCTAAATGAAAAATGATCATGTCTCTTATTTGTTATATTCTTCTTAGTCAATTAGCAGTCTTATGTATAGTTGCACCAGCAATTTCACATGCGTGAAACGATAACAAATGGTCGTTTTGTTTTAGGTATATATAAGTTATACTGATGGTATCGTAAACAGTCGTCTACCGCATTACATTGAATGTTTGTGATAGAATATTTTGACAGAATCTCCTGACAGTAATGTTATATTGATTTTACTTACATTTAGCTCATAACTTTTCCCATATATTATGTAATATAATAAAATCTAACTAGAGATTAATGCGTCTATGGTTAACATGAAAATATAAATCGGCTTATTATAAACAAACATACAGACATTGTCTTTCATAATATGGAGGGCAGAAGAAACAACAATATTTGTAATACATAACAATAATAAGTAGTCATAACACTAAACGTTTTTTTAAATATAATATAACTAGCGGGCCCGGCAGACGTTGTCCCGTTCTGATTATGAAAATATCCTTGCCAAATTATATACTAAAACGTTCCTCATCAATCACTCTATCCACCGGTGAAAGCCGCATGAAAATCCGTTGGGTAGTTTTTGAGTTTATCGCGAACAGACAGACAGACAGACGCGGTAGGGGACTTCGTTTTATACTATGGAATGATAACGCCTAGTTTTATAAAGATTTTATTTAAACTGGTCAAAATATAGTTATAAGTATCTACTTACTAAGTATTGACTTGGCATAGGCTGCATAAATTCTTAAGACATATAGGAAGGTAATGTATGGTGTTATCATTTATAAAGATGCAAATGCAGATAAATCCGTGTGTGGCTGCTAGTTTGGTATGAAAATAGCCTATGTCTTCTCTAAGCTTCGAGCTACCTTCATGCTGAATGTCAATACGAACAACTCAGAAACTTAGTCGTGGGAAGGTAACAAACACAGACGGGCAGACAGAGTTGTTTTCGCAATTTATAGCATTGTATATTGTTTCCGTGCAGGAATTAAAGTCGCGACCATATTATTTTCGTCCAGATATTTATTTATTTTATTATTGGCAATCAATCTCCTATTATTACTGCCATAAGCCATTGTCGAGTAGATAATGATATTAAAAGTTTCTTACGACCACTTCAATTAACTAACAAGATGGTGGCCGTCTTGTTAGAACTCTCCATGGAGTTTTTGTAACATCTCAGAATTCATACTCCGTGGTATTATTTCCTGTCCACTGCACTTGTGCATAATAACCGAACTATATTACGTAAAATACCAACAAAAATAAAATATAGAGTCAATTAACACAAGATTATGAAAAAAAAATCCATTATATGACATTACACGATCGCTCAAAAAACACCTAATCTATATATTTTGATCGCTAAATAATAATTATACACGACGTTATTTTGTCACAATTATATTTTTGGTTCATCGTATGACAGTTTCCTAGACTTTACAGCCGTGGCCATGAAAAAAATTAATTTATTCTCCATTGTTTTGCTACTTATATATTTATACTTTTTAAAGGCGTGTTTTATGTTTTCAGGTGCGATATGCCACATATGGCATGTCATATATGGGTGACCAACTGGGCTACGCAGCTTCAGTTCATAAATAAAATGTTGAATTACAGTTGACCTAGTTAGGTAAAACTTAAATAAATGCTATATAAAGCCGCGCAACTGATACCGGGGGGTATGGCACCTTAGCATAAGCAATAAGCATTTACAGTTCGATTTTCTTTACGGTAATGTTCGGTTCTTGTCGGGCGGCTAATCTCTCCTCAACTTTTAAGAACACGCACCGCGACACATGTCATGTCCACACAATTACTTCGTTCTTGTTTAGCGTACATTCTGACCTACATTTTGTACACTAATTGTTCCACTCGGAAACTCTTACTTTGTAGTAAAAATTAGCGAAAATATAACGCGATAAGTTCCAAGTAACTTAAAAAACCTTATCATCTGAGGGCTATCTCGCTTTTCGCTACATAAAGACGATAAAGTTTGTAGTCAATATAAAATACGAAAAGAATCCGATTCTCTCAAATCTCATTGGTTAAATAACCTTTAATAAATATAAATAGAAATAAACCTTTTCTTTCACCTTTATAATGTTAAGATACACTCATCGTGTATGCAATTTTTATAGTGCAAAATATTAGTAGCATGTAACTGAATACATCTAGCATGATTTTGTTCGAGCTCCGAGTAGAAACGTTTATAAAGGTCACAATAATTTTGTAGGAATTACAGTAAGTAATAAATATCGAATACCCTACTAAAATAACATCAAAACAAATTGAACGTACGCGTATTGATTGATTTAAAAAAATTATAGCAAATGTTACAAACCCTTTGTTATTATAATTTGATACAATAGCAATCAAATACTTTGCTTTGTGTTTGAATATTATAATATTTTATTATTTTCCATGATTTCGTTTTATATTTCTCATGTTTACAGTCTACCTTGAAGACAGTAGCGTCGTGTCGCAACTGTACAAACATCACCGAATACAGTCGCTCGAGAAAATAGCACATAAATAGTTTTATATCAACCGTACATTCTTATAATATGACAAGTGTCGAACATGGCTTACAAATTTTATTGTTTCCATGTTGAATTGTAATTTGTGAGCTGTTCAAAGACTTCAGTTATATGATTCTTACAATTGTAAAGTTTTCGTGTTTATATATTTAATTACATAATTTATTAATCATTTCTGTGTATTGACTTTTTATTCTCTTTGACAGTGCGAATGAAAGGACTTTGTGGCTTCAATGATTGTGACAATACAGTTACCGATTGCTTAATAATATATATTATATTCGTTACAAAATCTAAATATATAAATATTTAGTGTCATGATGTATGTACACTATGAACTTCGAAACTACTCAACCGAACTTCATGAAACTTGGCATCACTACATATTATAAAAAAGGCCTCTGCCACCTCTGTTTGTCTGTCTGTTCACGATAGACTCAAAAACTATCGAACGAATTTGTCAATTTATTTTTATTACCACGGCGAGATAACGTCCGCTGGTCCCACTAGTTTGTGTACAATTTGGTCCAACTAGAGACATAGGATAATTTATATTTCGAATAATGGCCTCAATATTTTTTAATTACAAATTAAATGATTGTCAATGTTGATTATTGTTATTAAATGTTCATCAGTCTCGAACAGATGGCGCTTTAAATTAGTTTATTGACAGAAAACTTTATGACCGAGTGTTATAGATATCTTATAGATAGCGCCTCGTTTAAATTTTGAATTTCTTTTTCTCTTTTTGAATTTCTTAGTGCATAGATTTTGGTTACAATTTATTTCGAACTAATACAAAACTTCTGTGATTTTTTCTCAGATATAGGTAATATTGATATCTATTAATTTTATCCGTATTAGACTGAGATTCCTTTAACCTTATCATTACATAGTATAACCCTTTCCCTTTTTCTTCTTCCTAAAATTTTTTTTTTGTTTTTCCTGTAAGTTATTTCCGGGACTTTTGGTTTTTTTTTTTTCCGGTTTTTTTTTTAATCAGGGCGGGACAACGTCTGCCGGGCCCGCTAGTATGATATATGTACAAAACATGGATAGCAATTTTGCTATAATCTAATTATTTATTAGAAAAATGATTACAGCAAGAAATATAATAAAAACATGCATAGTCGCCAGCGAGTACAGTGTGTCTTATAATAATGGAACGTAATGGTTTGGCAGCATAAAATTTAATAAGCTGTAACTTATATCTACGGGCTATATATTTTATTTATTCGAAATATAGCGTTTAATATAATATAATATAATTTATCATTACATAGTATAAAACAAAGTCCCCTACCGCCTCTGTCTGTTCGCGATAAACTCAAAAACTACTGAACGGATTTTCATGCGGTTTTCACCAATGGATAAAGTGATTCATGAGGAACGTTTTGGTATATAATTTATCAGGGATTTTTTTATTATCAGGGCGGGACAACGTCTGCCGGGCCCGCTAGTATAAAATATAATAATAGAAAATAAAAATAAGTGATTGTTTTTTATACGGGGGTTTATTTGAAAATATTTTTATAAAATAGGTGCGGAATATAAACGAAGTTATATACGAACTAATCGCTCAGGTAAACGTACACGGGAGCGGATAATCTCCAAGAAAAAAAAACGAAAATAATCCTTTCCGGGGCGATGGGGCTAGTTTCATCTTTCGGCAGACTTTGTGACGCCGCTGCCGATTGCTGTAATTGATAAATGTCCGACGGGCATAGCGAAATTGTTGTTGTATATACTTAGGGTTGCCAATAGACGATTTTAAACTATTAAGCATTTTTTGTAAATATTTTGTATCGTCTTGGTCTAGTCTTGAAGTTAGTTAGTTAGTAGAATATTTTGTAATTCCTGTCTCCTCCCCCTCCCATTTAAGCAAAAGTAAGCAATACTCTTATCTTACTCTTAGTAAGTAGTACTTTGAAGGTCTCTTGGGACTAATACCTGCTGCTAGTTCCGCTACAGAACGACTCGTCATGGATGAAAATTCCATCAGTGTCATCTCGATGGTTGGAAGCCGTCTACTATGCGGCTCTCACGTGCATTTTCTGAGATGAATTCTCAGCGGCAGTGTTTCCGGACCAATATGATTTGAAAGCTTTTAAGAGCCTACTCCTTCCTGAAGGGCTGGCTACGCAATCGTTATTCCTCTCGTATCGCAGGTGTCCATGGGTGGCAGTGATCACTTACCAGCAGGAGACCCGTATGTTCGTTTGCCACCAACGATAGAAAATCCCCACCTGCTATGTATACATTTATATAAGTATCTTCAAATCTGTTCTGGTTAAATAAGTGAATATTGCAGACGTAATGACCATCTAAACTCCCTCTATCTTCAATTTAATCAAAAATATTCAAATCAAGGACCTCTACGACACCCATCAGTGCTTACGTAATATTTTAATGGACCCATTAGAGTCACCTAAATTTGTACTTAATACAGTCTGAGTAATCATTTCCCAGCATAATTATAACTATTGCAACACTGTGAAAAAATACGTATGTCAAATTAAAACCTTCCATGACTTATTAAAAATAAGGTATACGTATGCAAAATTTAAAAATAATAATACTGTATCATTTAGAAACTTCTTCAACTTTGTTCCCAGTATCTATAAGTAAGTGCAAACCCTAAGCTTAGTTTTGAATTCATCGGGTTCGCAGATCGCATGTTCTGTGGAAGAGGATTACTGAGTTTGCCATTACTGTGTTCTAGGAAGGTAACTTACCAGGTAGTCGGCCTTATTCTTTCTTTGTCCTTGAAAAGTTTATTGTTCTGAACGACTATACGAAAATTAACCATATTGGTTGTAGTTTATAGTTGAAAATAGAATGATAATGATGTTGAAGTTTTATTAAATAATTTCCTTAAATTTTTTGTTAAAATTTCAAATATAATTCCAAAATAGTTTACCGTTATCATTGACGGAATACGAGTGTATGAGTAATTTGGAATTTTTTTCAATGATTTTCAATAGCGCAATGTAAGATAGGGCTGTAAATATTATCGGGAAGTGATAAAGGTGGCTGATTCAATTAGTATGATTCATTAAAAAATGGTTCTTTTTTACATTAGAGGCGAATATGTTAAAATTAGTCACTATAGAAATAATATGACAATTTTCTTACTCCGCAATATATCTTTACCCAACTTTTGATCTGGTATGTCGTGGAAAAGACCGAGATAGCTAGCTAAGTTAGGTTTCATATGGTCTTATCTTTGTCTGTTGCAGCCAATGTGCTGTGCCGCAGAGATGACTTTTTACAAAATCGAAGCAAGTCGATTTTAGCCGGGCTTTTCACTTTTTTCTTCGATACGATGAGCAAAATCGAAAGCCGGGTACTGTAGCAGTATTAAAAGAATAATAATACAATCTAGAAATCCTTACAAAAATAATTATCTTTATATATAAATTTCTTCTGTACGCGTGTATGTCACTGAACTCCTCCTAAACGGTTGGACCGATTTTGATGAAATTTTGTGTGCGTGTTCCAGTGGATCCGAGAATGGTTTAGATTCACAATTGGATCTGGTAGGTGGCGCTGCGGTTGAATTTTAGCTTTTCTTTTTTTATTATCAAAGCAGGACAACGTCCGCCCGGCCTATAGTAGACCTATAAAACTTGAGTAAGTGTTTTCTTTATAACAAGTTTAAGAACACGTATCGAAAAAAACAGCAACAAAAAAAACGGACCCAAAAAAAAACACAACCAAAAGCAAAAAGTTAAGTTTTAACACGTATCGGAAACAATATATAGATATTTAAGTAGAATCGTAACATAGGCGTATGTAATGAAATATTGTCACGCCTAGCATTGAAAGAAGCTAAACTAATCTATGATTTTGTGGACGTCGTGTCACTATAAGAGCTAGAAAGTGATTGCATGATTCTGTTATTTGATTTAATTTTTTGCTATTCTTGCCTTTCGTAAGATTCTTGTTTGCTTTACGAATGAGGGTGGTGTATTGTTTTTCAAATAAATCCTCAAGAGGAAAATGAAAACATGTAAATAGTTGTCACTTAGTACTGAGGGTTCGTTTCTAGCATATTAATTATAGATAGCAATTAAATGGTATTAAAAGTTACGTTTATAAGGAACGTAACAGAATGTGCCTTAAAATACAACAGATTTCAATTATTTATATATGACTAGCCTCTGCCCGCGACATCGCCCCCGTAGAATAGTTACTTTGGGGTAACGCTAACACGCAGCGGAAGCTCTCAAGAAGATAAAAAAACCGAGTTTGAAACATTATTCATTGATGCTCCGCTCATATTGGTCTTAGCGTGATGATATATCACATATAGCCTATAACCTTCCTCGATAAATGAGCTATATAACACTGAAAGAATTTTTCAAATCGGACCAGTAGTGCCTGGGATTACCCCCTACAACGTCACAAACTCATAAACCTTACCTCTTTATAATATCAAGTATAGATTAGTATAGATAGTATAGGTATTGCAGTAACCACTCCGAATATAAGAAGACCACACGTATAATAGGATTCTTTATTATATCAAATACATCTATCGAAAGCTCCCATAGGGAAAACCTAAAAGTATATGTTTTGTAAACTATATAAGTGATGCTATAAACGCTATAAAACCTAATAAATTATATGATTACGTGAAAATATACACGACGTCTATATAAAAACGTTATAGTATAAGAGACACACGGCTTCTTGTGCAATTACTACAAGAAGTTCAATAAATTATATAAGACAGCAAACCGCATGCGCGATGTATCTAGTATGTCAATCGAATTAACTTAAGCACATGTTTATATTATTTCCACATACTTTAAACAATACCAACTTTATAATTATGTATTTTGAGAGACTGAAGCATTGGTAGAAATTACTAAATATTCAGAACGTCCTACTAAAATCTTCTATCAAGTAAGTATATTGAGAAAATGCGCATAGTTTATACCAAGTCAATCAGTTTTTTGTTCTATAGCCCATATAAAGTTATTTCTGTCATCTCTTTAATGAAATATATATTTACAGGACCATGCATTTGATTTGGCACATCGGGGAGAGGAGCGAGACGTCCGGCTAAGATCAGCTTGCTTCGGTTTTGTAAAGCGTTGTAAAGAGAACGCTCTACGAAACCGAAGCAAGCCGCTCTTAATGTCTCACTTTTTTCCTCGGCGTAACAAATCAAATGTCGGGTAGTGTATTTAAAATAAAGTAAATTTTCAAAAAAAAGTATTAACCGACTTCAATATCAATCAAAAACTCATAAGGCACTAAAAAGCGGAAAATAAATAGTTTATCAAATTAACCAAATTAAATAAAACATATGAATATGTGTGCTACCTAGAGATGTATTGGAAATCGGTGCCAACCGAAATTTCAAATTTGTTCCAGGTAGAAAAGTATTACAGAGACGCGAGAGTGAACTTAAACTTTTTGTACCTATGTAGATGATACGATTTTCAGTTGGCACCGACTTCTAATATATCTCTAGGTAGCACACATATTCATATGTTTTATTTAATTTGGTTAATTTGATAAACTATTTATTTTCCGCTTTTTAGTGCCTTATGGGTTTTTGATTGATATTGAAGTCGGTTAATACTTTTTTTTGAAAATGTACTTTATTTTTCCATTTTTTGTGTACATAAATATATTTTATTAGCAGTGCCCGCGAACTCCGTTCTGCCTTAAGTATATTAAAATATGCGCATTTTTGCGGTATGGTATCTATCGGTATGGTATGCGATATGATTTCAATTGGTTGTACAATAAGTAACGTTTGGTACGAACGCAACCTTATCAATAATCCGCGATAGTTTTTTCTACCACCAACTCGGCTACCATCGCTTCACACATAATACACCTTAAGTAATGTAATTACAATGCTTGCGTCATGTTGCAACACAGCAACGAACATAAGCACAATAGGCTCCTAAGAATTGAAGAGTTTTTTTTTATAATATTGGTGGCAAACGAACATACGGGTCACCTGATGGTAAGTGATCACGGCCGCCCATGGACACCTGCGACACGAGAGGAAACACAGATGCGTTGCCGGCTCTTAAGAAAGGAGTAGGCTCGTTTCTTGAAAGTTTTCTTACTTTGTCACGGATCCCATAATCAGAACCTAACCAAACTCTCATCAAACTACCCTTGAAGTACGTCCTTTCCAATAAAAAATGAATCATCGAAATCGGTTAGCGTGATATTGAGTTATTCGTCTATTTGTCGTGTACATACTTAATGCAATTTTTTTTTTTTTTTTTTATCGTAGCTCGGCAAAATGACTGTACTGTGCCTGATGGTAAGCACAGTACAATCCAAAAACAATGGCGACTACCGAGAGACATACTATCCCTCGCCGGTCGCCGCTGTCATGCCGACCTGCGTAAGTATCTCTTCACGTTGCGCTTGAAGGACCCCATGTCATAGGAAGGAGGAAACACACTGGCCGGGAGATTGTTCCATAGCTTCACGGCACGGCAAAGATAAGATGTTGCGAACTTTTTAGTTCGTGCCCAGATAGGATTTACCGTAAAACTGTGGCTCCGAAGACCAGCGCGCGTGGTGCGGTTATGAAAAGGAGAGGAAGGGATCAAGTTGAATAACTCTTCAGAACACTCGCCATGATACAGACGGTAGAACACGCTCAGTGAGGCAATGTCTCTGCGCAACTGAAGCGGCTCTATGAACTCTGTAATGTCTGCATCATTAACCATGCGGACAGCCCGTCTTTGCAACCTGTCCAGGGTATCCAAGAGGTACTTTGCCGAACCGTCCCAGAGGTGCGAGCAGTATTCCACGCAGGGCCGAACTTGTGCCTTATAAAGGAGATATAGCTGTTAAATTAAATTTAAAACTGTAAATTAAATTTAAAATTAATGTAAATTTAAATTTAACTGTAAATTTAAAACTTATACGGTTTTGCACTGGATGCCGTTGTCGGAACTGGAGAAAATTAAAATGGGACCACACGGGAAGTACCAGCTTTCAAATAAAAAAAGAATAATCAAAATCGGTTCATCCAGTCCAAAGTTATGAGGTAACAAACATTAAAAAAAAAATACAGTCGAATTGATAACCTCCTCCTTTTTTTGAAGTCAGTTAAAAATTACTAAAAAATAAAAACGCATCAACATTGAAAAAAAAAACTAGCTATAATAATTTAAGCGTTAATTATAAATACCGTTATAACACTCATAATTATAACGTATACCGTACATAATATTCGAAGAAAACCGTCAATCATTGCGTTTACATCGATATTATTATTACGAATACGAGATACGTCCCGGTGCGTGTCAATTAACGGAATTAAAATTAATGATGGAATTGGTTAAAGTTTAAAGATGATTAACATTGAATATTGGTATAGTTGGATGTGAATCTAGTCGTTTCTAATGAAGAGTAACAACTCTGCCACGAGAAGTGTAACATAGAGTATTGACATTTTTGTGGAGATTAATTAATGATATTTATTATGCACACAGATACAATAACTCTAAAAGTAAAGCTCCTAAAGTTATCAGCTGATCGCAATAAAATTTAAGATAACCTGAGATCCAAAGAAGGACATGGTTTACTTTTCATTGACAAACATATAAAAAAAATAGTCCGTGGAGTCCCTCCGCGCGGAAGAAGTGAAACTTCGTAATGTGGAAATGAAAATAGGAAGGGGTAGAAATTTATTTTTAGTGAAATCATATTGTTTCTTTAAGACAAACTTCATTAACATTGCTTACAATTTACAATTGATCGCATCTTTTAATTATCATTTTCGAGTGGAGAAATATCCAAATCTATAACATTTACAATGGGATTATGATAACTAAAGTAGGATACGAAATGTTTGATTATTTTTCTCGCTATCTTCTCGAGACAACTCTTTCTATTCCCCTCCCCAGGAGCGTTGAACGTTTAAACGCAACAGTGCTTTTATACCCCCTCCATGGTAGCGTTAAACGTTTAACGCAACCTTGTTGGAAGTCGCATTAGAAATTTCACTTCAAAAAAAAACACAGACGAAGTTGTGGGAAAAGCTAGTCTGGTTACTATATACGTAAGTATGGAAGGTAGTGTACCTGCTATCGATAATTCCAGTCATCATAAAAAGTGGTACATCTGTTTTTTCACGGAGAAAGTTTTTATGTTGTTTTCTATTATAACTAGCTACTAGATGGTGCTAGACTGTATTTTTTGTTATTATGTATTATGGAATAACTCCCAAACGGTTTTTAGTAAAAATTTAAACATGTAATTGTAAAATCTATTTTAATGAAGTATACACAGAATAAAAGAGATGTTGTGTTTTACTTTCCCTAATCACATACGTCACACAGTACTTCATGCAGTTATGCACGGTTCTCTTGGTGAGGTTAAATTATAATGATGGTGCTTTTTCGTTGTTCTTAAAGTCATCTTAAAGATGTAATATTTTTAACATTATAATATTTTTTTTGTTAGTAAAATCAATATTGCCAAATGATTCTGTTTTGTTTAAGCCCTCGGCTCTTTTTTTAAGACTTAGATTTCAAAATGGCTGCTCACGTTTTTTTAATTTCACGACTTTAACATTTCCCTCTATCAACACGAAATCTATCTATACTTGCAATAATACATTTATTTGTATGATAGTGTAATACATTACATATCATTTGTATATTACCATGTATTTTAAATGTTTTGTTATGTACACTTAATTTTAAAAAAATGCATTCTTCTTCATTTAATCTATTGTCAATATTGTATATTTTCGGTTTGCAACATCTAACATTCGATAGATTTAGATTGAAATCCATAAGATTTAGATATTTATCTGCATAATATTTTTCCTAACCTACAGAAAATAAAAAAAGTCAGTAAATAAGTTGTAAGTACATTTCATGATTTATTAAAAAAAAATCTTACAATTAAATTAATTATTTCGTAATACAATTTGCATATAAATTATAACTTTACATTATTTAATTTGTTATTGTTCATGTTTTTAAAGTTTTGTAATAATCCGGTATTTTTTTTAAACTTTTGCTGCCAAAATTCTGTTGACCTGTGCCTCGTAAGGTGTACATTCGTTTGTATGGAGCTTAGCCTTTATGGTTTTGGACAGTCCAGGGGTTAAGTTAGTCTGTACTGAAACAAAATATCTAAACATCAGCTTTATTAAACCAATATAACGGTTGATGGTGAGACTGTTCCACATACGTAAAACCTAGGTAAAGTAATCGTGAGAACTGGGACGCACTGGCTACGTGTGGGACAAGTCATTTGCTTCAAATAATTACTGAAACGATTACTATAACCATCCTAACGCGTGTCGACGTATTACAGTTAAACGTACACCGCCCACCACAGAGTACGGGGGTAAAATACGTAATAAAATAACTAAGGTGTACTACAGAATCGTATTTGGGAAATTTTTGTGTGGATGTTATTGTAGTTGCTTTACTTAGCCGCTTTTTTTCCATGTAAAAGTTTTTGAAGTTATACTTCTTTTGGCGCGTTAGGGAAAAATGATGAGAGTAAATTTGTACGATGCGCGCGCACACTGTCACGAAAAACCGACACCCTGAAATTAGCTATAGTCAACATTTTGTTTCTTTGTATTTCTTTGTATTAAAACTTTCAATGTATTAAATACCTTTTTTCTATTGTTAGTGTTGTTTTTTCTACAAACGTAGAATAAGGCGAAAGATAAAACTTTTGAAAAGATTTTTATCTTGTTACGCCAAAGAAGTATAACTTCTAACGCGTGTACATAAGTACACACATACTTTTTTTAAATTCTAGTATTATATTGAACTAACTTAGTTGATTCTAAGACCGCCCCCAGGAGTGCTTACCGGCTCTCCAGCCTAAATTTGTAGTGTTCTGCGAGACAGTGTCACCTTAAGGAGGATGTAACCCTTCTCCGCGCACTACGGTCTTGAGGTGGCAGGCTAAGCCTCCACAATGGGATCTATATCGCGCACGTGATTCCACCTCCTTTACGTCAGAGATAAAAGTAGTTCATCACGCCAGCTGACTCCAAATAACTAACTTTTGTGGCAAATTTTATAAAGTCTGTCGAACTGTTTGGACACTTATATTTTTATGTTACCTATTAACTTGTTTATTGTACAAATTGTGATGTATGTAAGAAGTTTATTATAAAGTGCGACGAAGTGATGTTCTTACTGTACTTGATGTGAACTATAATGGAATCCAGAAACAACGATGACCATTAAAAGATTTAGAATCCATCGGTATTCGTCACTATCATGAATCTGATTTGCAACTCATCTCGAACTGTATAATTCTCAATCGCTATGAAATGAAACAACGTTACACCGGCTGTAAGAAGGTGTATGGAGATAGCAAATCAATCTAGTGTAAATCTCGAGGATCCGGTTATGGACTAAATTCCTGTTTTTATTCTTTGTCAAAATTTTCTCACCTATTGAACCGTAACATATGTACTTATCGCATGGAAGATGTTTGACTTTCCCACCTATTTACTGTTATTTTCGCAGGGCGTAGGTAAATGAAATGTTATTTACATCAGAAGGAATTTATTTATGTACAGACAAAAATGAACTAGTTACTGTCATATAATTGCACAATAGTCACATTTACACCTTATGATGCCTGTAATCGCATTCCTTGTTTCATTCCGTATTCTCTTCGATGTCTAGAATAAAAGGTTATCATTCGATAAATTCGCACCGCGTGGCGCTTCCATACTTTCCAATAAAGGAGGGTGGAAAACTCTGGAAAATAGACGTTACTATTCGGGCGATTCGATAAAGTTCGAGAAGAGCTAATTTCAAAACCTCATTGTATTCCGTTCCCACAGTCGATAGTAATTATTTGTTTTATTGGCGTCAAGTTCGCATACAGAATGTATCATTACTTGTACTGTAGAAGATGAATACATGAATCATCGTGGGCTCTAACCACAATAAAGCGACCTAACTACGTCTGCGTAAAATGTGACGGCACAACATGCGAATTGAACATTAGTAACGACTATAAATATCCCTTTTGATTTTAAGTAATTTATATGAAATTATGTTTAGGAAAGTTCGGTTGACGGTAGAAGGGTGCTTTGATAAATGTACATTTTCTATTCGATTACGCGGACAAATGCGACCGATACGTATCGATATTGAATGATCGATTGCGTAATAATCACCTCGGTTCGCTATCAAGGGATTTTATCTTATGAATATTTTAATGTCGGCAATCACGTTCTAAATAATTTTACTGTCTCATTCGATACGTGTCGAAATTAAGTCATTTGTAACGTAAACAGATTTAAATGATGTAATTACGATAATATTGCTTTTTAAATTTTGATGTAGGGCATCTCGGTTATTTTAAAAAAAACTTTGTGGTTCATTGATCACATCTGAATAGAAGATAAATATTATCAACCGTATGTGTTAAATCTGTTTTAAGAGATTTATTTCAAGCCAGCTGTGCCCGCGACTTCGTCCGCGTGGAACGTAATGTAAAAAACAGTGATTAATAAAGTCATCTCAATGTTTTTTTTTTTCAAACTGATTACGCTATTGACCCAGCAAGGTCTTAACAGCTTCACCGGACTACTTCATCTAAATGTATTAAGTCTATATAGGTATCTACTTTTCTCTCATACTTACCTCGAGCTGTCATTCAAATACAATAACTTTTGATAGAGTGGCCCGATTTTAATGAAACAAAGACTAAGTTACTCCCGAGGATATTCTTTTTTGATTTTCTTGTGAACCCAGTACTTTAGCAATGATGCGTGTTCATACAAACAGACAGATAGACATATACATTTCTAAAAATGATTGAAATGTATTCTATTGCTTATTCCACAACACTTGCAACAATTTTTTTCACGAAAATCGAAAAAGTACAGACACGTTAAATTTACATTGTTATTGTATGTATAGATATAGATTACTCTACTAGCGTATTTGTATGACAGAATATTTGGCTAAGTTCGCTTAACTCTGGTTTTTTTTCCTTTGTGCATGTTAGTTACGCTTGTTACGCTTTTGTAGATGGTAGAGCTACGCTGAAGCTATTAAGGGTTTCAGAATGAATGGCGACCCATTCACGGCTCGACCAGGGTAGTACCACCCTCTCACAGAAAACCGACGTGAAGTAACAGTGCTTGCGTTTCGTTCGGTCAGTGAGAGCGCCGGAGATCCACCTGCCCTCCCCTTCCCCTCCCTTCCCACCCCCAAGACAGGTTGGCAACGCACTTGCAACTCCTCTGGTGTTGCAAGTTTCTATGAACGGTGGTGATCACTTAACATCATCATCACCTTAACATCAGGTGACAAAAAAGTTAAGTACGACGAAGATACGACCCAAGAACAAGAATCCAAGAACAGGGACCGATAAGACATCTACAGTCCATTGTCAATCATACTCGATATCATTCTTGCCTGTATGCGTCTCGGTAGACGGATATACTGTGACTTATTAACACCGTGTGATTGCTGGATTTCCAACGTATGATCCAGGACAAGATACGCCTAAATATGCCAAATGACGGGTGTTACAGTCCGTTTATGGTGAACAGTCTAACACAACTGTCATTACCTTCCGCTCCGCAAACGAACACTTTTTTTCGAACTGACGAACCGCTGTTGGCCTGACCGGCATTCACAGCTTCACTGGGCTTTTTGGGCGAGCGCTTAGTGTACTCAGCCGAATGGTAACAAGGTCAAGGGTGCCAGAGTGGTCGAACCTCAGCTGGGGCTGTTGCCTTGGATACAACGTGAGTCTAACTAAAACTAATCGTCTGAGTTAAGTTAACCATACATGTATACTTTAGTGAGTCAGATATGCATACCTTCATTAGTGTCGCACTAAAGCGTATATGTTATATGTATATATAGAGTTTGAAAATTTTGGCTAAGACTAACTAACAGAAAAGAGAAAAGGGTCCCTTACAGAACCAGTGTATATACCGTGTGAGTGTGTACGTGGGTGATAAATTGCTCATATGTATGAGTAGACACACTAGTGATCCATTCGCGTGAATGCCCTTATGTGTGCATGACTTAAGGTTGTTGAGAGTATGTGAACTTATCCTTATCGTCTATTTAGGCTAGAATGAATGGTACCGTATGTTATTATAGATAACCTTAACAAAGTGTATGCAAAATCTCATAATGAGTAGTTGAGTAATTAAGACTTGAAAGCGTAACAAACGTAGTCACATTCGCATTCATAATATTAGTAAAGATATGAGAACAGTACTTTTTTCTGGATAATAGGTGTTCTATGTCCTCTGTACTCTTGACAGCAATGACAACGTATAGACAATACTAGCTTCAGCTCGCGACTTCGTCCTCGTGGAATAGTTACTTTGGGCTAATGCTAACAAGCATTGGAAGCTCACAAAAAAAAAAACGACTTTGAAACGTTCTTCAATGGTGCTCTGTTGTTATCGGTCTTAGCGTGATTATATATAGTCTATAGCTATCGATAAATGAGCTATCCTTATATTAACGCGTTCAACCAAACAAACCAAAACAAAACAAA
Organism: Antheraea yamamai; assembly: GCA_036509395.1. Lineage (NCBI taxonomy): Eukaryota > Metazoa > Arthropoda > Insecta > Lepidoptera > Saturniidae > Antheraea > Antheraea yamamai. Next base: position 3,207,214 of record AP028427.1, read on the forward strand.
ACAAACCCTCCAACCTTATTATATTTATTTATACACAACATTCCATGATTATCAGTTGAATGGTTAAATTGTCAAAGTGTAACAAATAAATAAATTCATATTCACCTTGATAGTATTTGTTAGGATCAGTTCTACTAAACGATTCGCTTATGTAGTTTAGTTACATTTGCGTAGTTGCATCCGAGTCAACAGCCCAAGCCCAAGGTTCGGCCACTTTGGCACCTATGAGCTTATTGCCAAGCGATTGATCGCTATAAGCGCACGCCCTATTTAGTCCGGTGTAACTGTGAAGGCTCATCAGGCTAATAGAGTTAGTTAGAAAAAAGAAACTAAATATGACTTGGATTAGGGGCCATTCAAACATTAGGTAAGCACTAAAGGGGAGATGGGAGATCTTCGATTTCCTTATTTTTAATGATATAAAATATAGGAGATCTGGATATGTAGGTTTGATACGTGATCTGCGCGGTCATATCCAGTGGGCTACCATCGCCCTAATAGCGAACCGCTATAAGTAAATTCCGCTATAGATTATAAATTCCTTATTTCTAGACTTGTTATCTGCTGCTCATGCGTCTATAAGGAGACTAGAACACATTAAACATATTTATATAAATGTTCACGTAAGCATGGGAGGATAAGAAAATTGCTTACTTTTGCTGACCGGGGTAGGGGGTAGTCGGAAATTATAAAAATTCTGCTTAGGTAATATTTGAACGGCCCCTAACATAACACACCATAGAGACGTCATTTCCAGACATCACCGTTATTCACGTATTGATCCACCCTATAATAAATAACCTTTATGTATTAAGACCCGCTTGACATGCCGGGTGGTCAGAAATTATAAAAATTCTGCTTACGGAGTACCTGAACGTCCCGTTATGGAGTCGTTCACTTTTATTTATTCGACAAAGTAACTGCATACAACTTGATAGCAAATGGACGTTTACCGCCGATAAAAATTATATTTCATTTATAGTCACTTCAAATGCCTAATTAATAAATCGAAACGGTTAAACTCAGTCTCTAATAATTCCATTATACGTTACCCCTTTTTGCGGTGTTATCGCGCCATCGTCCGACCCCACGAATTACTATAAATTATAGTTCGTTCCTAATATATTTATGTAAATTCGTTCATTAGGTGTAAAGTGGTTTGTTTTTCGTAAAAAATGTTCGTAATGTTGTACAATTTTTGTTCTATTTAGGAATTTGTGTTATAGGGGAGACAAAAAAATTTCATGTTTGTAGAATTTATAGTTTGGTGTTTCGTCATCCAGACCGGACATATTCCTCTTCTCTAGACACATAAAACATATAATACTAATAGAGCTTACTGTACCGTGGGAAACCAATATTCCTAAAGACCACACAATCAAATTAAATAAATATTACGAACTAACTAATGAACTAAATAAAAATGGCTATGTGGTTAAGTTATACGCGGTAGAAGTAGGAGCGAGAGGTATACCAGCAAAATCTTTCTACAACCTTCTGAAGGACCTTGGCCTGTCGAGAACTGCAGTAAGTTCTATTTTAGAACGAGTATCAAAGGCTGCACTAACAGGTTCCTACCAAATTTGGCTAGGCAGGGCGGGAAACTCGAGCAGTGAAGGTGAGCGTTGATGCGCATCTCAAAGGGGGCCTCCTTAAACCTACACCTGGGTCGCAAGTACTGGGAACTGCTCTGAGTTTCTCCCTCTGCCATACGATGGACCCGGCACCCGCACGGTGAATCCATAGAAGGCTAAGAAGTTCGTCTCTCTCTCTCTGTAATATTTACATTACGAATTTGTTAACCTGTCGTAACTAACGTTTGATAATAAAATTTTCTATATATCATACATTGCAATCAAGAGCAATGAAACACGTGTTCGTGTCAAATAACAATGACAAAAGCAAGGTATGACCGCAGCACAGTGACTTATAAGAGCCGAGTTGACGCTACGTATGGTTTATGTATCTATTTAATGAGTCTAGTTATGATAAAGACTTGACAAAAATACAGTATAATTTTCTTTCCTTTTCGAGATATCATTACACAGTATAAAACAAAGTCCCCTACCGCGTCTGTCTGTCTGTTCGCGATAAACTCAAAAACTACCGAACAGATTTTCATGCGGTTTTCACCGGTGGGTAGAGTGATTAATGAGGAACGTTTTAGTATATAATTTGTCATGGATTTTTTCATAATCAGGGCGGGACAACGTCTGCCGGGCCCGCTAGTATTTTATAAAATTATACCGTCGGTATTTTTGTCGTCTTTATCATAACTAGACCTATCAAATAGATACATAAACCATATGTGTCGTCAACTTGATTCTTGTAACACACTGAGTAGGCGTCTTTCTCTGAAATTTCAGTACCTCAAATATTTCGTTGAAGCCTTTTGTAAACTCATAATAAAAACTATAACACTAAAAACACATAGTGCAAGTGTTTACTGACGTCTAAATTATGTGTTTCTTCGTAGTAAAAAATGATTGTGTGCTATGAAGAGTGTATAAATTGTATGTGTTATAAGGTAAACCAGCTAAATTAAACGAATTTCTGAATTATAGCAAGTATTTCACTATAACGAATAACATTGTAAAGAGTTTACACTATATTCTATAAGAGGCAAGTGCTACTGAAAAGTTTTATACTAGCCGTATAAAATTTGTCAAAACATTTCTATCGTCTGTTGATTAATTTTCTAATTTATAAAAATTTCTTTAGACGCGTTGAGCAGTATTTTCGGCAGAAAATAAATTTATAATTTCGCGTCATGACGTACGCGTACATGACGTAAGCATGACCGGCCGTATTGCGCTTGCGCGGCTTGCGTCAAGCTAGCGACGCGTAGTATAGGCGCCTGTGTACATGTAATATTGATTTTTATCTCGAACTGGCTACGCTATTGACCTAGCAAGGTCTTAACAGCTTCACCGGACTACTAAGGCAAGCGCTTAAGGCACTCAGCCGATTTTATTTGGGCAACTAGCTCAAGGGTGCACGGTACACCTCGGCTTGGGCTGTTGCATGATACATGCAATTCGCGACCTATATGAGCTAACCTAAGCTAAGCTAACTATTTATACATATATGAGTTGTTGAAACATATATGTGTATCAGGCATACATACCTCAACAACTCTTATATATATTTCATATCGGATAATTTTCTAAACTATTTCAGTACGATAAGGCAAAAAATAAAACCCTTCCACTTCCATATGAAAGCATGTGTGCGTGCACGTGTGTGGAGGTGATATGTGTAATGTTGTTGCAGTGTTAAAAGATTTTGTGTCACTGTATCGCGCGAGCAGCGTACTCAAGGGCTCCACGCCGAGGGAACGGATCTAGGCTTGAGTCGTTGCCGAGGGGGGCCTAGTATGATGTGCGAGAGCGAAATTTACCCCAGACCACGGTGGCGTGATCTGTGGTTACGCGGGCGTGGGCGTGAGCACGCTCTGTTTGAAGAGACAGGCTGGTACTGATCGTTCACTGCCGTGATTTCATCAGGAGGGTTGGTAAAATATGTCGCGGACGTCTTTTATAACGCGCAGCGTTCGGTACGGGTATTGTGCGGCGGATACCACTAACGGACGGGTATGATTCACGGATTTTTCAAAATAACTAATCGTGAATGTAATATTGATATTTCGCAGCGCATCATACGTTTGATTGATTTATAGACTTTATAAAAATGTATACGATTATTGCTCCGAGTGTCAATAGATATGAAAACTAATATTAATAATTTCAATAAACAATTTCTAAAATTTAAATATTGCCCCATACACACTATAATTAATATGAAAATTCAAAAGAAAACACTTTATTTATCAAAAGAGAACAATTTATTTATTATTTTGAGTTTTTAGTTCTGTCGGCAGTCCTTCTGCTTTGAATTTTTTAATAGTCATATAGCGTAATATTAATAGTGCAATTTCCTATGCTTAACGTGGAAAAAGTTGTACATGATTAAAACACCAGACACTCTATAATAAAATATGATATTAAAATGGCGTCGTGTAATAAAAAAAATTAAACCTCTGTTTTAATATTAAAATACATCCCTTATTTAATCTTCCGTTGCGTGTGAAACGCGAGCGGCCAGTAGCACGACTTAACCACCTATATCAAATACAAAAAAAATAATTCACACAAGAACCCTCCTCTCAGATCATACCGCAGAGAAAATAGGGCCGATAATCAAATGGTGTTATATTTTTCGGTGCGTAAGTAAAACGGTAAGTATCAGCTATTGCGTTGGAAATGTGCAAGGAGCATTAATCACAACAGAATTAGCTTTGGCGATCCGCTCCCAAGTGTCTGCGGTGGAATTTATATCGGTGTCTCCGGACGTAAATACCATAACTGTATATTTCGTTTTTGTATTTAATTTTTAATCTCATATGAATTTTTACAGTTAAATTACATATGTAGACATAAATTAAGACCATTTAGACAAAATAAAATATATAGCAGACAGGAGGAAATGAGGGCCGTAATTAAAGAACAAAAATTTAGAAGACGTTCTAGTTTGTACAAGCTTGTATTAAGTGAGTCAATATTCAAATCACCGACCTGGTTTATCTATATTGTTACCTAGTCGAATTATTTATTTATTATTTAAATAAATACAATTAAATTTTATCTATAAAAAGGAAATGATAGCAGATACATCACACGATTGTTTAAGAGATGTAATACTAAAACAAGTGAAGCTGTACTGTGGGTGAGACAAGAAATGGCACTAAAATAATATCTTATAAGCTCGCAATCATTATCATTCAGCGTAATTTTACGAATATCTCTTTTTTAAGAAATACCTAGGGATGATGGATTTGAATTGGACGGTGATTAAATTATAAAAAATAAGCAATATTTTAACTAAAGTTTAATTTAAAGTCAATTGGGTTTATTTTAAATCATACAATTATTAAAAATCAAGTTTAACTTTTGCGAAATTCTCTTGGACAAAATGAGCTGTAACATAGATACACTTTAGGCATCTGCACTGGTCTGACACGACAGTGGGACTGGATATACGATAGTTATTATATTTCTACAAAGCAGATGAACAGTACAGATTTTTTAACATAATCTTTATTATTTTTGTATTTAATCTACTAGTAGCCTTTTCATGGTTTTATATATTTGCTTAAGGAAAGAGCGTGTGAGCTCACACGCAGTAAAAGAGAAACTGAGTGTTATGATTATTTTTTAAAAGAATGAAATTAACACACTACGGATGTTGTAAACATTTGTTTTCGTCATTAATTTGTAATATTTTAATATATATTAAGGCAACACAGAATTATTTTTGAAGTTAAGTATACTTCTTTTCGCGCGTTAGGAAAAAATGATGAGAGTAAATTTTTATTATGCGCGCGTGATAGATTGTTAGAAAAAAACAAGTAATAAAAACAATAATTACTAAATAAATATGTGTCTAAGACCATCAATGTTTTGGTTAAACTGGAAATATTTGTGTTAAAATGTACTGGCTTTTTAATCGAACAAGTATATTGTCTTATCTACCAAGTTATTAACGAATAATATCTAAACTGTTTTGTAGAAATATCTTAAATATGGTAAATAATAAACACTTTTTTTTAAAGTACGCGATAGTCACTACGATCCAACAAAAAATAATATGCTATAGACTTCAAAGTTTCTCTCTCTCTTTCTCTCCCTCTCTTTGTATACATTTCGAGAATTAAGAATATACTATCTCATTCTCTCACAAGAAGTTTCACTTCAAAAAATACTAAACTAGTAAAATGTTACTTACCTCGTTTTGACACTGGACGCGCCCAAGTTGAGTGGGCCAAGTTTGATGCGACCAAACCACCTCCGCGCCGCTGGGGACCACATAAATACTGCTTAACGTTCACGACATTCGAAATTTAAAGAAATAAAATAAAAATAACAACAACGAAAAAAAAAATAACGTAACGAAGGAGGCCGGTATCTAAATAACGTTTTTAATAATTATCACGGGACCCGTCGAGGAGCGTCACTAATGCGTGAACGTGTTACCCTTATCCAAATGATTATGTTTTGAACACACGTCTTATAAGTTTTGACATAATTTATCTGTTTGTTAACCGTTTTTAATGACTCCCGTTAATATGAAAAAAAAAGGCGTTAACTCTTTTATATTCGATAGTGCCACCATAAATTCTGTTAACCGGAGCAGAATTATTATTTAATACACCGAAAATGTTAATTATTTAATTATAGATACATTTATAATGCACTATGCTTTTTCGCTGCATTATTTAATTATAATATTAAAATATTCATTTCACTGTTATCTTAATACTTTCCATTAAAAACTAACTTGTTAAAATAATATTGAAAAATGTAACAATTGATTACTTATTTTTTTATATATTTCAAAATACGAGTTTTAGTGAAGTATCAATTATTTCAACATTTTATCGTGTAATTTAAAATTTATGATTTCTTGGTTATTTGTACCTGATTAAAGTTTTATTTTTTTCGAACTGACTACGCTATTGACCTAGCAAGGTCTTAACAGCTTCACCGAACCACTAAGGCGAGCGCTTAAGGCACTCAGTCGATTTTATTTGACAGCTGGCTTTTTTTTTTTTTTTTTTATTGTAGCTCGGCAAAGTGACTGTACTGTGCCTGATGGTAAGCACAGTACAATCCAAAAACAATGGCGACCACCGAAAGACATACTATCCATCGCCGGTCGCCGCTGTCATGCCGGCCTGAAAGCGACCCAGTCAGGGACAGCCCCCCCCCCCCTGGTTGCTGGATATACACCGGCTGATCCCGGAACGCGACACGCCCAAACGTGCCACTATGGCGGGTGTTCCACCTGGTGTACGGTGGTCGCGATCCAGTCGGGTACAGACACCCTACCACCCCGCAAAAGCTCAAGCTCAAGGGTGCACGGCACACCTCGGCTTGGGCTGTTGCCTGATACATGCATTTCGCGACCTATCTGAGCTAAGAGTTAACCTAACTATTCATGCATATATGAGTTGTTGAAACGTATATGTGTACCAAGCATACATACCTCAACAACTCTTATATATATTTCGTATCGGATAATTTTCTAAACTAAGTTTGATAAGGGAAAAAAATAAAACCCTTCCACTTTCATGTGTAAGCGTGTGTGCGTGCACGTGTGTGGAGGTGATATGTGTAATGTTGTCGCAGTGATGTAAGATTTTGTGTCACTGTATCGCGCGAGCAGCGCACTCAAGGGCTCCACGCCGAGGGAACGAGCCTATGCTTGAGCCGCTGCCGAGGTGGGACCCGATTAAAGTCAAATCGGCTTGCTTGTCTACAATAATATATTTGTTAATCTTAGAATTAAGACTGAGCCTAAGTATTTTAAACCTAAGTAGCTTTAAGATGCGAATGTGAATTTGTTATGTTTTCACATCAGCGGTATAAAAATGGACATAATGTTTTTATCCAGACAAAAAAGTATTCTTCCCGAGAGATACGTCAAACTTACAATAATGCGGGAGAAATTGCGGGCAAAAGCAGGTATTTATAACTTTTAACCGCTTTAATCGATGTAGCTAGTCAGTCAAGTAATACTTTACCACCACAAGATTACAATTGTTAAAGCGACATGAAACTATACGCAGGTCTCATTTAAAAAAAAATGTTAATAACTGCCGACTGAAGTGAAAACTCAAAAGAAAGAAATAACTGTGTTCTGTTTCGCAGTTTTAAATTAAATAAGTTTCATAATTTGTATATTAAAATTATTAACATTAGTCTGGTTTTCACATCTATTGGCACTTACAATAATAATTGTATATTTATGCAGTTTATTAATTAATCAAACGTATGATATACATATGATGGAATACATAATCTAAATTCAACATATCGATATTAGATGGACACAGTGACGCTTGCGCAATACGGTCAGTCACCCTTACTAGCCTATCACTGACGCGAAACAATAAGTTTTTCTCCTGTCACATACCGCTCACCACGCGTAAAGACGTTTTCACCTCAAAAACTCCTTTTAATACCGCTTGTAAATTAATTTTGATTAAATTACACATAATTACTTAATAGTATAATGTTTTACTGTTTATTCAACTAAATAAATGTATATTAATGAATTAATTTAATGAATACAATTAATTAATATTTAGTTATTACATAAACAAACCGTATTTTGTTATGATAGCTGTAATTTATCTCCTATAAATTATATTGTTAACATAGTAAATAATAAAGAACGATTTTATATTAATTTATCTGTATAATATATATGGCATAATCAAATATGTTAACAAAAACCGAATTAAAGAATAATGTGTCTTGCGAAATATGCGTGATATTACGTTTTATGACTGCTGCAGTTAGTGTGTACAGAAGGTGAATACAATAATGTTCCTGTGAAGTTAACATCAGCTGTCATGTCACCAGCGGAAAAGAAAACGTACGTACGAAGATGTCGAACGTGTGATATATGATAAATATTACTTGCAGCATAGCGCAGCGGTTTTCGTGGAACGAACAAACGTTGGATGAACCATTAGTCGGCAATTATTGACGAGGTAAAAATTTATTCGTTTTATTGTAAACTAGCGGGCCCGGCAGACGTTGTCCCGCCCCGATAATAAAAAAAAAACCTTGACAAATTACCTAGACCTTCCTCATGGATCAATTTATATTTAGTGGTAAAAACCGTATGAAAATTCGTTCAGTAGTGTTTGAGTTTATTGCGAACAGACAGACGTGGCAGAGGACTTTGTTTTATACTAGGTAATAATGATGATTAATTATTGAAGTAAAAAATTCTTAAGGCGCGTTTAGTGTTATTTTTGGCATGAGATAAATTATGATTTCGCGTCATGACATGCTAGTAAAGCGTGACTAGCGACACGTAGTATAATGCAATGACACGTGTGTTTTGTATCGAGATTATGCAATCTATCATACCTTTGTTTAATTAATAAACTGTTTAAAAATATATATAATTATATTTCGGAGTATCAATAGATATGACAACTAGGCGAATGTTAATAATTTCAATATACGAGCTATAAAAATTAAATAATGCATAATATAATTCATTTAAAAATTCAAAACAGAAAATAGTTATTTCATTCTTTTGAATTTTCACTTATGTCAGCAGTTTTTACGATTGCCTTTTTTTGTACTATATATATTTATATATATATTTACATTTTTATTCTTTAATGTACCTTTTTGGAGTGAAACTTTAATGGGAGAGCTTTTAAATTCTGTTCAACGACCTTTTTGTATAACGAGAACCGGTGGGGGTAAACACTGTGTGTCGGGTAGAGTGTTGAAAAAACCGGTTTTCCGTCCGATCACCGAAGTTAAACAAAGTCAGGCGTGGTCAGTACTCGGATGGGTGACTGCCTGAGATCATCGCATGAGGTTGGCTTTTTGTTTTTTTTTACTGTAGTACAAAAATTTCACTTCTATCGTGTGTCTTTACGAAACACCCTGTTTTTTTTAGATTACTCCTTAAGAATTTATTTTCTTATACAACATTCGATAAACAAATTAGATGGCGAGCGAAATCGAGTGTTAACACAAAGTTATTCTTGAGCGGAACATATTCGCGCCACTCATGCTGAACACCTATACTTAAGAATATATTTATATAATACTAGCTTTTGCCCGCGGCTTCGCTCTCATTAATATAAGTTTGACCTATCCCTCGAGAACAATAAGTTTTTTTTTTCTCGATGGAAAGAACCCTGTCTCCTTTTCTATACTTTTGGCAACTTGTATACAAAATTATATGGTGATCAGTCGAGTAATTAAGGTCTGAAAGCGTAACAAACAAATAAACAAACTTACTATTTATAATGTAAGGATTAACAATGTACTCTAATGTAGCATGATTTATGTAATTTTATCAAAGCTGCATATAAATATGAACAAAAGTATGTACATAGTTTCAGTATTATAGATGGTATCTTTATTTATTCCTTCTACCTATTGCATATTCTCCATACTTTAGGAGTGAAAAAGTCGCGCGTCGGAACAGACACCCCTTCTATTTTTAATTATTATAACAAATATCTAGTTTTTTTATGTCATAGCAGGCAAACGAACAGGTGGGTCATCTAATGTTAAGTGATCACCACCGTCCATAGACATTAACAATACCAGGGTAGTCGAAAGTACATTGCCAGCCTGTGTTCGAGGGAAAGGGAAGGAGGGAGGAGAGGAGAGGGAAGGGGAAGGGAGGTGGGCCTCCGACGCTCTCAATGACCGAACGAAACGCAACAATGCAAGCACTGTTACTTCACGCCGGTTTTCTACGAGAGGGTGGTACAACCCCGGACGAGCCGACCCATTCATGCTGAAACCAGTAATAGCTTCTGCGTGGCTCTACCACCTAACCAACCTACACCACCTACTATAAAATAGTGTTATGTTTCTAAAAAGGTAAAATTAATACGTGTTATTACAAAAAAGTTATATACGCATTGAACTCTTACTTTAAAAAAAGTCCAATTACAAAAGAGTGTCTTACCCTTGTTTACAGATTGGCATTATTTAAATTTAAATATTCTCTAACACTCGTCTAAGTTGACAGTTCTTATGTTATTGTTGTGATTTATCGTTTACATATTAACCGGCAAAAGACATTTCAAAATAAATTGTTAATTTCGTGGGTATAATTAAATTGGCATAAATAAATAAATTAAACAATTTTAGATATAACTACTACTATATGACACTATTGACATCTGACAATGTATTTAAATCTGTCATTATACTGTTGTTCCATTTTACGCACATTGGCGAAACATACAAATATAAAAAAAATGCATACTTTAACAATTACATCATCTTCTTTTGACTAAAATATCACAGTAATGATAACCAATTTAACGTATAATAAGTAAATTTTCTTAATGAAGATCTGAATAAAATAAATATATAATTCGTAAATTGAAATAGTTTGCAAAACATCTGTATGTAATGGAACGTTTTTGAATGATGAGATCGAATTGAACGAATGCTATTCAGAGTTGATTGCATAAAAAAACGTTTAGCTAGAGACCACTTGGATACGCTTTTGTAATAAAGTATTATAAGCACGTGTTCAACTAGATCTTCAATTTTAGGCACTGCTTAGTAAAACTCGTCTTAAACCCGTATTCATTTTTGTTTTTGTACAAAGGCCACATGTTTGTAGTAGGTAACATCTGTAACTATAATTCCAATTCTAAATATTCTTTGACTACTAGGAATTTATGTTGTTATATTAATTATACTAATACAAGAAGAATATGTAGAATTTCATATGAAATATTATTATCGATTAAACGATTTCGATTTGCACTATTATCAAATAAATTCTAGTCTTGTTATATGTTAAAATTTATTAGACCAATCCAGTATTTAAGATCTTCCATATGTGCCAATCAGCTGCGTACCCAATGCAGGTCGTTTGACAGCGAGGTTAGAGCTTGCCGATTCCTTAATTGCCCTGACGTTTTGGTGTCACATACCACGGGGCACGCCGCGCCGGAGCTTCAGACCCGATTGCACGCCACTTAACCAGCTTTAGTAGTTCATGTATGTGAAATCATTGTGTTGCAGTAATATGATGTGATAACGATGTTTTTTTTACTAAACATTTAGTATGTTCGTGCCGCCGAATAAGATAGTCACGTTTGTTTAAGTATTTTTTTTTTAAGGAAGTCATTTAGTTTTGATAGTTTTTTGGATTATGTGATTACATTTATTCAATGTAAGATTAGTCTACTAGTAGCCTCCCGTGGCGTCGACTTGCTTTGTATATTTACAAATAATTATACCATATATTATCATTGTGCAACTGGAACAATTTATACAGCGTGTGCCCAGATAGCACTTAAATAGGAGGATTTTTCAGACACTACAAACTTATCGTTATGTTTTGAGCAATTTAAGCAACGCCTTTATGAATTACTAGCCGACCCGTGCCCACTTCGTTGGGCGGTAATAGGCACTATCAAGCTACAACTTTTCTCTAGAACTCAATCATATATATCTCATAATTAAGGCAGCGTTCGTAAGAAACGTTTTCGTTCGACCATTTTTCTCCGGCTCCCCAGATATTACCCCCTACAACCTCAAAAACTTTACCTCTTTATAATATTAGTATAGATTATAGATAATATAATTAGTTAATAGCTTCTGCCCGCGACTTCGCACGCGTGGAATAGTTATTTTGGGCTAAGACGCAGCGGAAGCTCTCAATAGGAAAAAATACCCCGTATTAGTCTTAGCGTGATGATATGTAGCCTATCATTAATAACGTGGCTTTATATTGGTACAAGAATTTTCAAAATCGATTTATTAGTTCCTGAGATTACCCCCTACAACGTCACAAATTCACAAACTTTAACTCTTTGTAATATTGGTATATAGATTATAGCCCCTGCCCGTGACTTCGTCCGCGTAGTAATAGTTACTACTCTGAACTAACGCTGACACACAGCAGAAGCTCTCAAAAAAAAAAACATCTAGATTTTGAAACATTTTTTATCTGTGCTCCGCTCCTATTGTCCTTAGCGTGATGATATGCGTGGTGCGCCTATAACCATTCTCGATGAATGAGCTATATAACACTGAAAGAATTATTCAAATCGGACGAGTAGTTCCTGAGATTACCCCTTACAACGCCACAACGTCACAAACTCACAAACCCACAAACTCACAACGTCACAAACTTTACCTCTTTATAATATTATTAGTATAGTATAGATAGTCTTTGTGTGATTATGATTTATAAGCTATATTTATTGTTAAGTTAAATCTGTTGTATTTCCGAGCTAATCACCGAAACAACTGAACCGATTGGACGAGATTAACACAAGCAGTTAGAAACTTTTTCCTATAGATTAATCGGCAGTGATTAAATTTTATTGCATTATATTTTATTCCAGGTTATATTCTAAAGAGATAATATGAAATGATAAGGCGTTTGTAAGGGTTAAATAATAGTAACAAAATGACAATTGGTCCCCGAATAGAACACATACTTTTCATGAGACAATCAAAACAATTTACTCTAAAATGTGGTCGCAGGTAGTAACGTTCCTGGCATAAAGGTCCTATGCCAAATCTATATACAAACCTACTATGAGCTACATAGATATGGACCCTCTGCTTGGTATGCAGATGCAGGCATGCGATCTATTTTGATTTCTTCTGATTTTTCTAGAGCCTTTGATTCTATCAGTATTCCATTTTTGTTCTCTCAACTTTCTAAATACGGATTTGAAAAACAAACTGTGAACTGGTTTCACTTACTAGTTTCATTTCTCAAGTCTGCTCTCTTAGGAGAGGAGTACCTCAAGGTTCAATTCTTGGGCCTTTTTATTTTACACAATGCTGATATAGCATTATATAGAACAATTGTAAATACTACCTATATGCTGATGATTTGTAAATATACCCACAAAATACCAGTCGCATGTTGCGAATTAATTTCAAAAATGAAATAATGATTTGACTAAAATTTACTGATGGTCAACTGAAAACTCACTTGTACTTAACCCTTCAAAGTCCAAATACGGTATATTTAGTTATAAGAAACAAATTCAGCATATTTGCTCTGATAATCTTATTATTGTTGTGAATGTAAAAAAGCCAAACATGTAAGGGAAGCCCGAAGTCTGGTTATTTTTTAGATGTACGGTTTAATTTCCAGTCTCATGCGGCTGAAGTTGCTCGTAGGTGATTTTTTTAGACTCAAAGGTATCTATAGGATACGTGATTTCTTAAAAACTGAAATTCGTATTAATCTTTCTGATACTTTAATAATCCCTATTACTGTATTTCCGTGTTGCATATTGAATAAGTCCAAAAAAACTAATTCTGCGAGTCTAAAATGCATGAGACCTTTACTGTGTTCATATTCCACCACGTGCTCACGTAAAGCCATATTTCAATGAGGCACGTGTTCTACAAAAGGGAAGCAAGTTGTAGGTTTTATTTTGCTAAACTATTCTTAGGAATTGTAAAGTTTCATCAGTTGGTATAGTTGTATAATAAATTTGAGTGGTTAGGTCAGCAGCGGGAAGTCAGATCTCGTGCTGTTCGTAGTTTAAAAATTCCAAAACATAAAACTACTACCTTTCGTTACCTTACCTTTAGTTTAGGGTATCAGGTCACAAAATGTTGGAACAATATACCTCCCCCGATCGAAAACGGAATGTCCCTATTCAGATTCAGCTCACAATTTAAAGGTGTTTTCGATACTTTAAACTTGTTACTTTTGTTATTCTATGACGTTTTATTATTCGCTATATATGTATTATATTAGTATGCCTGTACTTATCATTTTGTACTTAATATTTAATTAACTTATATGCTTATCACTACATAGTACACCACAATTCACATATGCATATTATCACTTGTGCTCATATAACTTCTCTGGGTGTTAAGTGAAAATCAGCGCTGAGGATTAGCCGCCTTCAGCATATATGGTGACTTATCGATCATTTGCTACACACACATACACAATACTGAATTTTATTTATTTTACTTGTCTCTTTTTGGCTTTATTATATACATATACTAGTGGGCCCGGTAGACGTTGTCCCGCCCTGTTTATAAAAAAATCCTAGACAAATTATATACCAAAACGTTCCTCGTGAATTACTTTATCTACTGGTGAAAACCGCATAAAGATCCGTTCAGTAGTTTTTGAGTTTATCGTTAACAGACAGACAGACAGACGCGGTAGGGGACTTTGTTTTATACTATGTAATGATTTTACATATGATGTAGTCAGTAATTGTATCTACATGTGTATTACAAATAATTATGTTTTCATTCCATAAGAATAACAACCATTCGGATGCAGAACGTTAAAGTGGGCACTCTATAAGCAAAGTCAGGTATTATTCGATTGACACAATCTGTAATAATATAAATACTATCACAAAATGATTTGCGGTTTGCGCTTGTAAAATATTATTTATTCGACGTGTCCAATCGGCCAGTAAACCTTGTACGCGAGACCGGCGGTTTTTTTATTAAAATAAAAAATATAATTGATCAGCGGAAGCGTATTTCTCGTTGAAACCAGAACTAGTTTAGACTAGCTGTTTTACTTGCGTTCTAGGCTATATATTTTTTTCCTTATGTTCATTGATAATTAAAAAAACCCAAGATGCACACTTAACGTCTCATAGACGGCACACGAAAATGAGTGCATAATTTTGGAGTAAGCAGTCATTTCAAATAGTTTAGTGTCGCTTGCGTCCTAGTAAAAACAACTTTAAATCATTTAGGTAAGATTGAATTTGCAATATCATAAGTTTATCGGATAACTATATCCACGTATGTATGTATACCTATGAAATTGCCGTTTTGTATGAAAAAAATTAAACGAATTTTTTTCATGTATTTTTTATTTGTATTAATCGAAGTAATCACCCATGCAATCAATGCATCTTTGCCAACGCAGTGGCAGTTTATTGATGCCCTTCTTAAAGAAATCAGCTGGACGGGAGGCAACAAATTCTTCAAACGCATTTTGTACTGCCTCTCGGATATTGAATTTTTTTCCTGCCAAGGAGTTATCCAAATTCTGGAAAAAGTAGTAGTCTGTAGGCGCAAGGTCTGTCGAGTAGGGCGGATGACGGAGAACTTCCAACCCCAGTTCTTGCAACTTGGAGACCGTCTGCTGTGCAGTATGAGATCGCGCGTTGTCGTGCAGGAGCAGCGGAGACGAGCGATTGACCAATGCTGGTTGGAGATGTGCCAGCTTCTCCATCATTGTGTTCAGTTCTTCACAGTACACATCTGCAGTAATGCTCACCCCGTTTGGTAAGAAGCTGTGATGAATCACACCGGCGCTAGACCACCAAATAGTGACCATCACTTTTCTAGGGGTAAGTTTTCGTTTAGGGCATTGTTTAGGTGCTGAACCAGGATCCAACCAACTTGCTGAGCGCTTGCGGTTATCAAACAGAATCCATTTTTCATCGTAGGTAACAATGCGGTTCAAAATTCCTTCATTTGTGTGTCTGCTGAGCAGTGCAAGGCACGTCTCGACGCGTACTTCGCGCTGGCGATCATTGAGTTCGTGGGCACCCATTTGTCAAGCTTTTTTACCTTGCCAATTTGACGTAAATGGACTAATATTGTTTTGACGCTAACGTCGAAAGCTGCTGCTAATTCAGCCGTAGATTGTGTATCATCAGCTTCCACAATCGCCTTTAATTCGTCATTATCGACCAAAGTCTTCGGACGACCGCGAGGTTCATTTTTCAGGTCGAAATTCCCAGAACGGAAGCGAGCAAACCAATAATAGGTGGTGCGTTGGTTTGTAGTGTTAGCTCCGTAAACGTCGTTGATGTTGCGTGCCGCTTGTGCCGCGTTGCTGCCACGACGGTACTCATATTCCATAATTACTCTAATTTTTAACGTATCCATGATGACAAAAAAGATTGAAATGCGATGAAAATGTAACACTAATCAATAAACAAATGTCTACTTTTGGAAAAAGAATTCCATGTTTTTAAAATAAAATTAATTTGAAATTAGAATTCTTAGCCAAAGAAAATTGCCAAAAATTATTTTGATTTGAAATGGCCAGTACTGCAGAACGGCAATTTCGTAGGTAAAGACCTATTATATTGGGGAGTTTTTGCGGCCAGTTTTGAGCGCTACTTTTATTCGAGACTGTGCGCGTCTTGGGTTTTTATATGTCAATCCTTATGTTACATTATACAGGCAAACTGTCCACCTGATGTTGAATAGCCTCTGCAGCTTAAGTATGACCGACTTCAATAAGACCATATTTCTGAAAGTAGACAAGAACAATAGGTGACAGTACTAGTAAGGGCTATCAACAAGTTAGGAACATAGCAAGACTACTTGCTTTACAGATATGTGAATGTGAGTTATTGGTTAAGGAAAACATTGGAATGAAACTCTAATATGGTGGAGAAAGTATTCTAGTTTTCTTTTAGATAGTTATTTACCTGGCAGTCGGAGGTCCTCAGCAAACCTCTATCGGTATGGAGTCCTCTTTCTAGACGTAGCACTTAATGCGACGTGAGATTGTAGTCATGTTCATTAATAATAAATGTGGCCTATTAGTTTGTAGCCACTATACATATCTCAAATCTGCTCGCTCACCTTATTACATCGCAATAAACGCAAGATGGTAGAAAGCATCTCGCCGTTATGAATCATATTCGGATTGTAAGTCAATTTCTCTGTATACAAATTATTCTAATTTGGGTTTCAAATATATGATTATTTATAGGATACCTTTTTATTAGAGTGAAACTTTTTCAATCGCTTCAAATTTTTTCAACATTTATCGCATGTCGCATTACAACCGGCCGCGGAGTAGGGATATAGTGAAAGGCGCTCAGCAGACCAGCCAAGGCCAATATGTTTAATATTATCTTTATGTACACCTTTACTAATAAACTACTAAAATAATAATCACATAAGGATGAAATTGGAATGTGTATTTTTATTAAAATAGTCAGAGAATGAATTAAATTCATTTCATAAGTTTCTTTTGTTCGCATTCATACATTAAGACTTACAAGTATTTTCCTCCACATATTTATACTAATTAGTTTATGTACCTTTTTTTAATCATAATAAATATACAATTTTTTGATGTTCACAATTTTTTTATTAGTACTATTTGATGAAAAACTATTGGCATGTTTTTAAGCAAAATTAAATCACCTTATATATTTACTGTTACGATGTATTAACAAATATGTGTTAGAATTTTGTAATGGCCCGTGTTCTTTTTGTATCGATTTATGTTATTGAATGTAAAGACGGCGAAGTTGCAAAAAATGTATGATGTAAAAATTACTACCGTAATTAATTAAGGATGTTTTTCGTATTAAGAATCATTTTTGTATCTAGTCTAAGATATAAAAATCTCGTGGTACGGTGTTAATGTTTGTACTCCTCCGAAACGGCTGGACCAATTTTTATGAGATTTTAAATGTATATTTGGTAGGTATGAGAATAGGTCGAAAATTATATTTTAAACTTCTAGGTGATTAGGGTGTCCGTATCCAGATTTTTTTTTATTATCTTTTTTCAATTACCTACATATAACCACAATTTCAAAGAAAACGAGATTATTGTTGTCGCTAATGACAGATGGCGCTAGGTCCGTTTCATCGAAATGTCTTCCACACATGCATGCGTGAGTCATTCAATAAACCAACTAGGTATGTATGTGTTTGAGTGAGTTCCTGAACTGTTTGGTTTCACATTTGGAAAAGATGAAAGCCGCTGTAATCGGGTTCTATGTTTTTTTTTAAGATTTATCGAGTTTGGAGATAAAATTGAAACCAGTAGTTAACTGATTTCACGCAGACGAAGTTATGTATAAATTCACCCTAAACACAAATTGTTAAAGTAACACACTGATATACAATAAACGCTAAACTAAATTAATGAAATTGTATTTGAATAACAGTGAAATAATTTTTTAATTACTGCTCTATTTCACAGTTGATAAATGAGAACCTGCTATATTTAAGATTACTGTCACACCTTGGTTCCATTTACTTTCGATTGACAGAACTACCAAGTGTTTTCGTCAATGGCCAAATAGAATAGAAAATTGGAAACAAATAATCTATACTCTATAATATTATATTATAAAGTTTATGAGTTTGTTTACTTGAACGCACTAATCTCAGGAACAATTTGAAAAAATCGTTCAGTTTTAGATAGGTCATTTATCGAAGAAAGCTATAGGCTATATATCGTCACGCTAAGACCAATTGAAGCGGAGTACCAATGAAGAATGTTTCAAAATCGTTTGTTTTTCCTTTTGAGCGTTTTTCGCTGGGTGTTAGAGTTAGCCCAAAGTCACTATACTACGTGGACGAAGTCCCGGGCAGATACTAGTTAATCATACATCGAATTGTTTTTCACATGATATGAAATAAGCAGTACCTAACATAACATTATAACTATCATATCAGGAATTATTTCATCTTACATGGGTAATGTGTATTTTTTATAGATAGGTCTGCTACGGAAATTATATATTGGTTAAGCAATAACAGATTTGCAATAAACTATATCCAATACGAAGTACTACACTACATAGCCACATCCATATAGCATACAATACAAGCACATAGAATAAATTTGAATGCTTATATAGCAAGCATTATTTACACAGATATATCTGTTAATAAAGCATAAAGCATCTTAATAATTTTGCTTAATACTGGAATTTCTTACTCGAGTGTCGAGATTTCAGGAGAAGGGTTAAAGTTATTTAGAAAAAAATCAGTTTCATCTACATACAAATAAATTTAATGTCGTAACTTATCATTATCGCATACTTTTAGATTTCAAGATTCTTCTTAACAAAGTTATTATTATTGAGATAAAATAATTACTAGATCTATTAAGATATACGGAGACGAATTTTACACAATTTAAAGTTAATTTTTTTTTAAACAAGACCTGAAAACCTTTGACTAATTAAATAAAATAAGTTGTCTAATTATGATAAAATGGATATAAGGAATAAAGAAAAGAAACAAAGAAAGATAAATACAATAATTTATTCATATTACATGTATAAACAATAAACTATACACGTAAATGTACTTACACCAACATACATATAAACTTTTGTATATATAAAGAATAAAAAATATCTGATATAACCAAGGTAACAGTCCAAGGCGAGGTCAAGCCTCTCTGGCACCCTTGCGTTAGTTGACACACACCCAAGAAGCCCAGTGACGCTGTGAAAATACGTCAGGTCAACAGCAAATACTTTGAAAGAAAACCTGATATAAATGCTCGTGCTGTCATTATGAAAAGATGTCCAGCTTAACATGTGGTGACGTGTCGCGTAGGACACTTAGCGCTAATGTTCAATTGAGTGCCAGACGGAAACACTGAGATTGTTTTATAGCATCACAAAGTGCAAGTGCAATCCAAGAACACTGGCAACCATTGAGTGGTATATAACTCGGCAGCGGCTCAAGCCTAGGTCCGTTCCCTCGGCGTGGAGCCCTTGAGTACGCTGTCCACGCGATACAGTGACACAAAATCTTACATCACTGCGACAACATTACACATATCACCTCCACACACGTGCACGCATACACGCTTACACATACAAGTGGAAGGGTTTTATTTTTTTCCATTATCAAACTGAAATAGTTTAGAAAATTATCCCAAACGAAATATATATAAGAGTTATTGAGATATGTATGCTTGGTACACATGGTATGTTTCAACAACTCATATATGTATGAATAGTTAGTTTAGCTTAGGTTAGCTCAGATAGGTCGCGAATTGCATGTATATCAGGCAACAGCCAAAGCCGAGGTGTGCCGCGCACCCTTGAGCTAGTTGTCAAAATAAAATCGGCTGAGTGCCTTAAGCGCTCACCTTAGTAGTCCGGTGAAGCTGTTAAGACCTTGCTAGGTCAATGGCGTAGTCAGTTCGAGAAAAATAAGTAAAAAAGAGAGGTATATAATCTATCTGTAGTCGTCGTTATCATCCCAGCCTACAAACCGTCAGTATGGGCATGGTGTTATCATTTCAGTTAGATATAGACAATCCTCCACTGTCTCGGAACACGACATGCGTATGTGTGCTACTATCGCCGGTATATTTGCCATGTAGTATCCATCCGTCACACACGTAAACAGCGTTTGTTTCCCATACACGTACTTAGTTTTGAATATAACTACTATGCACGAGGTTATCGTATAAATAAAATCATTTTTATTCTGTTTAAAACGATTTCAATACGAGACAAATATGTAATTGTAGAGAGACGTCTAAAACCCGTACGATGTCCTTCGACGCTTCACCAAACTTTCTTAAGACTGGTTGGAGTCACGAGCGCGTGCGCAGAGCACTTTTTGCCGGGCCACTGGGTGCCGGCGCGGGCCAGATATTGAAATAATTGCTTTTTTAACGGCACGCCGCGCCGTGCAAATGACATTCGAGATGGAGGCCGTTTTTTTTACGAAAGTGTACGAGAAGGAAAATTAACTGTGATGAAATGTTTGTTTGATAAAAATGATGGCCGATTAAATTGGGTGCCGCCGTATTGGAGAATCTGAACGTCACCTTTGTTGAATTTAATTTGATAACACTGCGATGAATATAATGTTATCAGGTTTTTTTCTTACATGTTTAAATACATAATATTTGTGGGACAAGATCGTGAGATGACATCACATCGTATGTGAGATCGCGGACGTTCATATGACATACGAAAATTAAAATACAATCTACTAATGTTTACTATTTCAGCCATCTTTTTTTTGCGATATACTGTTATAGGAAATGGTATTTTTATCTGCTATTTTTGATCATGAATGCCTACCCAGAGTCTTCTTTTTCTTGTACTATATATGTTATAGCATCCTGACCACAAACTGACCTATTAAATGACGATGTGGCCTAAAACTAAAACTTACAGGGATTGATTGTAATGTAAAAATGTAGTGTAAAATTTACGGTCAAAGACAATATTACAATTACCTTAGTTTTTTAAGTAAGTCTAAATGGATTTAAAATAAAACTAAAAATGTATCTAAAAAATAAATATTTTCTTATATAATTTATTTTTGTCTATATTTTGCTTTATTTTGAAGTGAACTATGTTCCTTTTGAAAATACACTAAACTAACTGCAGCTAGCTAGAATTGACATATAATCAGTTGTTTATTAAACAATAAGAATTAGCATATAAAAATAATTTTGTAGGAAAAAATAATAAATTCCATTCGTCTTCTAAACTAAAAACTTCAAAGATAAAAACGCGTAATTTCCGTTGATATGTGAAAACAATAAAATAATTAGCGATGTGTAGGAGATAAAGTCAATGTCCAGTGAACTCTTAATGAGCCCTGACTGCGGTGGCACAGCGGTGTTAAAAACCTAAATTATTGTGTGAACTTTCACAGTCATCCGACATTACAATCAGAGTTGTGTTTGTTTTTTTTTACCGATTTCAGTGATGCTATGGAACGGAATGGCCTACCTTTTTTGTGGCACGTGCTTCATTTATTGATCCCTTAACTTATTCCCAATATAAGACTGTTACAAGAGCTGTACCCGTAGTTAATCTCTCGAAATTTGATGAAAGTTTTGTTTTAGTTAAAACATGCCGAACAATTTACCGGATAGCGAGTTCAAGTACCATGTTAAGCGGGTTTTAATGTGTAAGGTTATTTATAGGGTGGACAAATATATGAAGGAATGTGACGTCTGAAAATGACGCCCATAATTGTGCATCCAAAAACGAATGTAACTATCTATGTTTGTATATATATATATATGTATCATGATAAGAAACAGATAAGTTTCTTGCCGTTTCTTCTCGATGACTGGGTTGTTTTTCAAACCAGTGGTAGTTTTGACGTTCATAAGCGCCTTCTCAGGGCCTATATTGATAACGTATTTTTGATTTTTTTTATTCATATGTCAATATAATAATTAATTTGAAACACGTAATTGCTTCCTTGGATCTGTTGTCGATTTGTTATTACTAATTATAGACAAAAGAAAAGTTTGGTAAACGTCATAGTACCGTATAATAAAGACTAGATCGGAATATTATTTCTTGGTAAGTTATTATACAAGTGTACAGGCAAAAATACCATATTATTTGAATTCAATCCGCTTCCGTTATTGCTGCTTTAGCATTCTTACCATTTTGACTGAGTGCCTTCTGCGTTCGTTCCAAGTCCGCAGAAGCTCTCAAGACCCTACAGGCCAACAGCATTAGTCAGTTTGAAAAATAAAGAAAAACAATCGATATATCGTTTTTATTGCTTACTTATAAAGTAGAAATGTAGTATCGGATGTAAAAAAATTAATTTTATTCGTCTCATGGTTTTCAATAAGAAATGGGTAATATATTCATACTCAAATTGGATTAAGTGAGGATTTCCATTCATATTGGTAACTAACTCATCGTTTGTCCTCAATATTGTTAGTTTATGATATTTGAAGATTATGCGTGCGAATACAACTCTTATTATCTGCTGTCGTTCTTTGCTTTAAATTTTTTCTTTCCCCTCCCGCACAGACACAGCTGTACAGTCACCCCACACCCCCCCCCCCCCCACCAAAAAAGGGGGTTTTTTTTTTTTTTCCCTTAAAATATTTTAAAAATTTTCCAAAAAAAATAATAAAAGTTTTTTAGATAGGTCCTTTTTTCATAAAAGAACAACCAACCCCAGTTGTGCCCTCCCCCCTTACCTACTCCCAAATAAAAATCGGCTGGGTGCCTTAAGCGCTCACCTTAGTGTCCGATTTGAGTATTAAGACTTTAGGTCAATTTTGTATTCAGTTCGAAAAAAAAAAATTGTTTAGGTCCTCGAAGCGTCTATCATGTACGTAATATGTAGGCTGTCAACCAAAATTACCATCAAAATATTAAATTATGCAAACGACCGTACAATAACGTCCATTTTTAAAAATCGATACACGTTCCGATAGTGTCCGTGACACATCGTACATGTCCGTTGCATCGTCGCTGATTAACCGAAACGAATTAGCGAGACAATTCTCTAGAGACAAAGGAACGGTTCTGTTTGTCACGCGCTGTAAATATTTTGGACGGGGTTTCACGGGGCCCGTAGTTTTATGAGGCTTTCACGCTGGCACCATTGTCCCGGTGTCCCGATTAGCCATGCTCGGGGTAAGGGACATCTTTGCTGTTAATTTTTTTTTTCGGGACCGGACAATTATTGTTTTTGTTTTAGACAATTTAGACCATTCGCACTGTTAGTCGAAATTATTGAGGGTGATTTTTATTTACGACCTATGAAATTTTACTGGGAATTTTAAATATTCTTATTGCTGTTGTTTTTATTGAAAAATTCAAGTAATTTTATGCGATTTAAGTAGCAAGATTTTATGGTTGACGAGTCACTGAAAATAGTGTTATGGACGTAGATTGGTATCTGTGTACACTGTAAAGAATATTTCTCATATTAACTAAAACGCGAACCGTATTATGGGGCATTTCAAGTGAAGCGGACAACGAAAACATTACTCGATCTATCTCCTTAACCAATTCTGTACCTACTTTAAAAGTTATAGTATATTTTAAGCTACGTTTTGATGTAAAAAAAAGAAAAAAAAATGCCCAAGTTACTATAATTTTGTTTCGAAAAATTTACTTTCGGTTAAAAACAATAAAAACAAAAGTTTTTTCAAGTTTTATTTTATTTTCCAAAAGAGCAATTATTCTTCTATATAAATCGCTGCGTTTAATATTTTATTGTAAATTTGTTCAATTCGAAAAACTACTTTCATAAAATCTGAATCTCACTGTTCTTTAGAACTTTAGACTGTTCTTTAGAAGCCCATAACGTGACAATTAAACGTGATAGAAAAATTAGATAGGTCGCGAATTGCATATATCAGGCAACAGCCCAAGCCGAGGTGTGCCGCGCACCTTTGAGCTAATTGTCAATATAAAATCGGCTGAGTGCCTTCAGCGTTCGCCTTAGTAGTCCGGTGAAGCTGTTAAGAACTTGCTAGGTCAATAGCGTAGTCAGTTCGAAAAAAAAACCTGATAGAAAAAATAAATATGCATTCACATTCATACCTACTAGAAGTCAAATTAGCCTGAATATGAACGAATTTCAGAACCTCACCTTTTTTTCGTTGTCCGCTCCACGTGAAATGCCCCTTATTTATTTATTTACTATGGATCATCAATATGACAATACATTTGTAAATATACTAATAGCAACAATTTAGTAAGTAATTTAGTAAATAGTGAAATTTAGTATAAGAAATGTAGCCATATTTATATACTACCACGGTATGCTCCAACAATAAATGAAATCTCAATAAAACTATGTATTTAACTATTCAAAGGCTTAACATAAGTCATATGAAACCTAACAGATTATATCACAAAGAGAAAT
Organism: Antheraea yamamai; assembly: GCA_036509395.1. NCBI lineage: Eukaryota > Metazoa > Arthropoda > Insecta > Lepidoptera > Saturniidae > Antheraea > Antheraea yamamai. Next base: position 3,232,139 of record AP028427.1, read on the forward strand.
AAAGTACTAAAAGCAATTATGACTTAAAAATTTTGCTAAGTACATCATAAGCGGTTATAATTTTTTTAAGGTGAAAACTTTTCTGTAAGTTATACATTTTTAGATGGGCATTATTCCTATTATAATAATTAATAGCGAAAAAGCCGGAAGGACTGTCAATCAGTTGTCAAACAGCACCTAATCGTTCAGATGTGGTATTTGAGGAAAAAACCGTTTCGGTTCTGAGCGGGTGCGCAATGTGGGCCGGCTGACACTGCGGCGTCAAGGCTGCACTGACCTCACTGTTTGTGGAGCATGACGGCGACGTGTCGGCACCGAGGCACCCAGGCTGTGACGTCACCACTACCTCTCCCTCTAATATCTAATCACCTGTATTCCATTTACCTATACCATTATTATAAAGCGGTAAACTTTGTTTCTTCGTGGGTTATCTCTGAAACAACTAATTCGATTGATCAGACCAATATATGAACGATGGAGATGTCTGGAATTGACTCCTCTCTGTGCATCCACTAAAAACGATTGTAACGTGTAATGTATTTTAAATATATACCTATATGTTAGAAAGATAAACCCGATGTAGTTTCTTGGTATCTCACATTATTAGATTTAAACATGCCCTAGTTTATTATCAAACAGAATTGGTCACCTATACGTATGGCTGATCCGTTCCTCTCAAAATGTTATTCGACACTCAGAAATACTTCTATTGGGTGATTTTTATTTTAAGCTAGTTTGTGCCTCCGACTTTATTCACGTGAATATTGTTTTGTTGTTTATAGTTTCGCCATTGCGTTACCATTACTTTTATATTTTATCAATACTGTTGTTGGGTTCAGTTGGTTTGAGGCTTCAGAAGCAATAAAACATTGATTGACTTCAGTAACTTCAGTGGACTGTATATTTTAACTTTCACAATGTATATAATCGTATGTAACGAGCCGGTGACAATACATATTTGCCTCGGTTTAACACTACAATTATAGTCTTACAATTAGTACATTATACGTGCCTTACTGCCGCACTTCATCCATACATTTACATAGTTCACATAAAGTCACATTATATTTTTAGTGATGGTTCCGTATAACATTAGACAAATAATAATAATAATCGTATTGGCGGTTATATTTGAATTATTACATAAATTATATTTATTAGTATAATATGACATCCCATTACGCATAATGAGCATCAGTAGAGAGAAATATATATATATATATATATACATGAGAACTCATCTGTTCGTAGTACATAGAGAAACATTTATTAAACATTTATTTACAACATTTATTTATAGCTCATCTGTCCGTAACAACTGTTTAGCTAGATTTACTACGCCTAGTTTAGCTAGGGGTGGCGATATATAGGTAGCCTAGATAACACTTTTTATGCGAATATATATACGTCTTGTAAAATTCAGTTCAGTCGTTTCGGAGTTTATTTGTATAGATTGGGTTGTTATTGTTTCACAATATTTCGAATTCAAAATTGTTACAGCATAAATAAAACCCTTGAAGTGTACGAGATTGTTAACTAATGGAAAGTGTATTTATAGGTCGGCTGCGGACGTCATACAACGTCAAATTTGAGAACAAACGCTCTTTGCGATGTCGCGATATTTACAATAGCCTCAGCTTTTTCCGTCGTATTTTTTTTAATTTTTGTTCTCTATTTACATAATTTCCACAAAGTGTTATTTAGCCAGTGTCTGTATTTGAATATTACAGTTGCGTGAAAACATGTAAGTACACGTGACCCTGCAACATTTGTCCCTAGTAATGTTCTAACCGAGAAAGATTTTCAAGGATGTTGGTTACTTTTTCATACTGAAACTGCTGAATAGATTTTAATGAATACAATTAATATCAAAATCAAAAATTCTTTATTCAATTTAAACTCTAAGAAGTCGCTTATGAACGTCATAACTACCACCGGTTCGGAAAACAACCCAGTCATCGAGAAGAACCGGCAAGAAACTCGATCTGGTTTATCTTTTCATTACATATAAGGGGCCATTCAAGTATCATGTAAGCACTGATAGGGAGTGGGAATGCTTGATTTGATTTTTTAATGACATATGAGTTGGGAGGCCGGGTAGTGACATTGCTGTATTAAACCGAAACAGTTTACGTAAATGTTTACGTAAGCAAGACAGGGGTAAGAACATTGCTTACTTATGCTGACCAGGGGGAGGGGACGGTCAGAAATTCCAAAAAATCTGCTTAGGTACTATTTGAACGACTCCTAACATAACACAACATATTTTATAGACATATACAGTTACATTCGTTTTGGTGGATGCATAGAGAGAGACGTCATTTCCAGACGTCACCGTCATTCATATATTGGTCCACTCTATAATAGCCTTTTTGTATTAAGACCCGCTTGACATGCTACTTGAACCTACTATCTGTATATGTACTAATATAATTTTTATATAGGAATAACAAGTAAGCTGTATATTTGTAAAAGTATTGCTTAAATTACTCACAATGATAAATATTATGTAAGTTTCAAAGAATGAGTGTTTAAAACCGTTAAAGTTATACGGAGATAATGTATTAATTTATGGGTGCGGCGTTGATCCGGACACCGCGCAGCACACTCTGTCAGAGTGTGCCGCGTGGGAGGATCAGCGTTGCGCTCTGACCGCGGCGGTAGGACAGGATCATTCACTGCTAAGCGTGGTGAAAGCTATGCTCGGGAGCGAGGATGTGTGGAACATTGTGGAGAGGGTCCGTGAGGAGGATCCTCTAAGTGACCCTCGCCGCGAACGGAGTACTGGTAGGAGGAGGCGGCAGTGTGTCCGCCTCCTTCCACCGTAACCGGACTAGGGAAGATGGGTCGGCGGGCCAGTCTTCCCATTGCACAGGTCCTGCGGACGGAGAAGACGGTCGCTGTGTATACTCAGCTGTCTCCTAATAAGACGGGGTCCGGCGGCGGTGGTTTTGCCGCTGGGCCAATCGCTGGGGCGACACGATGAAGTCTATAGAAATCTCGTGTCGCCTCACCTATAAATACACCGTATACACCAATATAGAAGTACACCGTGTGGTTTTATTCCGTGCGAGTCGGACATAACCCACCCTCTCCCCCGAGGGTGACGTATCCATAAGGGATTTCCCTAAGTAAAAAAAAAAGATGGCATCATTTTTATATAACAATGTATACCAATGCAACAATATACAAAAGGGCAACTACTAGTCTGTCAATAGATTTCAATACCGTTTGTCTGATTATCATGAAAATTAACATAAGTGTATTTTTATGGTGAAGATTTTTAAGCTATCCATCTTACTATATCTCGCCACTGGGTGGCGGTATATCAAAACAAATTTTTACTTCATTCTCATGTAAATTGGTATATGTAGATCTATACTAATATTATAATGCTGGAAGGTTTGTTTATTTGGTTGATCGCGTTAATCTCAGGAACTACTGGTCCGATTAGAAAAAATATTTCAGTGTTATATAGCTCATTTATCGAGGAACACTATAGGCTATATCACGCTAAAATTAATGTAGACCAATGTAGATTAATTCAACATCGTGGATTTTTTCCTTTTGAGAGCGACCGCTGCGTGTTAGCTTTAGCCCAAGGTAACTATTCCACACGGACGAAGTCGCGGGCAGAAGCTGGTATTAAATACGGAGAATGTTCACACAATATTCATTTTGCAATAACCCAAATATTTATTGTAACATATAATAATTATAGTAAATAATAATATCACGAAACAATAACAAACCTCCTATCTAAAGATACTACCTATTTTTTATTTATTTTTCAGAAAATAACGCATCTAATAAAAATCGCCTAGACAAATGTAGATTGACCATCAGCTCCATGGTGACGTATTTCGCAAGAGCAAAGTAATTACAGACATTGCTAAACACTACTACAAATACCAAATTCAGATAACGTAACCGGGTTTTTTTTTACGTGGGTAAATCCCACACGGGGTCCATGTAGGACCAACCTCACAGGGATCACAAATTAAAACATTCTAGCATATACAGTGTAAACTCTTTATATCCAATTTCAAGGGACCGAGAATTTTATTTTCTTTATAATGAGTATTCGTTATATAGAGGGAAGAGAACAGTTGTGTTAACCAACCAAATTGAACTAACTTCTAAGTTATAGAAAGTTTCTGGTTATAACGAACGGCGTTATAAAGAGCTTATACTGTAAAGGTGCAATGTTATTTTAGAAAATAGGTTGAATTGATTCTTTTCGCTTATACTTTGTCTTGCAGATGCGTAATTTTGTAGACTAGGCTACTTATTTTTTTATTCGATTGTCCTTTTGCAATTTCTTTAAATGCCAAAAAAGTTAGCGGGAATCACCTAGTTAAGGTATAATTTATGAAATTGAGAGTTTTTTTGCACGCATAGGTGTCTAGATTGACTAGATTGAAATGTTCAGACAAGCTATGTATGTTATCACAAAATATAGTATACTAACAGACTCTGCAGGCAAAATTTGTTCAATTACATTTTTGGAGGTTGAATATTGTTGATTGTATGTGTTTTATTGTTAAATATTTTATAGGAGACGTCCCAATAAAATAATTAATAAAGAAACTGAATCTTGACATCAGTACCTATCCAAATATATCCAAAAACCATCCAGATTACCTCATAAATACTAAAAAAAGCGCAACCGGTCAAGCTGTTTAGTAGGAGAAAAATTACGAACAAATGAACACCAGGATTCTGTATATAAAATTGTACTCGTCTTTGATAAATCTAATAACTTTGAAGTATTTTATTTACCCGAGAATTTAAAGCTGTAGTAGATCTCTGCGAAATAAGTAAACATTTATTAAGAATGTAATTCTAAAGTGTCCGTAATTTTTAGATATTTGGGAAAAAAGATGTTGCAGGTTTTTTTTACATTATACGGTGCAAACGAACTGGCTGGTCACCTGATGGTAAATGGTCACCGCCGTCCATAGACACTAGCAACATCAGGGGTGTCGCAAGTGCGTCGCCGGCCTGTGTTCGGAGGAGGGGAGTGTGGGAGGAGAGGCGGGTATCCGGCGCTCTCACTAACCGAACGAGACGCAGCAATGCAAGCACTGTTACTTTACGTTGGTTTTCTGTGAGAGGGTGGTAGTACGGGCGAGCCGACCCATTCCTGCCGAAACAAATAATAGCTTCAACGTGGTTCTACCACCTACGATAATACCTATAACTAATACTAAGGTGTCTAGGAATAAGTAATGAAATACATTTTTAGAAATGTACGTCTGTTTATTCGAACATGCATCACTATTAAAGTACTGCGTTCACGATAAAACCTCACCAAGAAAATCATAAAGCATATCCTCGAGTAACATTTACTTTCAGTTTCATTAAAATTGGTGTACTCTATCAAAAGTTATTGTAAATTTAATGACAACGCGACGAGTACGATTTAAGTACGAGAGAAAAAGTATATAAGTAAATGGACTTAATACATTCACATGATTTTATTAGTCACTGTGTTTTTAAATTAGGTTCCATGTGGACGGAGTCGCGGGTACGGCTAGTAAGTAAATAAATAGACACAATTTTTTTACCTATCATTTTACTATAAATTAAAATAACGAATCACTACCTGACGATGCAAGTAATGAATTCCCATTCGAATCGTATTTTCTACAAATAATTGTGTAGCGGTGCTCACGGGATCACGTGCAAAAAGCCCAACGCTCCCGTATCATTATGGTATTAAAACGTAAACAGGTGTGAAATTAAGCCCACTTTTTGTTCAGCTAATAGATTGCGGCGCACTTTTCCTACCCGAGGCACTTATGTAATACCCGGCCATTACCGACTCACGAATCACCTAAACGCTTCGTTTAAAATGATATAATTTTCGCACTAAACGAAATGATTTGTGTGTTTCGTCTCGTTATAAATTTCTTTTTTTTTCTCAATCGGATCGCAGTCGGCTAAATTTTAACAATGGTTTATTTTATTTTTTTGTTATCATTAGACGGTTGATTGATGGACGATTATTTTTGGGTTTGATTTGAGAGATGCTTCCGAGTTGTTTTGTGCGAGTTAACAACAATCCAGCTTTACGGTTCGTTGTTCACGTAATTCACTGTTGTTCTATGTCGCTTTTTCTAAACTGTTATTGGTTTAAGGCGATGCGATTTTATATCGTAGTGATTGTAAGCCTTTTATAGTAATTCATAGTATTCTTTTTATTTTTTTATACTTAATTGGTTTTATAGTTTGCCGCAATTTCACCTGATTTTAAATGACGGTGTGATCTTAGATGATAAGCACATTAGACCTAGAGGAGGCTGGTTCTCTAGTATATAGATGGTGGTAACTAACAAGACGAACTTAGGAGAAGCCCTAACAACATGCTATACTAACCTACGTCCATCCACGCGGTGTCCGACCACGCTATCAATAAGCCGTCATCGCTTCAGAGTGTTTTAATGTTCGATACATAGGTATATTAGATTACCTATATTAAAGAAGGCTATCTCTGATGACGTATAGGTAAGTGTTTTTTTTTCGAACTGATTACACTATTGATCTAGCAAAGTCTTAACAGCTACACCGGACTACTAAGGCGAGCACTTAAGGCACTCAGCCGATTTTATTTGACAACTCGCCTTGGGCTGTTGCCTGATACATACAATTCGCGACCTATCTGAGCTAACCTAAGATAAGCTAACTATTCATACATATATGAGTTGTTAAAACGTATATGTGTACCAGGCATATATACCTCAACAACTCTTATATATATTTCGTATCGGATAATTTTCTAAACTCTTTCAGTTTGATAAGGGAAAAAAATAAAACCCTTCCACTTTCATGTGTAAGCGTGTGTGCGTGCACGTGTGTGGAGGTGATATGTGTAATGTTGTCGCAGTGATGTAAGATTTTGTGTCACTGTCTCGCGCGAGCAGCGCACTCAAGGGCTCCACGCCGAGGGAACGGACCTAGGCTTGAGCCGCTGCCGAGGGGGGCCTAATCTGGTGTAGGTAAGTGTCAATTTAGATATATAACGATTAACCTTCTGAGCCTTCTTATTAGTTATTGTATGTGTCTAAAATTTAGATGACCCTATAAATGTTTCTAATAGGACTCCGCACTTTATATGGTAGGTAAGATAAAGTTTATCGAGATAAAAATATATCTATAAAGATATGGGCGTATTACGTAGCGTAGGTACATAAACGTCGTCATGTAATCAAATAAAATAAAAAATACTGTTTTAAATTTAGTTCCTGAAAGGCCTTATGAAGGTAAAAACATAACTACGAGTTTAGGCAAATAAAAGAAGAGAAGAAGCTGTAGGAAACTCGATTTGAATATTATTTCTTATACGTATATATCTGTACATTACATAATATGTCCTTTTCTAAAGCCTGCATTGCTAACTACCGCTCTTATGTTCAAAATAAAAGTATCAATTTCCAAATGTAATCGGGTCTTACTATCACAATCTTAACAGAGTATATCTTGATCTATTATAATGCTCCGTCAACTAAATAAAAGGTTGAAATCAGACGGAACTAATTGCAAATTTACTTGGTTCAAGTCGATTACGAATCTCTGACAATTATGGATTTTCAAGTGGATATTTCTATTAAATATTTGTACTATTTTTGTTTTAGTGTAGCACGTAGTTGAAGCAATGTTCTAACAATGAACGCTTGTAGTACGAAGAGCTTTTGCAACCATTTTACAGTGTTGGCAAATATGAACCAAGACGAATCAGCGCTCGCTTGTTTGCTAACCGTTTGACCCGACTCCACTCGCGCCTACTAACCCACTCTATAAGACGGTCGACCACTACATTATTTGATTGTAAGTTTTATTCACTGAGTCATAAAGTGCAATGTCCTACAACAATGCATATTCATAGAACTGATGTAATGATGTATAGGCTGTATCAACAGTTTATTTACTGTTTGATGTTATGACGCCAAAGGGCATAAGAACATTTACACGTTTAAGGCAAAATATGCTTTAAAGTCATGGAGGTATGGAATAAAGTCGCTTGTCTTTTTCTGTTGGTTACTATTTAGTGTTACTACGTGTAGTCTGATTGTATGACTGGCAGAAGACTCTCCAAAGGTACCGTTACTGTGGACCGCTCAATAAATTAATTCGGTAACAGTTGTATTGCTGCCGGCCGTAAATTGTTTTACATACTTACCTACGATATATATATATATGACTACGTTTGTTTCAGAATGAGGAAAAACTCACTTTACGATTTAAAGTTGACAGTAAATGTTTGCTTAATCTTACTAAGTTCTTGTTGCAAATATTTTAAGTGTCGTTTATTTTTAGATAAAATTCGATAGATATTAAAAACTTCATTGAGACGTTACTTTTCAAAATAAGCTAAATTCATTTCTAGTCGTTCTTCGTCGTCGTATTTTACGTTATTTTTCAAGATCTTCAACGAGAACGAGTATCAAAGGCTGCACTAACAGGTTCCTACCAAATTTGGCTAGGCAGAGCGGGAAACTCGAGCAGTGAAGGTGAGCGTTGATGCGCATCTCAAAGGGGGCCTCCTTAAACCTACACCTGGGTCGCAAGTCCTGGGAACTGCTCTGAGTTTCTCCCTCTGCCACACGATGGACCCGGCATCCGCACGGTGAATCCATGGAAGGCTAAGGAGTTCGTCTCTCTTTGTACACGTAGAATTTGAAGATCACAAAAAAAACTAAAAACCTTATGAACGGCAAAATTTGAACTTCATGCTCGATGTATAAAAACTGAAAATCTAAAAAAAAAAGAGTTTGTATACTTATGTACACGCGTTAGAAGTTATACTTCTTTGGTGTAACAAGATAAAAAAAAATTCAAAAATTTTATCTTTTGCCTTATTCTACGTTTGTAGAAAAAACGACACTAACAACAGAAAAAAGGTATTTAATACATTGAAAGTTTTAATACAAAGAAATACAAAGAAACAAAATGTTGTCTATAGCTAACTTCTGGGTGTCGGTGTTACGTGACGGTGTGCGCGCTCAACGTAAAAATTTACTCTCATCATTTTTCCCTAACGCGCCAAAAGAAGTATAACTTCAAAAACTATGTTATATTAACGATTAAAATTGAATTTAGCTCATTTTTAAATATAACGACTTAATTATACGTCCTTTTACTTTACGAAAGTCCAATAATTTTTGTTTTGCAAGACCAGGGGGCACAGGGGGGCGCCCCCACAGCCCCCCCCGGGGGTGCCGGGGGAGGTGGAGGGCGAGGCCCGGCGAGACTTATAGTTCACATTATATGCACATTTAAAAGAGGGCAGGAAAAAGAATTATAGATGAATAGTACTGTATTTTAAAACGCATTCGGCTACTGCGTCGATCGAGATAAGTTAGAATTCGGTTTAAAATTTCGGTGAAGAAAAAGAATTATAATAAAACCGTAGTATGGCAGTAAGGTTTTTTCTAAAGTACGTATTGCTAACTACCAAACTCAGTTGAAAATCTTTTGCTGAACATCTATAGGCGTATTACAGTAGCTGCACTTGAGTACCAATACCAAGGTTTAGTATATATCTAACCATTTCAAGGCGCATCGTTTTTTCAAATAAAATATCCGCAATAACTTGCATTTAAGAGTATTTAAATCACAAAATGACGTTTAGATAAATGAAACAATGATTTTTATTTTTAGCTGGAGAGAATTTTCTAAGCATTGTGTTGAAAGTTTATTATATCTAGGGCTTTTCTTGTAGGTGCACGCGGCGGCGCTCAGTGCCCTTAAAGGGAAATTCGAAAACACCGAAAAATTGCCATAAGTTGGTTTTCGTTCTGAAAATTAAAGAATAGTATCTTCTTACTATGATATGCCGGAAATATCCAAAATAAAAAGGCTTACATTTTTGCAATTTTTGAGATAAGTCAAAATTATGGACAACTTTCGAAAATTAGCGTGCCCCAAAAAGGAGATAACAAAAAGAGGCCTGATTATATTTATCTGGTTATTATTATTGTACGTACAGTTAAATTAAAAACACATGTTTCTGTGTGTCATGTTATTGGGTTGTCTTAATTTAATTTTACTCTCTGGTTAAGTACCCTGGTGTTGTAGAGTTGAGTCCTCAGTAGCGAAGAAGCGGTTTCCTGAAGCTATGAAATTGACCCATAGAAACTGAAGTCTCATTTTCAGCAGATTTATTATATAAAATCAGCTGATATGAGAATGATTAGTTCTGAAAGAGAATTCTCTTGCAATGGTCAATAGCGTAGTCAGTTCGAAAAAAAAAAAAAATAATAATAACAAAGTAAATCAGTTTCAATAAATAAAAAATACAAACTATTAACAAATTACATAATATATTTTTCATAAAACAACATTCCTCATCTTATAAGGAAACGAGCTTTAATCATTGTTAGTTTTAAGTTACGCCAGATTACTTCTGGGATGAATAAATATTCTGTATGTACAAATATTGTAACCATACCAACTTTGAGGAATAACGCCAGAGAAGGTAATGAGTTACAGGTTATAGCGAAAAGTGAAGCATAAAAACCTATACCATGAAAAACCATTCAAGTATACCAACTTTCAAGGTGATTGGACAAACACCATTTTTATCCAAGTACTACATGTGCTCGCGATTTCTTCCGTTTGGAACCTGATGTACAAAACAATGACTAAAAGTGAACGTATAAGTCTATTTACTATTACTTTTCTATGTATTAATTGTTTATTAAAATTAAATAAATTTTATAAACGAACGATTTTAATGAAAAAAGACTAAATGTATTTTATTATTTCCGAGTACAAAATACACATAAGAGTTGTTGAGATATGTATGCTTGGTACACATATATGTTTCAACAACTCATATATGTATGAATAGTGTAGAAACCCCAAAAAAAAACACTTAACTTAGGTTAGCTCAGTTAGGCCGCGTATTGCATCGAACAGGCAACAGCCAAGCCGAGGTGTGCCGTGCACCCTTGAGCTGGTTGCCCAAACAAAAATCGGCTGAGTGCCTTAAGCGCTCGCCTTAGTAGTCCGGTGAAGCTGTTAAGACCTTGCTAGGTCAATAGCGTAGTCAGTTCGAAAAAAAAAAAAACAATGACTAAAAAGTCATCTGAACGTATTAAGTTTAATTACTATCTACTTTTCTATCGTACGCCGTAAGTCGCGTCGTCATTAAAATTACAATAACTTTTGATAAACCGAACCTATTTTAATGAAACAAAGACTAAATGTATTTTATTACTTATTCCTAGACAACTGCAATAACTTTTTTTGACAAAAAAATTGAAAGCATGAAAAGTAACACTAAAATAAACAGAATCGTTTGGACCTTTTTTAATAAAATTACTTTAAATTAAATTCTTCAAAAAAATTTACTTTCTTATTATATGTCTGTATAGAGTTTATATATATATACATATATATTAGGGTTAGTCTTTTTTCATAATCGGAACCCTAAAAATACATCGGATATATCGAAAAAAGCATGTAAAGTTTTAGTAAACAGTCGCCTACGGGTCAAAATATAACCTATTAATTGGATTAGCACATACATAATTAATATACCTTGGCACCGGTAACATTAAAGGCTAAATTATAAGCTGAGTACTAATCAGTTTAATCAACTCGGCCGTTTCACACGGCACCTGAGATTAAGAATTTTAGCCACGTAAACATATTACACAAACAAAACACTGCTGGAACTATCGTTTCGACTCATTACGACGCATGACGTTTGCATACGTGAAACTACCGGCGTATCATTTGAACATAAAAAAAAACCTCTAACATTCTCTTTATTTTAATACGTTTCATTTCAACAAGTACCTATTTAGTATGGATATTATGATGTACTAGCTTTTGCTCGCAACTTCGTTCGTGTTAATATAGATTTGAGATATCACTCGAGAATATTACTTTTCTTATAACCTGTATGCAAACTATGGTGTACCTAGATTGGATAAGATTAAGAATGAATATATCAGAGGAAGTTTGAAAATAGCACCAGTTGCAGAGTTGAGGAGTAATAGGATCGCATGGTACGGGTATGTCATGAGGAGAGATGAAGACCATGTAACTAGAAAAGTTTTGAGTATGATCGTAGATAGATATAGGAGTAGACCGAAGAAGATATGAAGACCGAAGAAGGTATAGATGGATTGCGTGAAAAATGATGTGTGTAAAATGATGTGTGAAAAATGATGTGTAAAATGATGTGTGAAAAATGATGTGTGTAAAACGTGTGAATACTGAGACTAGTACGCGAGAGTGGAAAAGGAAAACATGTTATGCCGACGCTAATTAGGTGGCCTTGATGATGTGTAAGAAAACTTTGTTGCTTACTTTTTGAAGTCTTAACTACTCAACCGATAATCATATAATTTTGTAAACATGCTGTCAGGGTTACAGAAAAGGACAAAGTGTACCCTTATCCAGAAACAAATTACTCTTTAAATCTACATAAATACGAGAAAGTCGCGAACAAAAGCTTCTTTATAATATTAGTTAGGATTGCTGATTCCATATTAATTTCCATGGCTTTGATTTCTTAACGGTCAAGATTTTCGTACAAAATTTGGTTCCCGTTTTTATGTATCGTGAGCTGAGATTATCTCGGTTCTGCAGAGTGTTTATAATGTTTGATGAAAATTATTTTTATCATACTGTCAAGCCTTAGTGATCTTTAATATTAAAGTGATTAGCTTGTAATTAGGTGGAAACTTTAAGCAGTGTACTTACCTAGGAAAAATCTACAAATGATCACAACTCCTTTTAATTCAACACATTAGCAACTGTCGCTGACGAATTAACATAAACATTCCACTGTCAACGACTGGTTTTTACAGAAAAAAAAAGAAAAACGAGCGCACAGATCCTGACGGATAACGAAATCCGTGTCGACTATATTTGTTTTTAATTATTCACAGCCGAGTCCGCCCCTGCCTAATGACTCTATTGCAGGCGATTTACGACCTGCCCCGAGGCCGTTTTGTTTTTTGTTCTACGTTATTCAGCGGTTAATCAAGAAATCAAACAGAAGTTTCAAATATCCCTTATAATTTATTGTTGTATTTTAATTTTCAAATTGATCGATACAGCCGGTGTCAGTGTCGCACGTGTACTGGCTCTCGGATCCGGGTTCAGTTCCCTGTAGGAATAAAAATTATCGATCGTATAACAACCTGTTTGCATATCTATATTTATTTATTTATATGACTCAACAACAGAACACAAATTTAATTTTGTCTCCCTATCAATGTTGGGAACAATATTTTACAAAATTATTGAAAAAAAATTACAAACAAAATAAATTATGAAAGTTACTACAAAAAGACTATTAAGTGTATTGTAAAAGTTACATGCAAAATTTATTTTTTTATGTCATATAATTATTATTACAGTATTACAGTAGGTAAGCCTTGCTTGTATTTCCATGAAATATATTAAAATCCTTTGCATTATTATTGTATGTTCTGCAAATATTGTATAATGAATAATAGTAACAAGCATTAGTTGGACAACGTGACACTTGGAAGATATTTATGATATATTCATAGGATAAGATAATTAATAGATTAATATACTGAAGCGATGATGGGTCTACGGTAATGTTCTAGAGTTTTTGGTGAAGGAAAACATTGTGACGACAACACAGCATGTTAATAAGTGATTTCCTAATGGCCGACTGCCAAACTAGCGCCCTCAAACATGAAAATCTGTCATCAAACATAAAAGCGTATTCCAACAGCTGAATTCCACAGCCAGCCCTGCTCTAATTTTAGCGTATACCATCTTTAATCATAGCGTCATATATCAAGTGTAAATGTGGGAATTTGAGGAAAACCTTTAAAATCGGTCGTCAAATACTTACCGATATATTTCAATAAATTTCCTAGGTTAATTGACTTAATCTACTAGTGATCCACGTGTCCAATTGACATCAGTTGAGGATGAGTATAAAAACTCCCCATCTTCCCTTGAAGCTGAAGGTAACTACTGTCACTAATTTTTGACAGCATCGAGTCATCTGGTCGGTGGTTTTTCTCGAACATAGTTAAACTCCCTCCCAACGAATATTTACCTTTCTAACTCCTTTCTTGAAGATTACCTGATATGGCAATTTATAGAGCTTTTAGGAGATATTTAGTTCGTAGAAAATCGAGTCATCATCCCTTACAAGTTTCGAAGTCGTTCACAATAGTTTACACTAACACTTTATTTCTAGTTTCTTTTAGCGCATTTCCAAATATTGACGCTAGGGTTGATAAAGAATCAAAGCATCATAAAACCTTACTACTCTGGTTCTTAGAATTACAAACAGGAGTCAGGCCACGAATTTGCAGACCATGAGCGCAGTGACCGGTGCCATAAGAGATAAGATATCCCTTGCTTTAAAACATTTACGAATAAAATGTCTTTAAAAACCCTTATTTATAGTTCTGTTTTTTTTTTGTCTTTGTCGATAACATGGATTGTTCTGTACTATAGATGTGTAAGCGCGTAAGTTAACAAACACTGATTCAAATTTATAACAATGCAATTGAAATCTATATAATCAAAAGTTTTTTTCTGCCAATTTAATGGCCTGTTATCTGAAACGAATAAAATAATATTAATTAGACTGCCACTGGTAATTCTTAGAAGATTTTTTAATGACTCACCTAGATTACATAATTCTACTTTTTCGCTGTCTATGTGAAATTTAACAAAAGTGTCCAAGGTAAAAATAGATGAAAAAAGTTATATATAATACCAGTTAAGCAATTATTGATAAAAATTATCCACAATTCATCTAGATGCACTATATATTCCCCATTTTACAAATACGATGTCGCGGTAACTAACTACTCTTTTCATATGAGTGATATAAAGTTATCTCTACAGAGAAATATTACTAACGTCGTCTGTGTTGTTCTGTCACATTGGATAATGAGAGTAAATTAATATTAAAAAGTACTTCTCTTTACAACATGATTTTATTTATATGCCTTTTAATAGTCCCAGGTCTTTACATATAGCCCAATATCCGCTTAGTCGGATTTCTGTTTCCAATTATGTATGGTGGCCATTTTTAAATTTATCATGTTGACTTTTTTGTTAATTTCGTATATTGTATTGGGATTGAACAAGTATACAAAATCATAAAAATAAATTAGATCTAATTCAGCTTACAGGATTTGACAAAAACAAACTAACAAGCATTGCTAGTGAAACAAACTTCTGATAATAAAAAAAAGGGAAACGAATCGCTACTTGCTTTTGAATCATATTTATCATTGCAATTATCTACTCCAATACGTACTTAAATTTCTAGTACGAGCTATTTATTTACAATATTCCCGTCACACAGCATTCATCGCCACATATTATATCTTGCTATAAAGGCGGTACGATGGAAGCAAAATCCAAGTATGTATTTCTACTGATAATTGAATAGAGCCTAAATGATAATTATGGTTATACAAAACAAACCGCGTTTACAGTTAGGTCTTGGAATATGGCGTATTTACAGAGCTCAAGGTTGGCGTAATTATTTTATGACAACGCCCTAAGCTCGTCGGGAACCCTTTAGGTAATAAAACTTTCTCGAAAAGATTTTATTGTATTCCTTTATTTTTACAATTTTTTTCGACCACCTTTATTCAACAATATCGTTATTGTGTTTTATTTCGTTTACCGCAAAGGGAAAGAAAGACTATTAATTAGCAAATAAAGTTTAAAGTGGAATTTTGGTTATATAAAAAAATAATTCGAAACGGTAAAGTAATTTGTCGGCTTCAGTGTTTGTTGGTACTAAAGTTTCTTGGTTAAAAAGTTTCAAAGTCCAACTTCTCAATGACTACTGTTATTAAATAAAGTATTTAACTAAAATATAAAAGTTAACAAAACACAAAATGGATTGGTTTTGTGTTAGTAAATGGCATTTTTTTCGTCAAATTAAAATGTTTCATAATTCGTCTGGTAAAATGAATTTCCTAAATATTATTTTTTCATTTACCTTACCTTCGGGAACGGTACTTTATTTCTGCATGAAAAGTACCCTACGTCCTTTTCTGTACCCATGACAACATGTACACACAATTACATAACGATCGGTTGCATGTTAAATCTTGAAAACGTTCAGGTGAAGCTGTTAAGTCCGGTGAAGCTGTTAAAACCTTGGTAGGTCAATAGCGTGGTCAGTTCGAAAAAAAAAACCCTTGAAAACGTACAAAAGAAGCTCCTATTCGAATTTATAATATAGTTGGGATAATATGTACTATATGTACTTTTTCACAGTAGATACGCGGTAGATGCTTGGTTGATAGCAATAGCGCATTCTGTAACAACATGCATGATATTGCGATTCGCATACCGGTATACCTACATGATATGTACGTACATAGGTTCTGCAAAGAACTTTTTTTTTGGTTAGTTAGCCTTAGACAAAATGTCAGCTCTTATATCATGTAAGCATATATACATAGTGTAAATATATTGCGTTATTATTCTAAGACTAGCGGGCCCGGCAGACGTTGTCCCGCCCTGATTATAAAAAAAATCCTGGACACATTATATACCAAAACGTTCCTCGTGAATCACTTTATCCACTGGTGAAAACCGCATAATGATCCGTTCAGTAGTTTTTGAGACAGACGACAGACAGACGCGGTAGGGGACTTTGTTTTATACTATGTAATGATATACGCATATATTTTGCATAAACAAATAGTTAGTTAGTTCGTTTAGATAGTTACTTGGATTCAAATGGACTTTCTATCCAAGGTTTGGTCACTTTGAAATCCTTACGGTAGTTGCCATTTCTTCCGAGTTATGTACTTGGCAATGAGTTAAGTGAAACTTTGATGATCGTTTGAAACGTGTAGTCAATTCGAAAAACAGAGTAAAGTACTAAAAGCAAATGAATATATATATTGATAAATCGAAGAACGTACGAGTAATTTAAATTCAGTAAACGATTTAAAGAGCTTAACGAGTAATGAAAAAATTACAATAAAAAAAATAAAAGACAGTCGGAAATTAAAACAAATCAAAATCAAACAATTTACTAAAATCATATATATTATCAAAATCAAATACTTTCTACAAAATAACAAAGGTATTTTTACAAATACGAGATAGGGAGTCGATTATTTTTGTTTATTATTTGTCTCTCTTTAATATAACACACAATAACCATATCTCCCCACATTGTATTAAAAATGATGGGTTATTTGCGAAACTATAATTTAACCAATATTATTTTGGTTATGTTGGTTATGTAAAAAAAAATTAAAATTGCCCTTTACAGCACAAAATTACAAGTAATATATAAGAAGATATAAAATATAAGAAGATTTAAAATTATGCGCATAACTTTACGAACTTTTTTGGTTTTGAAGAACAATACCAAAAATTAATAAAATAGTACTAGCGTCAATATCTCTTAGACACTTATTACATCATTAATTTTAAAAGTAAACCATCACCAAGTACATATATGATTAAATTATTATAGAAAAAATATCATATTACCTTGTAACGTTTCAAAAATCGTATCGAATCGCGGTACCATATAATGTTTAACACTGCAGCTGCCGCCCCACGGTCTTACATCCGCCGACGACATAATCCCACGATTTTTTTCTATCCGCATCGCAATTTCCCAAACTCCGAACCGTAAACAATGTAAACACAAACACCGAAACACGTAATTCTTTCGTCAAACATCTCATGTGTTTGTTCTTGAGAGCGACACCGGACCGCCCCCGGAGCGGTCGGTCCCTTTGTTTTTATGTTGTCAATATTTGGTCTCATTTGTCATTAAGCGTTTTTAAAGCCCATTCGTCAACGGCCCAACTAGGTGGCACCGTGAGGGAGTCGTTCAAACATTTGGCGAACGATTCACCAATAGATAAGATGTATAAATGTAACGACATTTGTCACGTATTGTTTATATTTTTCTTTAGTTTTGAGATGGTTCTGAATTTATTAGCAAATATTGACATATTTTTATAAATTCAATTCGATTCTCTGGTATTTTCTATCACAGAACGACAAAGTGACCGACTTCTGTGCCTGACTGTAGTAGGTAGTGTAAAAGCTATATTGTATTTTTACTGGAATCGTTAGACATGCAATGACCTAAATAAATCAGTAAGACCCGAGATTCTACGTAATCTTGTGTATTTTCGAACCCTCGAAACCCTATATGTAATAACGAGTATGGTCAGACGGCTTGAAATTACATTCTGTTGAGAATACTTAATAGTTTACTAAAATCTATACTCGACAACCTCGATAATAAAAAGAGAAGCCATACCACTAACCGCGTTGTATAGAATTGTGCACAGATGTAAAAAAGATATCTTTAATTGTTCTATTTGGTTTTTTTTTTCATTGATTTATAGGTGTAGATATAATTATCAAATCTGGAACGTGTTTCACTGTTTGAATTTCGGTATTTGCAGGATATCCACGCCTTTTTAGTTTATTATAATTTCTAATTCATATTATAATTTTGTTATCGTGAAACGAGTAGTACAGGTTTTTAAATTTATTCGACTGCTTTATCTAACATTAATTGGATAGTGGAAAATATCTATCTAATATCTATTTTTCGAGATTTAAACACGAAATATTTATATAGATAGCTCTGATAAATCAATATATTAAAATAGATAATCAATCATAACTTATTAATTAAATACAATTTATAGTAGTTTTAAGTTTACGAGTTATGTTAATTATGACCATATTTATTGATATTAATATTTGTAAAAAAAATATATTTACACTAGCATCCCGTCCCCGCCTCGGCTTCACAGTTGGTCATATATGACCAACGTGGCAGTCAAAGTGTTACTACTCAAATGAACGTTATGTAATTTTGCATGCGCGTTATTAGGGAAACAGAATAGAACATCTAATAGATATGTTTACCTTAACGCGAGCAAAGCAGCAAGCAGAGGCTAGTAATGAAAAAGATAAAAATAAATACTGAGAGTTATTCTTAGGAGACAGACACATACTATAACAGACTTTTATATAGTACAAAAGCGATAATGAGGACATTAAAATAAACGAAAACGCTTCAACGGTAATAATAATTTTGCTTAAGTTATCTACATAGTGATTTTATTTTTTACCACCCTCAATTATCTAGAAAAAAAAACACTTAACCTCGGCCAAAGCCGGTGCCATTGCAACTATGTGCCGCATCGTCCGGGGGGCAAAAAAATTAAGTGGAATTTTAGCCTTAGTTTAGAGCGTATGACCTTCTAAGAATCGTTAGTTGCCGTAACGGTACGCTCCCTCAGGTATGCTTCATAAACGACTCAACAATTGTTATTATACTTGTGATTCCATCGTTTGTTTATCATTATTTATTTATTTCGAAGAGAAAGAATATTATGTATACTCACAGTTATAACTATTACTAGTTACAAGATTAATTAATATTATGCTTGAAGGTTTTTATAAATATTTATGAGTTGTATGAAGTCGAATGTGACGAAATAGTTTGGCAAATAAAAATATCGCTGATATTAATTTTTTTTGCATCCAAATTAATATTTAGATTATCATCTTTTGGTGAATTTAAGCTAAAAGCTGATAAAATTAGTCCTAATATTATATATGTCAAAGAGAGTTTGTTTGTTTGTTACATCTCCACGGCTAGTTAGCTACTCAGCCGTTCATTTTAACATTTTGCGTACAAGTTGTCGAAAGGAAATGGTTTCAATCTAAAAAAATGCTCTTTCCGCTAGGGACAGATGAAACCTGCATTAACGCAGGCGCTGCCGTGGGGAAAACTAGGCGATATGCTGGCAGCCACGCTTGGCTTGAACTGTTACTTGTATGGGAACACCATCCGAATCTAAGTAGCTTGTCCAAGCGAGCTAACTATCTATACGTAATATCATTGTTCGACTGTTTCGACCTATTTACATAAGCCGTGGCTATGAGTCCTTTAGACGTCTCTAGTCCCGTTTTAAATACATATCTTTATATATAAATTTCTTCTGTACGTGTGTATGTTACTGAACTCCTCCTAAACGGCTAGACCGATTTTGATAAAATTTCTTGTGTGTGTTCGAGTGCATCCGAGAATGGTTTAGATTCACGATTGGACCCAGTATGTGGCGCTGCGGTTGACATTTAGGATTTTTTTATTATCAAGGCAGGACAACGTCCGCCGTGACCGCTAGTACTTATATATAGCTGGTGACTTCGCTCTTGTGAAGATTGTTTTATTTTTCCAAAGGAAGTAATTACGTTACCGTGTGCTGTACTGTATTATGTATCTATTATCATTTATACTTAACGCTCATAATCCTTTCATCGAATTTAAGTTATGTCTTTTTATTTTTGCCATTACTGCTTAATAAACTTTATGGAAAGCGTAGTGATTATGTAGTCTAAATAATAATATGATAAGTCCTCTATCTGCCTGAGAACATTACATCAAAATCGGTACATCTATTTCGGAGATAAGTGGAGACAAATAACAGACTTTTTATATATATATAGATGTGTAAAAATCTCAATAGTTTAATTAAAAAAAAAAAACTTAGTAGTAAGTATTACTGACATGTTTCTACTTACCATGCGGGAGGTATAGCGTAATTATATGGTACATAGTATAAACCGGATTTGTTAGAAACTGCGGACGATGGTTTGTGTTTATATCGACCTTCCCGCATTCGTCAAACTCATAATCTTATATTTAGCGGAAGGTATATTTAGAAAGTATTCAACGTACCGACAATCATAGCAATGACATGTCACGTATGTACCGTGAGAGAAAACAATACATCGGCCTCGCGTGGGAATTCCGTGATTGCCCCGCCAGTTCAGGGTTCGAGTCCCGGGTCGTCGTACACGGCGCGTAACGGTGGGGTGCGAAACGCGGACCGCGGCTTACATCCGGATAATATATTTTGTATATTAATTTTATTCCTGGTCACTGCAATATTCATTCATTACGCTATACCTCTCCAGCGATAAGCAAATAAGAATATTAAATTAATTAGATATCAGAGAATTTTCACTGACTTAGATATATCAGTTTGATAAGGCTTTTAAAATTTGTTGCTAGAGTGACCCATATTACCCCGAATGTTACAATAGTTACAATAAGAAATTTAACTCGGTGCTTCTTGTTCGATTAAGTAACTGTGATGATAGTGTGTAATATATATTTTTAAGTTAGAAAAATTGAATCTTCTTTTTCTTACCCTTATCCCATCTAAGTAGGGTTGGCACAACATGTTTGTCAAGTTCCGATGTATCTATGATTTGTCTTAATTTTTACGAGCCTGCTGCCTCACATTAACCCTCCTTGGGATTATTTTCCTGTACCATTATATGTGTATGATTATTAGTTCATACTCATATTAATACGTGAACCCAAAACTCTGTACCCCTTTTTAAGCGAATGGCGCGAACGGATGAACTTGAAATTTAGCGTAGTTAAAGTTTATATGGTGGGGAAGGGGATAAAGCTATTTTTTTTATATAAAATGCACTAGAAATACATTAAATTAATTAAAATAAACATTACGCACACCACTGTTTGAATGACACAACATATACACATTAAATGAAAATGACTACGGTCAATATTTTTAACATGAATTACGTTCCATCTATACTAATATTATAAAGAGGTAAAGTTTGTGACTTTGTGACGTTGTAGGGATTACTCAGGAACTACTGGTCCGATTTGAAAAATTATTTCAGTGTTATATAGCTCATTTATCGAGGAAGGTTATAGGATATATATCGTCACGCTAAGACCAATAGAAGCGGGAACCAATGAAGAATATTTCAAAATTGGGATTTTATTCCTCTTGAGAGCTTCCGCTGTGTATTAGTGTTAACCCAAAATAACTATTCCACGCGAACGAAATCGTGGGCAGAGGCTAGTATCTTATATGCCGTTTGAAATTAACCGGTAAAATTGTAGGTTGATTTTAAATTCATTAATTAATAATTAATCTATTGTAAATTTATGAAACAACTGAAATAATTATTATTTTCTTTGGTCTTATTGAATGTACTAATGAAATAAGGTCGAATTGCGACCACTAGGCGACCACTAGTTATATATAATTACGAGATCTGATAGGTACATCTTTCTGCTTTAGAATTATTCTGTAGGCTTTGGTAGCCTATTTATAGTTTATGTTTGAGCGGTACTAGCGAGGCTTCAGGATTTTGTAACACATAAATCGGTGTATATTTACTTGAATTAATAAAAATAATATAACATATTAAAACTATAATAAGAAAATCGAATAACGTTATGAAACCATTCCAAAATAAATAAAATTGAGTTTTCATTTAATCCATATTAATTCCTTTAGTTATATAATTAGCATTCGAAAGAATTCTCAGAATCGGGCCAAATCATAACCTTTATAGATAATCTCTGTAGAATATTACGGGAGGTTAGCCGTAATATTCTACAGAGATAATCTACAAAGGTTATGATTTGGCCCGATTCTGAGAATTCTTTCGAATGCTAATTATATAACTAAAGGAATTAATATGGATTAAATGAAAACTCAATTTTATTTATTTTATTGTAATCTTGTAATCACTACTAAAAGCTGATTTTATGTTTTAATTATATTATTACTGCTTACCACCTATGGAAAAGTGATAAGTAGAAGATGATACTCTAAAAATTTCTATGTTCATCAAATAATTTCACGTAAAAATCGGTTGCACAATTTTAGAGATTGGTCTCTGGATATTAAACAGTTTCTATTTTTTATATCTATATGTTTAATTGCTACTTTCATATCATAATTAATGTGTACCAAATGTTAGTACACAAACGAAGTTATTAGACTTGTGTGTTGACTAAATTATAGGTCAACATGATGTTGTAAGAAATTATAGTATTCCTACATGAGGGTTATATTAATGTATTATGTTCGAGCTAAAATAATAACAGTGAATGTGAGCACGTTTGTTTGTTTGGCTTTCACGGCTTAGATACTCAATCGAGCATTAGGAAATTTTGCTCGCATATCGTCAGGGGTTCAGAAGTGGATATGTATTTTTTATTTATTTATTTGTTGATAAGACAACGACGGTCCATTATCATTACATAGTATAAAACAAAGTCCCCTACCGCGTCTACTGTTCGCGATAAACTCAAAAACTACTGCACGGATCTTTATGCGGTTTTCACCAATGGATAAAGTGATTCACGAGGAACGTTTTGGTATATAATTTGTCCGGGATTTTTTTTCTAATCAGGGCGGGACAACGTCTGCCGAGCCCTAAACAAATTACTAAACTACTAAATTAAAATTGGAGGAGCAGAAAATAGGTGAATACGGGATAATGATTTCGTCTATTTTGTGTAGGTATAATCAATTCGAACTGCAGTTGTCTCTTTCACGCTCTATTTGACAGTTCGGGCAGAGTGAAATAGCCAGAGACTCCCGTTTTATCCAATTCTTCAAATTTCTTGAACGCCGCGTTTTTTATTGTTATGTATTATATATTAATGTATAATATCTATTTTAGACCAAGGCCAATAAATTTAATAAAAGCGGGTAAACTAATCAAATACTGTTCAAACATATGACTAAGTGAGTGCAACAACATATGTTTTCCGTGTCATAAATTCAATTCTCTTAAAAGTCACAATGAAGAAACGTATGCTGTATTGAAATATTAATACGTACTTCAATTGAAATAAGTAAGATTCTATTCTATTATACTTCAGTTTATGTAAATGTATAGATTTGTTCGTACTGAAGTTGGGAATAAAGGGTATTTGATGATTTTATATTTTCCATAATCCTAAATTAGAAATTGTCAGATGCATTAAATATATTTAATCAAAATATTATTGTATATTATTGTCATATAGTAGAAACTATTCTTATTAATTCAAACTTACTAAATATATATTTTTCCATATAAAAATAGGCTTAGTCATTCGGTTGGCTATATATTACATATTACTAAAAATGGATGGATTTTTATGTCTTTTACTAATTCGCTTTTTCGTACGCCTGTTCGGAAGAAATTTTGTAATTGATTTTTATATAACTTCTTGGTGAGCTAGAGTCATCAAATTTTGAACATATTTCAAATTTAGACGATAACGCAAAGAAAACTAGCGTTCACTTTGTCTGTTTATGTAATCGGTATAAATTGTGCAAACTAGTTCCAACTGTTTTGTTATAATCAAATCTAAACGTCTAATGTAATGTATATAAATATCATCGTCTGTAAAGTCACACACAGGGCACAAAAAAAATTGAATGTCGTTGTTGTAGTACTAGCAGCAACATACGATTTCAACTGGTTTTATGCCTGTATAAATAACTAGCTTATGCCCGCGACTTCGTCCGCGTGGAATGCTAACGCTGACACGCAGCCGAAGCTCTCAAAAATAAATAAAAAACGATTTTTAAACATTCTTCATTGGTACTCCGCTCCTATTGGTATATATACCCTTCTTCGATAAATAAGCTATCTAACACTGAAAGAGTTTTTCAAATCGGATCAGTAGTTCCTGAGATTAGCTCGTTCAAGCAAACAGACTCTTCACTTTTATAATAATACGTAATAATGATAGCATGCATTATCATAGCTTAACGGTTTATTCAGCGCGTTCCAGATAACCCTAAGATGGTAGGACATTTAAAACTTACCTGACCCCTACCATCATATTTTGGACAATTTAAGCAATGCCTATATAAATTATAGCGTATATGTTATTCCGACATCTATACATATAATAAGAATGTAAGTCTATCGTGTCTGTACTTTTTAGATCTTTGTGAAAAAAAAAATGTTGCAAGTGTCTTGGAAAAAGTAATGTATTTTCATTTCAATCATTTTTATAAATGTCTGTCCGCCTGTCTACTTGTATGAACACGCATCACTGCTAAAGTGCTACGTTCACGATAAAAAACTCATTACCTCAAACGAGTAACATCTAGTCTTGGTTTCATTAAAATCGGTTCACTCTATCAAAAATATTGTTTTATTGGCGACGCGACTTAAGTACGAGAGAAAGGTAGATAAGTAAATGGACTTAATACAATCAGATGGTTTTATTAGTCACTGTTTTTTTTACATCAGGTCCCACGTGGGCGGAGTCGCGGGCACAGCTAGTACAAGCTATATTACTGTGAAATCTTTTCCGTAGTTTTTGCGTGAAATAATAAGAAACACAGATCTATCAGCAGAATCTTCTCATTTGTAATGTTACTAGCTTTCGCTCGCGGCTTCGCTCTCGTTACCTATATCACTCTTTGTATCGCTGGCAACGTGAATGCAGAATCTCGTCATGATCAGTCGGTTAGTTAAAAACGTAACAAACAAACGAACTCACATTCGCATCTATTATGTTAGTATTAGAATTTTTATAATACCCTGTTTTTAAAACAGATTAAAAAGTATATATAACTAGCAGACCCGGCGGACGCTGTCCCGCTCTGATAATAATAAAAACCTTGACAAATCATATGTCTGAACCTTCCTCATGAATCACTTTAGCTACTGGTGAAAACCACATGAAAATGAAAATCCATTTGGTAATTTTTGAGTTTATCACGAACAGACAGACAGATATGGCAAAAGACTTTGTTTTATAAATATATTTATATATATATATATAGTATATATATTATCATTACATAGTATAAAACAAAGTCCCCTACCGTGTCTGTCTGTCTGTCTGTTCGCGATAAACTCAAAAACTACTGAACGGATCTTTATGCGGTTTTCACCAGTGGATAAAGTAATTCACGAGGAACGTTTTGGTATGTAATTTGTCCAGTGTTTTTTTATAATCAGGGCGGGACATCGTCTGCCGAGCCCGCTAGTAGTTATATAAATAATATGTAGTGATTTATATGCAAACATAATGCACAATCTAAGATCTAGCGAAGGGGCACAAGAGCACGGGCCCCAACCAGATAAAATAAATAAAGGTGTTGAGACTGATAGATACTACAGGCATACTAACCAAAGTGGCAAATCTCAAAATATGACACAATTATATAACATTGATAGAAAAAACATAATTGAAGACATATCTGCCAATTCCATTGTTTAAATGGACTGGCCTTAATCTATATCCATCAAGACATAGGTGCAATGTTGAACTCTAAAGAAATATTAGGTATCTTTAGACGGAAACATAAAATTATCATTGAACCCTTTGTTACAGGATTTACAAGTTTTAGACATGAAACATCTATAGTGGCGGATCAGACAGACTGTTGGCGTGGCGATACGCTATATGTTTTAGAATTTTTTGAAGTTATACTTCTTTTGGCGCGTTAGGGAAAAATGATGAGAGTAAATTTTTACGATGCGCGCGCACACTGTCACGAAAAACCGACACCCTGAAGTTAGCTAGAGTAAACTTTTTCTTTCTTTGTATTTGTTGTTTGTATTTCTTTGTATTAAAACTTTCAATTTATTAAATATCTTTTTTCTATTGTTAGTGTCGTTTTTTCTACAAACGTAGAATAAGGCGAAAGATAAAATTTTTGAAAAGATTTTTATCTTGTCACGCCAAAGAAGTATTATAACTTCTAACGCGTGTACATAAGTACACACACACTTTTTTTAAATTATTATATACTAGCGGGCCCGGCAGACGTTGTTCCACCCTGATTATAAAAAAAATCTTTGAAAAATTATATATTAAAATCTTCCTCATGAATCACTTTATCTACTGGTGAAAACCGCATGAAAATCCGTTCGGTAGTTTTTGAGTTTATCGCGAACAGACAGACAGAAGCGGTAGGGGACTTTGTTTTATACTATGTAATGATGATAAATAAATTAATGGTAAGCATGAAATAAATTATAATCGCATGGAGCATCTCTCTGGATTTATGAAGCAGTTCAATACCACTTGCGGCGCGATAAATTTTTTATTGACTTAGGTGAACTGTCTGCTGTAGATATGTTCTCTGTGTTTTTTATAATTTATATTACAACCATTTTATAACTATTAATCCGTCTTAAAAGAGTATATGAAGAAAAAAGTATACAGATATTATATTTTCAAATACTGAAATTATTCTCACGCTAAAAATGCGATTTAAGGAGTTACTGTCATGAAAAATAGAACATAGTATGAATATTACAAATATGTTACCACCATTATACAATTCTTTTATATAACCTTGTTAAGGATGGTCTCAAAATATGTTATATCAATAATATATTTAGGGTGAACAATAGTATTAGAGGTAGAATTATCAGTAAAGACGATCAGACTGAAAAAAGTGACTTTTTTACTGACTATCCGTACTGGCTTCTCACTAAAGAAAATGACACTGAAGTTACAGTGTTACCGTGTGATGAACTAAAACTGCAATTAAACTTCAATCTGTCAATATTTATGAGTATCTACTTATTATTTTTTGTCTCTCTCACACACTATTCATATCGAGATTTTTAAACCCGACTGGATCGCGACCACCGTACACCAGGTGGAACACCCGCCATAGGGCATGTTTGGGCGTGTCGCGTCCGGATCAGCCGGTGATATCCAGCAACGGGGGGGGGCGTCCCTGACTAGGTCGCTTTCAGGCCGGCATGACACGCGACCGGCGATGGATAGTTGTCTTCGGTGCGCCGAACGCTCCACAGGCACAGACATCACTTTCCAGCACAAAAAAAAAAAAAAACTATTCAACGAGATTTAAATAAGATTTTAAAAGACACTTTTTCCTGGCAATTGTGTTGTTACATTTCAAAATGAGCTAAAAGCAATTTTAGCCGTTTCTAATATTTTACGTTATTTTTCAAGATCTTTTTGTACATGTAAAATATGAAGATGGTATTAAGAAAAATTGAAAAATCTTATGAGCGGCAAAATTTGAACTTCGTTCCGAGTGTGTAAGCACTGGAAAATTAAAAAAAATAAACATGTTATAGGAACGACTAAAACTGGATTTAGCTCATTTTTAAATTATAAACATAACAAAATAATCATCCGAATAGGTGAAGCCGTTCTCAAGTGACACGCTTACACACATTCGACAATTGATTTTTATTTGAATAGATTAATTCATGAACGAGTTCTCAAGTGACGCGCTTACATACATTCGACATTATGAGAAATAAAACTCATTACCCATTTTTCTTTTTGATTCACTGACGTCACACTAAACTGTTATACAATCTATGAAGTTCCTACAATTAAACCGAATCTATTAATATCTCATATATTAAAATCCGTTGCTAAGTTATAAAACAAATTATATCAATAGGTAAGTACACTCGTAAGACAACACTCCTTCTACAGATTCGGATAAAAATGAAGGTAGGTATAAAAATACCTATTTCTGTATGAACCCTATAATATACAAGTAAACAGCTTTTTGTTAATTTATATACTCAAAATTGGAATAACAAAAACTTATTAGGCGTTTTTTAATTTAAAACGATCGACCAAATTTCCTGTTTGAATGAATCGCCATATCATTTAATTTTTGATATTTTTATTGTAAGTGGGGTTAACGGTAATGTTTTATACTTTTGCTAATACCTGGTTGACTGGTCCTCGATTCGGTAAACAGAGAACTCTATATCATAATGGATTGTATGGTCAATTTTGGTGTAGGCATTTCGCTATAATTTGTGTATAAAATTAGCCTTTGCTCGTGTTAATATATATTTGGGTTATCGCTCGGGTGAATGAGGATGTTAATATTGATTATGATATGTCTTTCTCTGTATCCTTAAGGAAGCGATGGAGGCTTATTTGAGTGACGAACGATAGGTCGAAAATACATTAACGCAAGCGAATCTGCGTCCAAAAGCTTGTTTGTAATATCACTAGTTGGAAGATAGGATGTCGCAATCATATTAAGAAAATTATATAACAAACCTGCGTAGGTAAATTCGAAATTTTTCGTAAAGTAAAAAATCCTTTGAAGATTACCAATAAGTAGTAATAAGGTGGATTCTAAAGCCTTTGCATGTACAGAACCCCTTGTACCTAAATGAAAATAGTGTTTAAATGAATGCCGCTTAAACACCAGGGCGTTTCGGGATTAAGTTGATTCGATCCCCGGGGAAGGGAAAAAGTGCCCGAATTCTATCAACACGGAGGGATTTGATTAAAGCCCGTCTCACCCCTTACGTGTTGACAGTAATTGATTGAAACGCTACACTACTCGTATGTACTACGTGTAGACTTTCGATACCTTTGTTGTATTATTTGATTCTCGCGTTTGTAAGAACAATTGACGATTGTGAATTAAGAAAAGAACTTCCAAACTACATGGAAATTTTACTTTTGACAAAAATTTGATGCGAAATTTGCTAAACCCTTTTTTGAACGAACTTTGACTAAAATTTAGCTGTTAATGAACTAAATCGAATGTTTATCAATTAACATTTATTTATGCGGTCTTTTTAACAAATTTACTTTTATATATCAGAACTCTTGCTGTATGAAAAAATCATTTTAAAAAATGCAAACGACCAATATACGAATACACACCTTTATGTTTCTTGAAAAAAAAAAAAACACTAACGGTGTAGTAAATTAATTACCCTATAATTAATAAGAAGTATTAATGAAATATGAAGCTAATGCGGAGGAAGAAATGCAGCCATCGTGTCCTGTGATCGGTACGGGAATAAAAGAAATCTGTAAGTTTTGTTAAATTGGTTTTCAGTGTACATGTTTTTATATCAGATGTGTGTTTTAATTATTAATTGAAGATATAAAAATATATCAAAAAGCTATTCAGCTATTTTCACTACACCTAGCTAAGCATTTTGTACTTATAATAACTATTCATCGATTGATCATATATACTTTTTATTCTAATATACCATTGTCTATTAATGAATTCAATAAAAAATCTTGTTTAATTATAATTTGAGATTATTTTTAATTGAAGCTCAAATTAATATAGGAATTTTTTTATAGAAACTTTACAGATATTTTACACCTACGTGTGGTATTTATTTCTCTACGAGTCTAAGAAAGATAACTATTACTTGAAAAAACTAACATAAATTAAATACCAGAAGATAGTATGAATATAAATTATTTTATATTACTAGACCCACCTTTTTATATAATAAAAACTTTAAAATATTTTTAAAGTCTAGATTTGTTACCTATAAAAAAGTTGTATAAAATTTTTAACATTTTTTTGTTTAATATACTACATGACTATGCAACACAGATAACTGTTAAATCCTCAACAAGTAATTTCATTATAAAATGTATCGGTTATAATACAGAAATATAGTGTATTTTTGAGAAAAAACAAATACTTGTTTGTTCACAACTTTTGTAGCTTTCCCTGCTTTGCTATATCATACTGAATGAGGTGACTTTTATGATTTTGAAACTCGTTAAATTATTAATAGTGATGAATTCAAATGAATTATATAATAGATACATTTTAGAATGTATTTATCTACGTAATAAATAGAACATCAAGAAAATATTTACAACGACAAAGATCCTTATTAAGATATCTTTCCTTGTTGCAGTTTCGTTTAAGTCTTTTGTATAGGAGTTATGTGAACGTTCACATTGTTTCTCTATTCATGTAAATCACATATAAATTAAGCCTTGAGATATTCAAACATTTGTCTTCTATGTAAAATATATTACTGATTTTATAGCTCGAAAACAATACTTTTCAAATCATTTGAAACTTTTATGGTAATGATTCACAGATGTTTTTACCTGCGTCAGGAATGTTTAGTTCCTTCGAGGAATTTTTGTGTGTTTGTTTCTATGAGTAATCATTCGGTGATACCGGGATAATGTGGGAATATGGAACAAAACAGCAAATACAATTTTAACGCGTCGTTTATTTCATAACGTCATGTTTTTTTTTTCAATATACTTTTGTGTCCACTGACTATTTAACACTCACTGTACATTTTCGAATTACAATATTTTATTAGTCTTTCAAGAATTTATAACTTTCGTTTTTAATATAACAAATATGTTTGTACAACGCACGACGGGCGTCCGAGTGTAGCGTCGTGGCACGACTTATCTCTATCTACCTACTTAATCGACTATCAAACTTCAACTCTAGCTTTTATCACTATATTTACAACTTGTTCAAAAATTTTTTTGGTATTCGAATTACCTCGGATCGCTACATCGTCTCTCACGCGAACTCCACTCCGACCCTCTCATCCATCCGCAGGTCAACGCTTATAATATTTAACTTAAACCATGAAAAAATACAGTAATCATAATATAATACAAGATAATTCATCAACAACATTCAACTGAACCGAGCCTAATGGCCAAGTCAAACAATCCGACACTAACGGTATCAGTAAATTACAAAACAAATAAACGGACATACCTAGAAGTATGTACGGCTGGGAGTTAACGAGCACTGTCCTAAACGCGAGAACCGATTCTCAACAAAGTCACTGGAGACATGGAGCGCGGCGGCACGACCATCTCATAGCGGCGGGATGTCGATGTCGCACGCGAACGGTGACTCTCAGATGAGCGGCATCGCGCGCTCCCCGACCGCCGCGTACCGCTGCTCCTCTGGCACGTGGTACATGTTGATGATGTGGCTGAGGTCCTGTTGCCCATACTCCCGCTTCATGGCGAGCTGTTCTGCTAGATGCTCGTGTGGTTGCGCATGGGGAGCAAACTCCCGCTTCATTTGTGCGGGAGGCTCGTGCGATATGTACTCGCGCTTCATTCCCGGCGGGCCCGGTGACACCGGTTCTGATTTAGCCGAGGAACCGCTCGGTGAGTGCGAGGCACACGACGGCGGCAGCGCGTATCCGCCCGGTGATCCGGGGCCTAGCCCGTATGCTGACGGGGAAGGTGGCTGTGGGAGGTAAGGCGAGCCTTGCCCGCCGCCGTAATATCCGCCACCGTAACCACTCTGCTGCATCTGTGACACGTCGTAGCGTGGATATCCGTACGCTTGCTGTTGATAAGCACTGGGGTCGTGCATCATGTATCCGTTCGGCATGTAACCGTTGGGTGTCATCTGGTAAACATCACGGGGCTGTTGTGCAGAGGGTGCGGCTGCCCGCTGTGCCTCTGCTGACCCCAGTAACGCTCCGCTACCGAGGGGATATTTTTCCTGCTTTTTGGCTAAAGTCTTCGTCTTCCTCCTCGGTCTATATTTATAATCTGGATGTTCCTTCATGTGAACCGCTCGAAGTCTCTTCGCCTCATCGATGAACGGTCGTTTCTCGGATTCCGAGAGGTCTTTCCACTGTGCGCCGAGTCGTTTTGATATTTCGGAATTGTGCATCTTCGGATTGTCTGAAGCCATTTTTCTGCGCTGCCCGCGCGACCACACCATGAACGCGTTCATGGGACGTTTAACACGTTCTGCGTTTGAGTTTTTACTGGTGTTGTTATTATTATTGTTAGTCTGGTGGTGTTGTTGCTGAGGCTGCGCGTGATGCTGCGGCAGCGACTGGTGGTGTTGGTGCTGGAGCGATTGATGTTGCGCCAGCGGTTGTTGTTGTGGCAGCGCCATCATGCCACCGAGCGCGCCCAGCGAACCGTACCCGTGCTGGAGCGCGTGGTGCGGCGGCACCGTGGCGTGCAAGTTGCCGCCTTTGAGATCCGTCTCCATCGTCAACATGTCGTCTTCCTGCGGCGCGTACAGTTTGCCGATCCTTCGTTCACCGTGCACAACTAGAGAACCGTCGGTCGCTCACATGGGCTCGCGGCGGTGCGCGTCGGGATCTAACGTTTCGCGGAACCGTACAGCGCGAAGGCTACGTGCGTTGTGAGGAGGCTCGTTCGCCGGGCGGTGGCGACTGCGAGTGTCCCCCGCGCTCGCACCCCCGGCCCCGCCTGTCAAGGTACTACGCCAATGGGAGCGAGGAGCGCGGCCCCGCCCCGCCCGCGCCCTCCCACCCGCGCGCCCTGCATTTTTAATCGCGTGTCGAGCGAACCGACCGTACGCCTCGCCGCCGCGCCGCCTCATGCAAATCTCAATTTTGTTTGCGGACGATAACTGCACCGTCTCAGCCATACTTTATGTTTTAAACAACACATGTGATTTTCATTCATACCTAGAATTAGAGTAATAGATACTTTATTGAGACTTACACTTAGTATTCCAATTATTTGACCATTTAGTTACATAACCCGACTTTAAAATATATCCTACTAACTGAATAGTTTATTATATATAAGCATATATACCTTTTAAAATTATGCAAAGAAATATTGTTAAACAAACTAACAAAATTAAATCAATATCATAAAAATGATAACATCTTTTATAACAATATAGACAATATAGGTCGGTATTTACCTATATACTAACACGTACTCTATTGAAGTTTATTCAGTTGTGAACGTAAGTTCAAGGCTTCGGTGACAATGTTAGTATGAAGTATCTACACAATGGAAGAAAGCAGCCGCTTATACAAAAGTTAACGTGTTTTGTTTTTTACCGTTATTTATTTATTGGACAGTTAAATAATCGATGAAGGCCTTTTTAATAACGGAGATTATATGTAATTTTTTAAATAATCTTTTATATAAATATTTACTCCTAAACTCTTATACTTTTACACATCGATATCCCACATTTGGGCATCATTTTAATAGTGCTGCAATTACTTCGTGCTACAACCGTCATAGGCCTTCTATTTTGGTGAATGTTATACCTTTTTTAGACATCCTTGAGACGAAGAATTTCAACTCCAACGTTTCCAAACGGACTAAAAATAGATATATCTATTTTTTCCTTTATATTTTAATGTTCATGTCTATTTTATTAACGTAAATAGTATTATGGTTTAAACATAAATCAGGTATTAAAGTATGTTAGCGTTATGTTAATCTTATTTTATATTGTCATTTGCCGACATAGAGAATATATGGGTGATATATAGGTACCTACTTCAATACAAAGAAAGAATTAGATATATATTTTTATTAGTCTGTATTTTTTTATAAACGGTGTAAATAATGTTGTCTCTGGGATAAGTTTTTGATATGAATCTATGTTCCACAGTAAGTCTCAATTGAGATAAATAATTTAACTTATTCTTAGGGTAAGTTATATTACTCGTAATTCTAAGTATAATTTAGTGAACGCTTGGAAATAAAATTCCTTCTATTTAATAAATGATTTTGATATGACTTCATTGAACACGTATAAAATGTATCTGTTTGGCTCCTCGTAGTAAAAATAATTTCCTTTTAAGGGATTATAGTTATTACAATGCATTATAGTATCAGAAGGAAAAAATTAAACTACAATTAAATGTGTTTTTATTATAATTACGATTATATATCACTGATCATGTTATGAAGTGGTATATGATAGTAAACACACTAGAACTAGAGGGGAACTGACTCTAAAGTGTAGCTGACGGAACACACCAACAGGTGCCAGGCGACAGACTTTCAACTTGAGGGTGGTAGCTCTAGGTGGCTTATAAAAAGCCCTACCACCATGTGAAACTTGGAGTCGTATATCATGGAAAACACTATTATTTAAGCAGTAAGCACTACCAAATTATTAATTTGTATTCTACACTTCACTATAAAGGTAAATAGTAATATTGTAAAATTTCCGAACGATTTGAGTGCCTATAAATGTAACACGAATCTAATTCAGTCTACCATTAAGCAAATGATAAACTTATTAGGATAATATTTCACTTAGCGTAACTTTACATAACGAAGAATAACTAGCAACCGCCTGCGTCTTCGTTCAAACTAATTTAAAATGTGAAACTTAACGATATACCTAGCGCTTTTTCTTTTCTCGAACTGACTACAGCATTGGCCTTGCAAGGCCTGAACAGCTTCACCGGACTACAAGTATACCAAGTGCTACGTAGCGAAGAAGTATAGAAAACAGATAGCATACAAACCTTCGCAATGAGAAAACAATTGAGTAGTCCGGTGAAGCTGTTAAGACCTTGCTAGGTCAATAGCGTAGTCAGTTCGAAAAAAAAGTAAACAATTGCCAACGTACAATAAACGATCAAACAGTGGTGGAGGTTATCAGCATCGTACATACATATATATATATGTATCATTCGTTTCACATAAGTACTAGTTTATTCCCGCCCGTTTCGCTGGGCATTAAACAATGGCAAAGTATCAATAAAATCCAAAAAAATAAGTATCCTACGTTCAGTAATGCTGACGTGATTCAGCCGCAAAGGAACTGTATTTTCATTATATACATATATAAATATATTATGTTACAGACCAAGTAATTAATCAAGGCACTATTTATAATACCTGGACAATATGAATAATGACAAGTGTAATGGAGCTCCTATAAAGTACTTAATACTTACTTAAATTTCAATTTGAAGATTTGTTTTCACTTTTGAAGTTATTTATATGTCTTTTGATACTAGAAATAGGAAAATGTGTATTTACTACGGCAAATTTATTTCTATGTAATCGTAATTTGAACCAAATCTAACCAATCCAGCTTATAGTCAAGAAATAGGAAAATGTGTATTTACTACGGCAAATTTATTTCTATGTAATCGTAATTTGAACCAAATCTAACCAATCCAGCTTATAGTCAAGACCAGTAAAATCTAATAAGACGATAGTAATTGGGGTTATAATTAAATTTAAGTCAGTATGATATTATTAACATAGCCCGATTTCACTTCTTATTATTTATATTACCCGGGCAGTATAAATAGTGCCCTGATCGATCACTTGCTCCGAGACATATAGATTATTTTATCGAGTCAAGAAAAAAAACAACTTTTTATACTGATATGAAATTTTTATGAATAAATTTCGCCAAATTATATTTTATATGAGTAATGGTTATAATTTTCAAAGAATATTTAAACTCCCTTAATATAATATATCTAATCTCGGCGCCTCGAAGATTTGGGTTTCAATAAATCATAGTAATTGTTTCAGTTACTTAATGCGATTATGGGTCATGCTTTTCTAAGAACTATTACAATTACTGTGCGGATAATCCTTTCTTCTTCCAATAATGTTATCTCTAAGTCTAAAATACTATGTTTTGTTTCAAATTTTAATTCTATTGTTTCATTTCAAGACGCTTCACTACTACTGGTAGGGTAAATAACAATTAATCATTTGGGATAATAGGAAAAGGTAATAAAAATGCGGTTTTTTTCTTGTATACTTATGTTTCATTTTTTGGTTTATTTTTATTCTTAATGCACTAAAAAGTTAAATCATTACATCAAAAAAAATATTAATTATTGCTACAGTTTCACATTAATATATTCTTAAAACTATATACAGTTTTAAAAAAATGCATATACATAGTTAACCTAATCCGAAATGTATCAAACTAATACTTTAGTGATTACAATAGGTAATGATTTTCCAAATTTAATTCCTACTAGCTTCTGCCCGCGACTTCGTCCGCGTGGAATAGTTACTTTGGGCTAACGCTAACACGCAGCGGAAGCTCTCAAAAGGAAAAAAAAAAGTTTTTTTAAACATTCTTCATGGGTGCTCCGCTCCCATTGGTCTTAGCCTATAGCTCGATATTTCTTGATAAATGATCTATCTAACACTGAAAGAATTTTTCAAATCGGACCAGTAGTTCCTGAGGTTAATGCGTTCAACCAAACAAACAAACAAACCCTCCAGCTTTATAATATTAGTATAGACTACTACTCTTCTCTCGTACTTAACTCGAGCCGACATTCAAATTACAATTAGACAGACAGACAGACATTTCTAAAAACGATTGAAATGTATTTTATTACTTATTCCAAGACACCTGCAACAAATTTTTCACGAAAATCGAAAAAGTACAGAGACTTTAGATTTACATTCTTATTATATACTAGCGGGCCGGGCAGACGTTGTCCCGCCCTGATTATAAAAAAAAATCCTTGACAAATTATATACCAAAACGTTCCTCATGAATCACTTTATCCACTGGTGAAAACCGCTTGACAATCCGTTCAGTAGTTTTTGAGTT
This sequence comes from Antheraea yamamai, assembly GCA_036509395.1. Lineage (NCBI taxonomy): Eukaryota > Metazoa > Arthropoda > Insecta > Lepidoptera > Saturniidae > Antheraea > Antheraea yamamai. Next base: position 3,269,053 of record AP028427.1, read on the forward strand.
TATCGCGAACAGACAGACAGACAGACGCGGTAGGGGGGGACTTTGTTTTATACTATGTAATGATAATATGAGGCCCTTTTCTATTTATAATAAGTTGCATTTTAAATTAATATACACATTTAATTATAAATATATCACTGAATATTAAATAATGGAAACAAAAAAATATATTATTATTATAACATATTATCCACAGATTATTTTGCATTTTTGTGAATATGCACTACCGATGTGTAGTGACTATATTCTTTGTGGTTTTTATTGAAATACATATGTGTAAACTGGTGCTGTGTGTACTCATTACTCGGCCGTCGCATATTGCATATCGCAAACGGGTTACGATTCTGAATTCCTACTACAAAACTGTCAGCGCGTGAAACTGTATCACGGTAGGTGTCGACGCTGCCGCCGTCGCCATTTCGTTCCAGTTTCAATTTAATAAACCCCGCTTTAGTTGTGGCGTCAAACTCGGGACTCCACGTAGCCTTGGATTATCTTTAACGGTGGTATCATTATTCGTTAGTATATAAACCGGTACTGTCCAATTTCATCTATTTGTATTGTCATATTGTTGCTGCAATAAATAGTCGAGTTAAAATGAGACGGATACTGCATAAATATTCTTCGCATGTAATTGGAGAGATATAGAAGTATGGCCAGCCCTCGATGAACTGGCTTCGTCTGTAGAAAGTGACTATTCACGTATTAGCACATACCAAGTTTTATGACAATCGGTTGACGGTGTAAAAGTTGATACACTCCTTTGCAGCGCCATCCGATTGCGAGTTACAGTAAACTAAATAGCATAAAAACTTTATCTATGAAAAAAAAAACACTTAGGTATTCCAATTTTTTAGTAATCAGCAGTGGAGTCTATCGATTTCATGTATATTGCTATAAATCTAAGTTTTATTTTATATATATAAGTGTTATAATATTTATATCATCTCTTATTATTATAGGTTAACTTTTAACAATTTAATACGTACATGGCTGAACATTTATTAAATATTATTAATAATAGTATAAAGTAAAATGTACACGTAACTAAAATGAATAACGGAAGAAGTAAAACATTTGACTACAACATTAAGATTACTTTGTATGGAACTATGCAACTGAAGTAATTATCCTGCGCTCATTATATCAAATCATTCAAAACAGTAAACAATATCGATGCTCGAACACCTAAACATAAATAAGCCCTCGAAACATAGCTGAATACTCTACAGACGTATCATCCAATAATTGCCGGGGTGACGCTTGTGTTAAATAAAAAAAAACGCTCGTGACTCGTCAAACTCCCAGGGCGTCGTAATTGGCGCGAGGTGTCACTAATGACGCCCAGAGAGGCGCAAGAGGCAGCGAGTGCAGCGAGAGGCGCATCACTGCAAATTAATAATTATCGTGCCTGGCAACACTGGGATGGCAGGCTGAAAATACACATAGCTGCCGTATATGACAACTGAAAACAAATTCCATTATTTATTACCAACTGCTTCATAATTTGTCATGGTTTATATAAAAAAGAATAAAATTAGTACGAAATGATATGGTACTTTTAACAGGAAGGCCGAAAACATATTTTTAGACAAGATATTATAGCATAAAATCAAAGAATCCAATGTTTTTAATTATTTAAGTAGTTCTATATAAAAAAAAAATGATAGATTAATAATAGACAATTGACTTTTGATTTTAAATGGTTACTGCTATGAAACGCATCAAAGAAATTTGTGTTCTTAATATGATTTCAAATATATTTTATGTTACTCTTCAATTTATTACGTCTTATAAGTCTTATAAGATAGTATGAAATCACTATAAAGATATTTATCTCGCTAACTCATTAGTAAAATTATGCTAGTACGAATAGTATGTACCATTGAAATTCTAATTTATGCCGTAGCACGGGCGCTTGTAATTTATATTATAATCAAATTCCTTGAACGTGTAAGTTTTTATTTAATTTGTTATTTAGAGGTATGGTAAAAAAAGTTACATTGAAATATTCAAAATAAAACAAATTTTGATTTTTAATTATAAGATTTTAGTATTGTTAAAAATATATCATTAAAAATTACTTGTAATAGAGAACATATTTGAGTATTCTATATATCTAGTTGCTTAGGTAAGTATGAGATAAATCTCGGATAGAGTGTTGCTATGCATCACGTGTCGGAAATCAGAATAGCCGTTCGTCTTAATGAAAGGGCAATATTAGGCTCCATAGCAGTCGACTAGACACAAACAAGACCGCACACGTAAGGGGTCATATCTCATTCCAACGGAGTACAACCCCCTCTACCTCATAGATAGGTTAATATTTAGAATAACTCTGTATGCTGTTGAAAATAACAGTTCTATTTGTTTTCAACTCTACATTTATCCGGTTTTTAATTACTTCGATACAAAAATAAAGTTATAGAATTTTTTTTCATATATGTATCTCAATGAAGTGAGATTATTTTTAAAATATTTCCATCTCAAATCATTGCAATTTTAAATCTATAAAAGCATTAAAATATAATACTAATCCTCATTTATATATGAAGACAAGTTGAGTATAAATTTGAACGAAATCTACCACAAAAACAAGAAAATTAAAACACGTTTTGAATATTTTTTCGTGATCAAATAAAAGAAATCTTTTTGTAATATCAAATACCAAAAATTCATAATGACTACAAAATGAAAGCAAAGAAAAATCTAATGTAAATGATATTTTTTTAAATAAAGCTACATATACTCTCAATCGAATGTATCCGAAAGTGTGTCAAAAAACGAATACATTCCCGTCAGTTGTAAAATATTTTAAAATAACAAATAGAATGATTAACAAAGATAGAAACAAAAAACGACCACAAAAAAATTGGATTTTTTAGTTATATTAATGAATGATTTACTCAATTGCGTATAGGTACGTACAAAGTTATTTTTATCCTTTTCCTCCTTTTAGTTACAGATGAGTTATTTTATAGTGTATCTCACTCCCACAGTTAAGATGAATATAATGACAAACCCATATGCTAAGAGCCATAAAACCGCTGAAGAACTAGGCATCATATAACGAATAATGTAAGTATGTGTAGAAAATATTTACACAGTATTTATTTCCCTAGAACTCAACTATTTATATAGCAATTTATATTCCAACAAAAAATAACAGTAATCATTACATAGTATAAAATAAAGTCCCGTACCGCGTCTGTCTGTCTGTCTGTTCGCGATAAACTCAAAAACTACTGAACGGATTTTCATGCGGTGAATAAAATGATTCCTGAGGAACGTTTTGGTATATCATTTGTCAAGGATTTATTTTTAATCAGGGCGGAACAACGTCTGCCGGGCCCGCTAGTTTATAATAAAAAAAGCGAACAGAACTGCCAACACAGCTAGTCTATAGTAAAATTAAATCAATTTAAATGTTTCCGCTTCATATTGACGTCTCTACGTGTCATGTTAGTAAAAACTATATTGTAGAAGATATTATGTAACATGTTCAAATTTACATATAATGATGTACTGGTGATCATATAAATAAATTAGCATAATGCAATACAAAATCGTGAAACTTTTTTATATGTTTTATTGGATTTCTATACTTTATCAGTGTTTTTTTTAAGATAAGTGAAATTATTACTTTCTACACACTAGCTGATTCCCGTCCGTTTCGTTTGGCATAAAAAAATGGCAAAGAATTAATAGAATCCACAAAATAAGTAACCCAAAAATAACTACGATAAATTCCGCATCTAACAGTCATAGCTGTATGCCGATACGTTTAATAGTTTTGACCTGATTGAGCTACAAACAAACTATATTTTCATTATACAAATATACTAGCTGACCCGGCCACGCGTTGCTGTGGCTCAGTTATTGAAAAAGAAATTTAAAATTAAAACGTGGTGCCATCTATGAGATATCTCTAACATTCGGTCCTACAATTATCTGTCAAGAAACTAATTTACAGTGCCATCTATTCGAGACTATGTAACTTACAATTAATAACAATAACCAACATTGAGAATCATATAATTAGTAATTAAAAATATTGAGGCTATTAATCGAGATCTCAAGTTTGACCAAATTATATATAAATACCGGTTGAGTAGTTTCGGAGTTCATCCTAGACAAACATAACGACACTGAATTTTTATACGTTTAGATAGATTCGTTATATTATAAAATGAATTTCACATTATAATCTCCAATATTTAACACGGGTAGTAGATACTTCGTACTTTAATACCCCGGGCTGTCACAGTTGAATAGGCCTCGTACATATCAGGGACCGGCGGGTGGGCCCGGGGGTGGGTCTCTTCCGGTCGCTGTCTCCGTCTCATCAGGCCTATCTTGAGGGCTGAAGCTGGCCGCAAATTAAATAGTAAGCGGACTGGACATGTAACAGATATATCTTTCATTATGTATATAATATATATGTATAAATGCTATACAAAACTGTGAACTTTACGGTTAGATATATTAAATTAAATAAAAATATTATTTTAAGATTGATTTTTTACACAAGAGATTAAATTATATATACTTAAAATTCTAAAATATATTATTTTAATTTAATATTAGTTCATGATAAATATATTTTTTTTTCCTAAATTGAACCCAAGTTCTTTATTTAATCATCGTCTTCTTGCCCTTATCTCACCTAAGTAGGGTCGGCACAACATGTTTTCATTTTCCACTCTCGTCTATCAAATGCTATCTCAGTATTCACACCTTTTACACACATCATTTTTCACACAATCCATCCATACCTTTATCGTCTTGCTCTACTCCTATATCCATCCACCATCATACTCAAAACTATTCTAGTTATATGTTCTTCTTCATCTAATAAAGTAGGATATCACGATGAAATCATAACATGGTATTAGGGTTTATACCTAATCCTGGCCTGATTATCTACCATGATCAACTTGAAAATCCGCCGTCAATTATCTATAGGTGTGTTTCGACAGCTGCACTTAAGAGGCAGATTTTAGGTTTAGCGGGTCTCCCATCTTGTGCAATGTCGTCACTTCAGGTGAGATTAGGTTGAACGTTATAACAAATTGTAGTCCGGTGAAGCTGTTAAGACCTTGCTAGGTCAATAGCATAGTCAGTTCGAAAAAAAAAACAAATATTTTTAAAAAACCTAAACGCAGAAAGTACAATAAACGCCGTTGTGAAACGAGTTCAACGACCGCTAAATAAGACACTAACATAATTATTACCAAAATATGTTATATACAAACATAAATAATACCGTTATCTCATATCCACAATTGTAAATATTAAAATAAACATCAATCAAACGGCGATGCGAATGAAATTGGCGTTATTAAAAGAAAGGAAAAGAGTTAATTTTTTAGTGCACGCCGTATTGACGGACCTTTGACATCGAGCAATTACATCTTTATTGTCGAGTTGTATTCGATGAAATTAGAAACATCAATGAAACGTGGCGCAAACATCTTCATTTGATATAATATAATGATTATATATATTCACTGAGTCATCGAAATAAATGTATTTCAGTTGCAAACATTTGATATTAATATAAACAAAAGCAATATCTTTTGTGTGTTGTAACCATAATGTCCGCTTTTACTTCTTTTAGAACTATTTATCAAGGTACAAACCCCGGACGTTGTCCTGCCTTGATAATAAAAAATATAAATCCCAAAAGTCAACCGCAGCACCACCTACCGGGTCCAATTATTAAAACTATTTATCAAGGTAACATAGTTTTATATTAATATATAGGACAATATATTCTCACTAAATAACAGATCTTTTGTGTGAATTATATTAAAATAAGTAACTAATAAAATATATGAATTGTGAAATATCAATGGCACAATGTAATCAAACGTAAGAATTTCATATGCTATTTAACTTTTAAATAAGATAATTTTTTAATAAATTTTTTTAAAATTTTTAAGGTTTTTTAAAAATAAAAAAAAAAAAATTTTTTTTTAAAAAAATTTTTTTACATTAAGTTTTTAACACTTTTTTTTTTTTTCTTTTTTCGGTGAAACTAACTAACCAATACTTTAAACTTTCTCGAGGATATTTTGTGACAAAAACATTTGTTAGTAAAACTTTCAAGAAACAAACTTTATTAACACAACTGTTTTATTGTATTTATGAGATTTTCAACGGAAACCCTCTATGTTGGTACGCTCGGTGAAGGAAAATGTCGCAATGAAACCGTGGCATGGCGTGGCATTCCAATACCCTCCTAGCTAGCTGTCATCCTGAAGCCGCTAACCTTTTGCCGAGTTCTTATATGTTTGTTCCTGCAGTTAAGTTTAGACGGTTACCATCTTAGCCCACATTACCTTTTAATATCAGATGAGATACTAGCCTCTGCCCGCGATTTCGTCCGCGTGGAATAGTTACTTTGGGCTAACGCTAACATGCAGCGGAAGCTCTCAAGAGGATAAAAAAACCCCGATTTTGTTACATTCCTCATTGGTGCTCCGCTCCTATTGGTCTTAGCGTGATGATATATAGCCTATAATCTTCCTCGATAAATGAGCTATATAATACTGAAATTTTTTTTCAAATCGCACCAGTAGTTCTTGAGATTACCTCTACAACGTCATAAACTCACAAATTCACAAATTTTACCTCTTTATAATATCATTATTAATTATAGTATATTAGTATAGATAATAAACAAACCACGGTTGAGGATTAGTATTAGAGATAGATGGAAAACACGAATGTCAAAATTATATCGTTGAACTAAACATATATATATGAATTTGCACCAGTAGTTAGTTTTAGAAGTAAAATGTTGATGTTTGTAATCGATCTAAGTTCCTATATGATGCCAGATTAAGTTTAATATAAAATGTTACGTCGATATACAGAAGTATTAATATGTTTATCAAATTTAAACGCTATGCTATCCTATAACAATGTTTAAAATACTTTGTATGTTTGTTTGACTAGATATAACGTAAAATTTCATTGACAGATTGTTTTATAAAACTTCGTTTAATGTTCCTTATGATCCAGAAGTCCTATAAGCTACGATATTTACCATTTGTTATTTGACGTTATAAATGGGGGAATACCGGGGATGTTTGCTAGTTCTTATGTAATTAATCTATGTGAATAAGCAAAAGAACAAAATCAACAATGTGGTTCACTTATCGACGCTCACTAAATCTCGAATTTTCTAATAAGAATATCTAATTGGAATTAAAATGCTAATTATATATGATATACCAATAACAGGAGTTGATTTTGAATATTTAATATCACATACTTCTATTTACGAACATACAAATCTTATTTCGTTTGTATGTATGAAAACACGGATAAGGATTTTACTCTTCAATTATTTTGATATACGACTGCGGTAAATTCATTTCGTAACTCTATATGACTTCCTACACACAAATAATATATACTTAAGGCTATATTCAAACAACACACTTATACACAAGCTATACTACACAACCAATACGACTATATACGTATATAATACTATATATACGTATGTATAGGACAGTGAGTCGAGTGGCGCAACAACTCTCCGCTGTGATTCAACCGCCGGCACTCAGCACGGCCGCTACTCATTCGTCAATGCGCGCGCACAAGCACATACTATAGCACATAATTATAAAAAAAAACAAAAATAATATCCGAGAGGAAAACACTCGTTTTCCGCGAGTAAGCGTGCGAGCGTCGCGCTCCCGATGCCCAGACTAAACGCGAACCGTGAAAAAGCACCGCCACAACGCGGACCGACAATGGAAAGCGGTAAAGAATCATAATAATAACAATGACAACAATGTGAGATGCTATAATAAAGAGCCGCGGCATTGTGCCACGCTCCGAGTTCGTTCGAAGGGTCGCACGAGATCGATACTTGGCGGATTGTCTACGGGCGGCGTGCGTGAGCCTTTGTCGGTGCTCGCGCCGGCCGCGACGCTATCCGCCTGCCCATTCATCGGCGTCGCGGCCTCCAATCAACCTGGATTCTATCGGATACTCACAAACTCACCATTTCAACAGTCCTCCATACAAATTCGTTGACTTTGCCTGTTCTCTTTAACACGTATTCTTTATTTGAAACCACAACCAATAACGTTCATGAATATTTACGTGAAGAAAATATGATGGTATTCATTGCATAATTGACTACTAGGTGGAGCCAGAGTATATTTTAAAGTAATTTAACGCGGACGGAGTCCCCGGTGGTTATAAGTATCTGTGTAACTTGGTGTAGATATATATGTATATAGGTGGTATATATGAAATCGAAAATTTCACAATTCAGTGATCTTCTATGACTCACTAAGATAGAGTAAGCTCTATCTTACTATAACACGTTTATAGATGGCGTTAGAATATAATTTTACTGTTACTCAGTTTTATACTATTATAATTAAGGTAAACAAGATTACGAGCGATTGTTAGTTTGTTATAAAAATGACCAATTTTAGAACATTAAAAAGTTAGTACATATAAATTTATTAAGAAAACTTAAGGGATCTAACATTTTATCGATATAATGAACATTCGTTTTAAGAAGTTTGCATCGTTGCTTTACTATTCTCTCTTTTCTATTGCAAGTATCGAATAAACATATAATATTTTTTTGAAGTAAAACTTCTTTAGGCGCGACTAGGAGGTAACTGGACGACAATGTAACGGAAGTCCGTTACGGCAATGTGGCGTCACGTTTCTGTACCATCCAGTTTTTAAATATTTTTTATTTTGTCAATAAATATTTTATAAACAAATTAATCAAAAAAAATAGAAAAAAAAAATAAAAAATTTATAAATAATAAAAATCGTACAATAGAATTTACTATGTATATATGTGCGGGCGACCGGGCTGTCATCTGGTTTCAATGTACGTAATGTAAGTAAGTAACAAATTAAATCAAAGCTTCATTATCTGTATATTTCTTCATATGAGAATGTCTGTTGCGATATAAAAAATTTATCAATATAAGGAAAAACCAAATTAAACTTATTTCTACGTCATGGAAAGATCTGCCTTATGACCAGTTTATGTTGTTATAATATTTACAACGGTATTACGATTAATTGCTATTTCATTCCAACTTTTGTAAAATATTATATTCAGCCCATTCAATGACAGTGCGTTGGAACACTGCTGCAATCGATATCAGTTCCTGTAATAAGAAAAAAAAGAAAACAATGAGGAAATTACAATTAAAGAGATATAACACAGCTCATAATTGATCATAATGAAACAAACACCTAATTAATATTCAGTGAAAAAACAATAAAGACATAGCATTGTGGTAGGGCTTTTTCTAATTTCCACCTGATTAATCAACCTCAACCTGAAAATATATCGTCAAACACCTGTAGATATGTTCTGGCATTTGAGCATAAGTCTATTTTAGAATTTATGTTACGATCTTGGTCCACATCGATCTTTAACATCGCGTGAGCTTGTAGTAAAATATATAAAAAAAAAACAATTAAAAAAATTGTTTTATGAGAACGAAGTCGCAGACTATTTTGATTATAAAAAGGCATGGAATGTCACATTAGTTATTTCCATTTCAAAAACTAAACAAGATTCTTTACCAGTTACGTAATTTAACGTAGAAAAAATCACACAACGGCCATCAATTTGAAAGTACTCGAAAAGCGTGCACAACAAATAAGATATCGCTTTCCAAATAACAACTAAGTAAAGTGAAAAAAAAAAACAACAAGCAGAAATAAACCAGTTCCGAAGCACATTCGTGATGCAACGGAGTAAATTTCGGCACGCGGAGGTGTGAAGTGCCGATAGCGGTCCTACGGTCGCGTTCGATAAAACATACCCGATTTAATGTAATAATCCTTCGATCTGGCGTTATCATTAGTCGATCGCGCACACCTCCCGCCGGTTTGCAGATTGCCTTCGAACGATATCTATTGTGGACATTACTATTAATATAATCGGCTGTGGCAAGACAAAGTGCAGTCTAAAAATAACGACGCCTACTATAAAATCTACGAGTACAACATATCGTTGTGATGCCAGCTTTTTGGTCTCTCAGCAACTGGATACACGCTGGTTGTTACGCGAAAATTAAAAGAAAGCCTCTGTGATAGGTTTATTACGATATGTGTAGTGATAGCAATCCGATCGGGAATTGACACCATTATTTCCTATGCATCATGGTCACGTAGCCGTATCAGGTGGGTAATTCTAAAATATTATCAACGTATCATTAAATTCTTTTGATATTAAAATAATTACATTTTCTCTTTTTTCTGATACTAATTTTAGAATCCAGGTTGAAAATGAACTTTGCGTAACAAATCACAAAACAATACCCAAATTGCTTATTTTCACTTGGTGGAAAATACCAATGAAACGTCCGTGCGATACAGTGACACAAAATCTTACATCACTGCGACAACATTACACATATCACCTCTACACACGTGCAAGCATACACGTTTTATTTTTTTCCCTTATCAAACTGAAATAGTTTAGAAAATTATCCGATACGAAATATATATAAGAGTTGTTGAGGTATGTACGTTTGGTACACATATATGTTTCAACAACTCATATATGTATGAATAGTTAGCTTAGCTTAGTGTAGCTCAGATAGGTCGCGAATTGCATGTATCAGGCAACAGCCCAAGCCGAGATGTGCCGTGCACCGTTGAGCTAGTTGTCAAATAAAATCGGTTGAGTGCCTTAATAGTCCGGTGAAGCTGTTAAGACCTTGCTAGGTCAATAGCGTAGTCAGTTCGAGAAAAAAAAAAAACAATGAAACGCTGATGTAATTCATAAGATGCTTAATTGTTTTCTAAAAGGTATTTCTATTTACCTGTATTCTAGTCCTTGCTATAAAAAATAAAAATAGCCATGCAAATAATTATATGAATGCATTTTGATGCACCATTGTTCACTAATTGTTCAATTATACATTATCTTATTACCTTCCCGATTCTCGCTTGTAATAGACCGCACTTATGACGTAACCACAACCTTATTGATATATATGTATGTGTAGTTGGTATGTTTATATGTTTGATATTGAATTTTAGTACGGATAAATTCAAAGATAGGAAGTGGTTTCATTATTAATGATAATGCATCTTGTCTCTGTCTTCTTAGAGGTCACTATAAATAGAAACATATAATTTAGATATCTATAAAGGCTTTGAATTGGATCTGATACATTGATAGAGATTTATTTGCAGTGTTGCTGTTTAGAATTTGCTCAAGATTTTTTTTCTACATGCCTTAATTATTACATTTTTAGATGTTTTAGCTTACCAAAGTATACTTCACTTCATAAGTAAGTATAAACGTTATTTAGGTTATCATTTATGATCTAAATGATTGTTTGGTGGAGCCATATCCTGGTATAATTCTTAAAGTTGTAATAAAATGTAATACAGTTAACAGGCTACAATTCTTTAAATTATTATTTCCATTTGGTTAAGTACTATATATCTTTGCATTTAGTAATTTTATTTCTATACCATTGCTAGGTCTCTTCTTTTTTCTTCTGCATACGTTTCTCTATCGCAATATTCAATCAAAAGGAAATGTGGATATCATCTCGCCATTATTTTCTTGGTATTACAAACGTTGATTTGATGTTTGTCTTGGGATACATGCAGACGTTATAATATTTTAGCAAATTTCTCGAACATTATTCATGTGCGTTATGGTTGGATACGCATATCCATATTATGTATGTCTCGATATGATTGCGCGCAGCGGCGCGGGCGCAACACAGAGAGCGCCCCGCGGTGCGTGTCGATCACTGACGACCGATGCGCGCGCTCCGCAATTATACCTCCCTATCAATACATATCGACTAATCCAATTATGTAAGTGCACCTAGTGAACTCACTTGTCTATGATCGATAAATAATAATTGGCTCACGGGAAACTTAATGAAACCCCTATGATTCTATTTCCATACTGTAATTACACGTTTCAGGACTAATTGATGCCTATGAGTTCGTAATTGTTTTGGTATTTCATGACAACTAAGTCTTTTGTTCGCTCTATGTGTGGACTGTTTATAATTTTTTTATTCCAATTTTGTCGTTACGACTTGTCTTCTATTGCCTTTGTCAAACTATTAGACAGCTCTGAATAAAAATGCGCAAAACACAGCTCTAAATAAAAATATCAATTATATTATACATCGAGACAACCTAACGACAACAAAAAATGACAGTTTTAGATTCCTATAATAGTACTTTAATTTTGTTTTATATTCAGTTCTTGACTACACATATTATAAACCCGAAATTACACTAATAATTTAAATAACGAGTTAAGTAACTCATACATGGAAACCAATTGCCATACATTGACTAGTGCTGGTTCACTTTAAAATTATTTAAAACTAGCTGTACCCGCAGCTCCGCGCGCGTTTTTTTTATTCCTATTAAAAAATTATAAAATTGTGTAACTATGTACAATTATAGAAATGCCCTTTAAAAGCAATTGTAAGTGCGACACGCACGCCACTTACAGTAACATGTAACGTGTACATTAGATATATAAATACTAACAGCGTGCCAAATGAGGTTTGTCATCAGCAACATATTTGGAACCTTAACCCACAATACAACTACCTCAGTGCTCACTTAAACGCTTCTCTGTTCCTCAAAAAATTGTATTATGGATCTCTTTACGTAATACGTTTATAATCTAAAATCATTATTCGGAAGACCTCTATATCATTAGAGTTATTAATAATTATAATGTCGAATTATAAACAATAAGCTGATAATTATTTCTCTTATTAAAAATAAAGAGTGAGTTGAAATCTTGCCAAATTTCATGCAGACAAAGTCGTGGGTAACAGCTAGTCTAAAATAGAATACCTCAATTACGTTTTATAAGGTTCGCTATCTACCAGTGAAAGTCCCGTGAAAATCGGTCTAACCGTTATGGTGATAGCACAGCGGGCGAAGCCACGGTTAATAGCTAGTTTAAATTAAAATAGACTAAATTACTTTTTATAGTGTCTGCTATCTGCTGGTGAAAGTCCCGTAAAAATCGGTTGAACCGTTTCGGAGACAGCACTGCGGGCAAAGCCACGGTTAACAGCTAGTATAAATTAAAATTGCTTGAATTACTTTTTATAAGGTCAACTATCTGCCAGTTAAAGTACCGTGAAGATCGGTTGAACCGTATTGGAGATAACACTGCGAGCGAAGCCACGGTTAACAGCTAGTATAAACTAAAATTGCTTAATTACTTTCTATAAGGATATATATCTGTCAATGAAAGTTTCGTGAAGATCGGTCTAATAGTTTTGAAGATAGTACTGCAGGCGAAGCCACGGTTAACAGCTAGTCTAATTTAAAGTAGCCTAAGTAACCCGCTGTAATTTCAGCTATCTGCCAGTGAAATTCCCGTCAAAATCGGTCCAGCGGTTTTGGAGATTACCCGGAACAAACAGACAGACAGACCGACAAAAATTTTAAAAATTGCATTTTTGTTATCAGAAGCGTGTATACATTCATACCCAATCGGTAAATTTTTTTTATTTTGATATTACATACAGACACTCCATTTTTATTATATGTATAGAATAGAAGAAGATAAACAGCTTTTCTATTCTAATAACACTATCCATAATTATTTAGTCAACTGGTTTACTGTTTTCTTGTGAATAATTATAATGAAGTTTTTTATTCCTTACATGGTTCAATTGAAGAGATCAAAAGAGTTATAAGTTTCGAATGCAAGATCATTTGCGCCAACACATTTCTATTGCAAACTGTGTCTCTAGATGTAATAACAGAATCTTCCTAAAAGGCAGTCTATAGAGAAGATTCCCTATTTTAGTTTATGTTAAGGCGTGTTAATAATTCTCCATATTAAAGGCGATCGTTTACTCTTACGATTTACTATCGTTTTGCTTTTGCGAAATACGTTATTTAGGAGTCGACTCGTAGGACGTATTTCGTAACGCAGTACACAAATCGTTCCTGTTAGCGTCAAGAGTTGCAACTTAATTACATGCACTGGTTATTTAACTTCAGATGGATTGTATGCTCGTAACTTATTACCATGAGAAATTACAATTAAATTAAATTTAATTAAATTTAATATTAATTATAAATTTCAAAGAAATTAAATAATACAATTTGTACCACCCAGCAAATTAGAATGGTATCTTTCAACATCAGACAACGCGTCACGATTTTTTTTCTATTTAATTAACAAGCTTAATTTTAAAAATGATCACCAGTAAAAGTAGTAGCTGATTAATTAATATATATTACATATCTTTATCTTTATAGTCGGTATCAGTTTAGTTATGTTCCTGTATTTAAAATAAAAAGTAAACAAATAAAATATCTTAATATATAGATATATACTCTGTCATGAAATAAACATCTGACATTTCAAGGAAAATATCGCAATTACAAACTTTATACAAATTGCGTACACAGTAAGGCAGAAAGCGTTAAATTTGACTGCCACGTCGATTTGTCAAATGCGGTTTCATCACGAGACGTCAGTTTGAGCGGCCAATAATCATACGAACGTGCGATTTGATTGATGATTAAGTGTAACGCAACGCGATCTGTCGTCTTCGAAGCCTCATACTGCGTCTACATTTATGCGTAGAGTTGGGCGATTACTACTAGAAAGTTGAATTAATATATACAATACAATAATATATACAAAAATATAATTAGGAAATTTCAACTTTATCAATTTTTGAAGTGAAAACTTCTTTAGGCGCGTTGAGCGGTAATTTTGGCAGGAGATAAGTTTATAATTTCGCGTCATGACATGCTAGTAAGCGTGACCGATCGTACTGCGCTTGCTCGGCTTGCGTCAGACTAGCGACGAATTTTGTATTGATATTGTGGAGCCTTCCATATATTAATTATAAACTGTATATATTTATTGTTCGGAGCGCCAATAGATGTGCAAACCACACTAATGATAATAATTTCAATTAACAAATTATGAAATTTAAATAATTCACACTATACCTAATTAATTTAAAAATTCATATCAGAACACGTTTAGTCTACTGTATTGAGTTTTCACTTCTGTCGGCAGACCTTACGACTGCCTTGATTTTTTTGTAGTTTTATTTTCGGCAATCAATCTTCTAGTATATTATTACTGCCATTGTCGATTGATAATGATATTATAAGTTTCTCGCGATCAATCCAATGTTCTAACAAAATGGTGGTTCTCTTGTTTGCTGAGTTACGAGTATCGTTTGTTTGTTTTTGCTCGTATATGGCAAGTCAGAATCCATGCTCTGCGGCGTTATTTCCCATTCACTTCACTTGCGCACATTAACTAAACTATATTACGTAAAACGCTAACAATATTACAAAATACGGAGTCAAAAAACATAACACTATGAATAAATATAAAATCTACTAAATAACGTTACATGGTCCCGCCAAAAACTTTTTTGACATATACACCTATATTTAAAAAATCCGGTTTCTTTTAAATATATCTTCATACTCTGTTTTATTAAGTTTAACACTGTATAACACTATTATAGGTATACTAGCGGACCGGGCGGACGTCGTCCTGCCTTGATAATAAAAAAAATCCTAAAAGTCAACTGCAGCGCCACCTACCGAGTCCAATTGTCAATCTAAACCATTCTCGAATCTCCACGAACACACACAAAAAATTTCATCAAAATCGGTCCAGTCGTTTAGGAGGAGTTCAGTCACATACACACGCACACAAGAAATATATATATTAAGATACATTATATAAATCCGAGTGCTGGGTTATGAAACAGAAGGATATGAAAAGATTACATGTGGCAGACATGCGAATGCTAAGATGGATCTGTGGTGTAACTAGAACGGATAAAATTAAGAAATAGTATATCAGAAGTAGTTAGAAAATAACACCAGTGACAGAGAACTTGAAGAGTGAATACTGAGGTGATAAATAATAAAATACATCCCATCAAGAACATAAATGTAAAATGAGAGCCAAGTTCAATACTATGATATATATGCCTTGGTTGTAGACTTCAACGACAAGAGATCTAAATGGGCGCCAAGTTCAATGGTCAGTCCTGAAATGTATTTATAGCAACGTAAAATATCATTTGTGCTTATAACTTGGGATAATCTTGTAGCCTAACGTCTAATTTGACTAGTTCAAAGATACGAATTATAGTACCTACTAAAATAGTCATGGAAGAACCGTCTATGTTTGTTGGCTAGTTTCTGTTAGCAAGCCAAATTTTCGGAAAAGTAAAATAAGAACTTACAGCTTTAGAACTTGCGTAATAATTAAATATAATTTGTATATCCGCCATTCTGTGAACTTGGCTTTAATTAATTTGTTTTTCTAGATAAGTTGTTATCATCTAATATACGATATATTATGATTAAAAAATCATTGCAAATCGACTTATATCTCGAATCGATACTGTGCATCCCTATTACACTACACACAACATCGGTGATGTTGCAACGAACAGTAATTATAAGTCAAGGCGTTAATGACGAGAGTGAAGCTTGAAAATTTGTAATATGCCCGTTTATTTTGGCGGCCATTTTTTGTAATAATTAAAAACGATGACTAAGTTCGGGGAGCCATCAACAGTCGGCTCGATGGCGATCGATTATTAATTATTAGTTTGATAGATCGCACTTCGTCTTATTTCATTAGCGGTCGATTAAATTTTTCATCTCGAAGTTATTAATTTACAGCGAAGGTTTTTTTACTCTTTCCAAATTTATACCTGATGGATATACCTTGGGTTTGTATCAGGGATTTATTGAAGCTGTTTTAGTAAAGTATAATATGTTTATCTTATTATTAACTAAGTGGTAACGTAACGTCGTCCGAGTAATATTACGATATAAATTTTGGATTTAACTCTATCTAGTGGGGAGTTATACACACCATAGCAAACATTATCATTTTTTTTAATTACAATTTTTATGATGATCTGTTAAACGGTGTTAGAATTTGTCAATTTCGTATATATGTCACATGAACATTTAATATGGAGTGACTGAGTAAACAGTTTTGAGGTCATCCATTAATTACGTGTGCCATTTTTTAGCATTTTTTGTAACCCCCTTTCATCTGGTGAAATACCGTGAGATTTCTCTCAACTCCTTTCCGCTACTAATCTCACGTGAGATTTTCCAAATTTTGTATTTTGAGTATAAATGCGTTTGATTTGTTGAAATAACATAATTACCTTTTTTTATTTTTACTATTTTAATTACAATTATTTGGCATATTTTCGTCTAGAAACATGTTTTACTTAAGTTATACTGATTTTTGTCACAATTTTTATACTATTTATTGCCTGTATTACGCGATATTTACCGAAACCCCTTCACTCCCCCACGTGAGATTTACTCTGATTCGACTTGCCCCTTCCTCCTGATCACCTCACGTAATTAATGGACGCTCCCTTTATGATTACATCGCGTAACATAATGATGATGATTGTTCCGACCGGTTTCGGCCATGGCGACCACTTTGACCCCTAAACTTAGAAATGGCGCTGGTGCGCTCGAAGATGGCTTATGTAGCCTATCTTCGCGGCGAAACTTCATGCACATTGAGGGCACGTGAGTACACCGTTCTCATAATTATATGTTATGGCAGCATCAAGGTCAGCTTTACGCTGAGCCTCGAACTCGCGTACTTGGCTGTTAAATATAACATAATAACGACTTCAAATTTCAAGAAATCTTTGACATTTCACTTACTATTAGATAACAAATTTTCAATACACATTTCAGATTTAACAAGGTCAAGTTAACTCACGACAGTCTTATTCACGGTGCCCAATAAACATCCACTGTTTAGGCGCGTTAAGTGGTATATTTTAGGCAGGAGATAATTTTATAATTTCACCTCATGTCATGCTAGTTAGCTTGACTGACCGCATTGCGCTTGCGCGGCTTTCGTCTAGTGACGCGTAGTATAAGAACCTGTGTAACATCTAATATTGAGATTGTGCAGCCCATCATATATATATATATATCATCATTACATATTATAAAACAAAGTCCCCTAACGCGTCTGTCTGTCAGTCTGTTCGCGATAAACTCAAAAACTACTGAACGGATCTTAATGCGGTTTCCACCAGTGGATAAAGTGGTTCACGAGGAACGTTTTGGTATATAATTTGTCGACGATTTTTTTATAATCAGGGCGGGACAATGTCTGCCGGGCCCGCTTGTATATATATATAAATATGTTTCATGAATTAATAAACGGTATAAGAAGTATATCATTATTATTCGGAGTGCCAATAGATGTATGTGTAAGAGAGACTGATGATAATAATTTCAACTTATAAATTATGAAACTTAAATAATTCACACTATAATTAATTTAACAATTCAGAAGAGAAAACAGTTTCAAAATTTCAAAGAAAATCATTCGTGAAAACGTCGGTTTCTTATATATATGAAAAATTAATTGATTCATTTCTAATTCGCAAGTAGTTCGACGCAAGTTATAAAACCTATAAGAAGAATGATAAACTTTTATTATAAAATATTACTTATGAACTAATAAGGTTCCCGGTTTTCAAGCTTCTAATCCCAATTAACCAAGACTGATTTACAAAACCAGTTCTTCTTTAACTATCAACTTAAATCATGCGAATTCAATACAACGAAAGCTTAAACTTTTCAGCGATTAATTAATCCCGGGGAATTAGAAATCTCCAGAGTGAATTCTCAGGTATTTTTACTCGTATTACGTACCTTATACGGACGGGTATCTCTGCGAAATTAGAGATCAGTTTATCCCTGAACGAGTAATTCGTTCCCGGTCTGTAAGGGAGTATTATCCTTGCGGCTCAACGAACATTCGCAGAAATCAATAAGCCCGTGATTTTTTAAGGAATATTTCTTTAGAAACTGTATATCCCTTGTTTCGTTGGTAAAAGATGCCGCGGATTAGTCGACAATTTTTTTTTTCGGTCGTGTAAAATTTGAAACGTTTTTCGATTTCTTCGAGAGTTTAGGGAATTTGGTATTTTTTTTTTTTAGTTTTTGTATAAGAACCCTACAGAGTAGCATTGTATTAATACTCAAAACATTGCGCTTGGTACTTATATATGCACATTTCTTTATTATATTTACTAGTTGCATGTCACTGTTTCTGTCATTTTTTTCGTCCTCAGCTTCCCTTGTCCAACGCCGCGCCATGCGTATAGCTTTTGCTGTCACAAATCATAGTTTAACACCTACACTTTGTAAGGAAATTGTTACATTGTCGATATAGACACCACCTCCCCTCTCCCTTCCCTCCCTCTCCATTCCCCCTTCCTGTAGGTGGTAGAGCCACCCTGAAGCTATAACTGATTTTAGCATGAATGGGTCGTCTTGCCCGGAGTAGTACCACCCAATCACAGAAAACCGACGTGAAGTAACAGTGCTTGCATTATTGCGTTTCGTTTGGTCACTGAGAGCGCCGGAGGCCCACCACCTCCCCTCGCCCTTCCCTCCCTCTCCATTCCCCCTTCCTTACCAATACAAGCTGGCAACGCACTTGCAACTCCTCTGGTGTTGTTGAAGTCTATGGACGGTGGTGATCACCCAACATCAAGTGACCCAACTGTTCGTTTGCCTCCTATGATATAAAAAAAAAGTG
This sequence comes from Antheraea yamamai, assembly GCA_036509395.1. Classification (NCBI taxonomy): domain Eukaryota; kingdom Metazoa; phylum Arthropoda; class Insecta; order Lepidoptera; family Saturniidae; genus Antheraea; species Antheraea yamamai. Next base: position 3,288,677 of record AP028427.1, read on the forward strand.
GTAAAGAAAATATAAAGGTTGAATGGAAAAACACAAATCAGTGTAATGAACATATAACTTTATTCGAAAGAGATTTTTTCTATAAGAGTAAGCAGTAACGATAAAATTATAATTTTAAAAAAGCAAAATCAAAATTCTGATTTGTTTTATTCGTGTCAATGAACGAGTTGTGTGTTGTGTATCGATAAGTAAAAAAAGTATGTATTTTTTCCTCTTCTCCTTTGTGTTGCATAAATTTCAAACTTAAATATTATCTTTGTCACTTTTACAAATAATAGGAATCTTATTTGACCTCATGATTTTTATATTTTATACGTTTGACCACAATCTCACATCTTAAGATATCTTAAGGTACTTAGATATGCTGGGTCTAGTAAAAGACCAGCATAATTTAAATACTAGAAAAAGCAACAAATTGGTCATTCCATGTTTCAGGCTCACTAAGTCCAAAAACTGTTTTTTAGGTAATAGTGTTAGGTTTTATAACAAAGTCTCAAAACACATTACCGATTTACCGGATAGTGAGTTCAAGAACCATGTCAAGCGGGTTTTAATAACCTAAGGCTATTATAGGGTAGATCAATATGTGAACGATTGTTATATCTGGAAATGACGCCCCTCTCTGTGCATCCACTAATAACGAATGTAACTATTTATATTTTGTAAAAATATATAACATGAAGAGATAAAGATCGAGTTTCTTGCCGGTTCTTCTCGATGACTGGGTTGTTTTCCGAACCGGTGGTAGCTTTGACGTTCATAAGCGCCTTCTTAGGACCTAAATTGTATAAATGATATTTTGATTTGATTTTAATTTAATGACAATGCGGTACGAGATGGTAAACACGCTAAATTGGTCAATCACCATAGGTTCAAATACTTTCCAATGAGCCAGAGCTTTCCATGAAGGAAAACAAGAAATCATAGTATAGCGGTAGGGATTCTACTAACTCCACCTGGTTAGCTATCACCTTAAGATGAAAATCCGTCTCCAAGTATCTATTGATGTATTTCGGCAGCTGCCTTTGAGACCACTAATACACACCAGATGAGGTTCTATTTAAACGGTAATATTTATAAACTACCTAGAACAATCTGATAAAAATCTGTCTGCAAAAGTCTCATTGAAATCGGTTCGGAAATCGGACAAACAACAGACACTTGTAGATAAAATACGCAATCTTATAACTTTAAAAAAAATTGATTCATTCCTAGGACTGCCGACAGAAGTGAAAACTTAAAACAATCGAATGTCACTCCGAATAATAATTATTTATTTTTTTATACAATTTATTAATTTATCAACAATACTATGGGCCGAACAATTATAATACAAAATATCAACATTCAAACCTTCTAATTAAGTACAAGTTGTACGAGAATACAAGGATGCTTTCCCTAACGCTACAAAAAGTTGCTTAACAAAGAAACGTGACTAAAAAAAGAAAAAAAAAACTAGGAATCCATCGTAATATTAGTTGTCATGCAATGTTTCCATTATTGTAACTGATAAGATTATTCAATTAAATTTTTATGACAATTATAAGTGAGTTTTATAATTATATCACAGAAAACTTCGATAAAACTAAAATAATTATGATAAAAATGATGAACATGACTTTAACTGCGTATAACTTTTAAAGGAATGATTTTAGCGAAAAAACCAAAGAGACCTTTTTTGTAGAGCGCAAAATTTTGTATTAGAATATTTCTTTATCAAAGCTGTAGGTTCATTTGCTTTGGAGATAAAAAATAAAATGCAAAAAGTACAAAAATCCCATGTTATTTAAATGGGAAAAGTAACATGACACGGGCACGGTTTAACTTGAAAATTAAGAGCTTGTTTACGTTGGATAATTTTTTTTAGGGTAAAAACTAAAACTTCAGGGGGCGGCAGCAAAAAAAAAATCAACTTGGGAAATAACGGACACCCTAATGTACATACACGGCATACACATAGCTCATGGGAAGCGTGCGGTGACGATGACGCGAGTTTCATGCTATTTGTTCACCCATAAAATTGATCAACGCTCCTTAAGAAATTTTCACTTCAAAAATAATTAAATTAACTCATTGGAGAGAACAGTTCGTTGGCAGTAGAGTCCGATAGGTAACACGTACGTGAACTCAGCACATTCACGGCGCGATCGCGATGTGATACCGGCTGGCCGCGCCGCGCCGCGCCGCCCTATCGATCATATCGCTGTGACTAGGCACATTGCAACCCGTACCGGCATTCCTTGAACTGTCAGCCGATAGAAAGGGAACGCAGTTTTACTGTCACTATTCGGTTTCCCGTATAAACTTTTTCTTTATTTGATTCCGGCTAATTGTTGCCAAATTTGTTTCTTACATGTGTCTATACTGATATCATAAACCTGACGAGTTTATTTCCTTGAACGCGCTAATCTCAGTGACTACGGTCCGATTTGAATTGAATCTGAAATTCTTTCAGTGTTAGATATTTCATTTATCAAGAAAGGCTATATATCATTACGCTAAGACCAATCAAAACCGAACCCGAGGTTAACGTATGTACTATTTAAAAATATTTTCACCTTCCACGCGGACGAAGTCGCGGGCACAAGCTAGTTGTGATATAAAGTTCAACGGATTGATTATTTATTTTGCACGCATTAATCTCTAGAATTGAAAAATTATTTTTGCATCCTATAGCCTTTTTAATGAGGCTGTAATGAAAACTAATATCACGCTACGGCCTACAGGGGCGGAACAATTACAATGCAAAGCAGACGCACGCTATATAAGGCCCACAAGATGGTGCGGGCGCAGCACGAATTATCCTGGCCAGTGAGCGTGTAAGTTATATTTGCTGAATATAGTACGCTTCGACCGTCAAATTAAGAAATAAATTGAATCGTATATGTAAAACGAGAAAGGAATGACAATTTAAACAAAATAATATTTTAAAACTCTATTTTGGGAATATACTGAGGTCGAGGATAGGTTTTCCTCCCGAAACCTCAGTATTACCGTGAAAAGACTAAGTGTGAATACGCGAGGAAATTTATGTGGCATAGTTGTTTATAAGTTTGTACTTGATCACTAAGAACTATTTATGAGATTCAATAAATTCAACAAAATCGGAGCTATTTAGGAGAAAGAAAGTATTTTTGTATACTCACTAATATTATACATGCGAAAGCATTTTGTTTGTTTGTTACAATTTTAAGCTTTAACTACTAAACCGATCATCATTAAATTTTGCATACGCATTATTAGGGATACAGAGAAAAAATAGAAAAAAATACTTTTCCCGAGGCATATGTCGAAGCTACACTTACGCGGGCCAATCTGCGAGTAAAACCTGGCATATAGATATATGTAATATTGAGAGTATGGTGATAGATAATACCTAATATCGTCGCGTTACGGTCTGCTATCGCTGTATATATACGTTTTAAGTTACTGAGTTGCGTGTAAGATATTTAATATTTAGTAGTCATCGCTTTTTTAGTAAAAAGTACTGTTCCTGAGGGATATGACAAGACTACAGGAACGCGAGCAAAGCTGTGGGCAAAAGCGAGTATACTTAGTCTGGTCATAAATACTGTTACAATTAAAAATAAACAAACAGTTTTAGAGAGTACGGCTTGCTCTAAACGCCATGATAATTTGGAGTCCCTAAAACAATCCGTACAATTGGCAGTGAAGAATTTTCTCATGGTACGTAATTCTATTGATAACTGACCTCAACGTTTAAAGGACTGTATTGCAGCCAATGGAGACAATTTCGAATAAGCTTTTTATATTTTAAATTGTTTTATATTTATGTATTAAACTAACACACTGTAAAAGTAATAAATGTTATTGGCGATAGAAAAAAAATTGTTTTTCTTTGTTACAGTATTTATGGCAAGACTAGGTATATCTATATGTAGTATCGAGAGTGTGTTACTATGTTACGAGAGTTACGTTCTAATATCACTGAATATATACGATTTAAATTACATAGTGAGTTTCGTAAGATATTTAATATTTATTTGTCATAGCTTTTCAGTACTCTAAATAATATCATCAATATTTTGTAAAACCAGTATATAAAGAACTTTGATAAATTACGTCTTTGAAACATTCGGTTACCTGTAAAGGGCGTTTGACGGACATCGGAGTCCCCATTTATTTTGTGTTGATTTATTGAAGCGCGTGAGAAATATCTTGGAATTTGTAATTGATCACACACGTTGTATTATTTTACACGCTAACAAATTCAAACTTCAAACACGACATTCTAGTAATAATTGTAGATTATATTTCAATATATATTATGAATTAATTAGAAATACTAAACTTAAAATGATTATCATAGAGAAATTAATCAAAAAACAAATCTTATCTTTCAAAAAAGAAAAATATTCGAGTGATACAATTATTCAGATTATAGATATAGATTCCATAAGCGTTTAGAAGTGACGGGCAGTTTCTATAATATGTTGTTGCATAATCAATTTGTATAAATGAATCCATAACATAAAAAAAATATTCTTCAAATTATTATATCTGGTTAAGAAACAATTTAACTATTTTACTGTAGTTCTTCTCTATAAATAGGTAGTTTTTCAGAACCGGTGGTAGCTGAAACGTTTATAAGTGCCTTCTCAGGGCCTAAGATGAATAAAATATTTTGATTTTTAATATATACTAGCAGGCCCGGCAGACGTTGTCCCGCCCTGATTATAAAAAAATCCTTAACAGATTATATACCACAACGTTCCTCGTGAATCACTATATCCACTGGTGAAAACCGCATAAAGATCCGTCCAGTAGTTTTTGAGTTTATCGCGAACAGACAGACAGACAGACACGGTATAGGACTTTGTTTTATACTATGTAATGAAATTGACATTATTCCTAATGGTATTTTCAATGTAGGTGGTAGACCCACACTGTAGTTATTACTAGTTTCAGGATGAATGGGTCGGCTCGCCCGGGGTAGTACCACCCTCTCACAGAACACCGACGTGAAGTAGCAGTTCTTGCATTGTTGCGTTTCGTTCGGTCAGTGAGAGCGCCGGAGGCCCACCTCCCTTCCCTCTTTCCCTTCCCCGTCCCCCATACATAAGCTGGCAACGCAGTTGCGAGTCCCCTGGTGTTGCTAGTGTCTATGGACGGTGGTGATCACTTAACATCAGGTGACCCATCTGTTCGTTTGCCCCCTTTTGACATTAAAAAAAAATAAAAAGTAAAATCGAAGGTGTTTATTTTTCTTGTGTTTTTTTATGTATTTGTTAAAAATCCTACTGTATATATTTATCTACGAATTAAATACTTTCGAATTAATTTCGATTTAAATAAGAATCTCAAGTGTCTTCAAATGCATAATATAATATTATCGTACCTTGACGCGGACCGGTATAAAGTATATATGTAACATTAAAACATAGATAATTTCCATCAATTTTGTTTGTTGTTACCACAGAACATTTATTGTTGAAAATATAAATTTTTCGTAAGTATACAACATTTTCAAAGTGACTATGCCCGATGGAGTGCATAGTGCAATCCAAAAGCAATGGCTACAACTCCAAACCATCCAACCCAACAATATCCAGCTTACAAGCCTCTCGACAGCTGGAACATCCTGAAATACGACATCCGTAAAGAACCCACGATGACGGCTTTCTCATATGTATGATTGTAGCCACCAAGTTAGATTTAGATACCTACCATTCTACTTTGTTACTGCATTCCATAACTCAACATAAATACGCACAATGTACTGTGTTCGCAATCGTATCGGACATAATTTTCGTGTCCTATACCTTTAGCTATATAGACCACCGAAGCAGTAGGCTTATCTAGAGTAATTAAAATACATACACATTAGTACTAAATATTACAGCGCAATGCCACGTATACACCCACTAAATCAATATGACAGGTAAGCAAATAGAACAAAACTCGCCCATCTTCTGAGAATCTAAAAGTCCTCGCCCATAAATCACCAGACTCCTGACAAATGGATTCTACGGCTTTTTTTCCCTCCACTCATTTATTAATAGGGCAGGAATGTTTCGGAAAACCAATAAAATGTGCCCCGTCATATACCTGTCGGCTGCCAGACAGCGTGGCATTGTTCCTTCGACCGCTTTTTTTATTCAACTAAACGTATAGAAATTATGGTCTCGAATGATGTTAATATTATATGGTATTATAAGTTAGTTACTCGATTTCAATGTACTATGAATTCGATAAACACTGTTATTAGTAGCTACTTATATGAATCGTTCATTAAAATTACATTTCTTAAGTACTTATGGCAATTGTTATTGTTATATCTGGGATTATATTGTCAATCAGTAGCTTTTTTTGTTACGTGGGATGTGAGAACCTTGTTTAACTGTTCAACGCAACTATGTTGGTTAAAATGGTTTGGAAATTTTGCTATATATTATGAATTAGCAAACAGGCATACTGTTCACATGAGAAGAATCATACGCTGTTACTCTTGAGAACTTCGCAAAACAGTGGCGTGAACTATTGCTTTACGACAGGATATGGCAATTTTGTCTGACCAACATACACCAACTATGATATCCGCTGTGGTGACAAGCTTAGGGATGTCAAAACGATTTTTTCATAGTAATTGTTGGCTAAAATCTTGCTAAACCACAGGTGAATTATAGAACATAATCTTCTGTACGGGTCTAAAGATTTATTGTATTATTTAGGCAAGTTACAGTTGGTTATTAATTCGTTAGATTCTTGTCATCCACGATTTTACTTAAGGGCATAAACTCAACAGATACTTAGATACAAAAATAATGCAGAACACGGCTAACGTAATGGATCATTGGAAAATTAAATGTAAATAATTTATGGGTGTTGAGTAGTGGTGGAAATTCGTTCTTAATAAAGAGTAAAAACTGTTTTCTTCACATGTTATAAATATGTTATTATTTGTATTGAATATAAAAAAAAATCTACATTGTAGACGTAAGGAGCGCAAAATATGACGAACAGAGAATTATAGATAAAGGCTTCCAGATTCATCGTTTGATTAAAAAAAAAACAATTTCCAAAATTTTTTATTCATAATACTGACGCTCGGTAACGCCTACTAAATATAATAAATACAGAAGATCGGTTGAGAAACAAACTACAAGAAGCTACTAAACTGGTATATCTTAGCTTATTCATATATAGATATTTGACCAGAAACAATTATGTGAAAAAAAAATGAATTAACCACCAAAAACGCTAATAACAAACAAATAATTTGAAATAGTTTCCATTTAAATTGAATATAGTTAAAACTATTCTATACAATTACATAAGATGTGATATTTAATTCAACCAAAAATACCTCAAGTTTGAATGAAATTAAGAAATTGGAGTCGATTATTGTTGTCCATTTTGTTGTTATTGAAACACACATCTTATGAATACCGAATACCGTAAATAAATTCTGCAACTAACCTATATTCGTGAATGGACACGTTTTTTTTTTGTCTCGTCGCTCAGACGTACAAAGGACACCTTCGAGGTATTTTGCGCGTGTGAAAGAGGGGCTCATTCTCAAAGATTGGACCAAACATAATTGTCATTTCCTGCGGCGTCCGTGACAAAGGTGTGGTGCGAGACGTGTCGCGTAAGAGTATTCGATATTTTTTTTCGCGATAATTCTCAATATTTTCAGAACGATTGCATTGAGTTAATAGATGCAAATGGGATAGCTCGCGGTGAACGCAATTTGGGATATACGAGGTACACGTTTACGATATTGTGCCGGTAGGAATTTAAGATATTTTTGACGTTCAAATTTTAATAATTACATTACATGTTTTATTGAATTTTGCGACCGTTATGAAGCTGCCTTTAAATTAACACGCTTATTATAGACTAGCTGTGATCGCGACTGCCTCCGCGTGGAACCTAATTTATAAAAACAGTGACCAATCAAATCATCTGAAAGTATTATCTCTATTTACTTATCTACTTTTCTCTCGTACTTAAGTCGCGTCGTCATTAAAATTACAATAACTTTTGATAGAGTGGACCGATTTTAATGAAACCAAGAATAAATATTACTCAAGGATATGGCTCTATGATTTACTTGCTTGGTTTATTGGCGAGGTTTTATCGTGAACACAGTGCAGTACTTTACCGGTGATTGCGTGTTCATGCAAACAAACAGACAGACATTTTTAAAAATATTTGAAATATATTTTATTATTTATTCCAGGACACCTGCAACATTTTTTTCCGCAAAAATCTAAAAAGTCTAAACACGTTAGATTTACATTCTTTTTTTTTTCGAACTGACTACGCCATTGACCTACTGACTGAAGGTGATAGAGCTACGCTGAAGCTATTAATGGCTTCAGCATGTATGGGTCGGCTCGACCGGGGTAGTACCACCCTCTCACAGAAAACCGACGTGAAGTAACAGTGCTTGCATTATTGCGTTTCGTCCGGTCACTGAGAGCGCCAGAGGCCCACCTTCCCTTACTCCTCCTCTCCCTCAAGACAGGTTGGCAACACACTTGCGACTCCCCTGGTGTTGCAAGTGTCTATGGACGGTGGTGATCACTTAACATCAGGTGACCCACCTGTCCGTTTGCTTCCTATGATATATAAAAAAAGGAAGGTCTTAACAGCTTCACCGGACTACGGAGATTTACATTTCTATTGCATGTATAGATACATATAGATTAAGACATAGTATTTTTTGTACAACAAATAATGATTTCTGTTTACCACAAAGCTATCAATCGAATCTGGAAATTTCAGTATGTAAAAATCGCAATTAAACTTAAAAATTGGTGTGAATTAACCTTCAATTATTACTTAGTCGTATAGTAACTACATGATTTAAAAGTCTTACGTACGGTTTTTTAAATCGAAATAACTCTTCATTATTATAAACTTTTGTTATATTATCATTACATAGTATAAAACAAAGTCCCCTACCGCGTCTGTCTGTCTGTCTGTTCGCGATAAACTCAAAAACTACTGAACGGATGTTCATGCGGTTTTCACCAGTAGATAAGGTGATTCATGTGGAAGGTTTTGGTATATAATTTCCAGGTTTTTATTAATAATCAGGGCGGGACAACGTCTGCCGGGCCCGCTAGTATTTTATAATTTTTGATTTCTTATAGTTCAAGTACTAAATTTTATTGTCAATTTTGACATTTCCATATCACCTTTAATTGTTTCTTAAACATTTTGTTTATACAAACTTTTTCTCATACATGTTAACATGTTGTAGAACATTAATCATGGATATATTTTCTTTTCTAAATTTTATCCTTCTTATTTTATTAATGCCAATAGAGTTCTTCATATCTGAAAATAAGTATCATTCAGATATAAATGTTATTTTCTGTATATATAAGAGTTGTTGAAGTGTGTATGCTTGGTACATATATATGTTTCAACAACTCATATATGTATGAATAGTCAGCTTAGCTTAGATTAGCTCAAATAGGTCGCGAATTGCATGTATCAGGCAACAGCCCAAGCCGAGGTGTGCCGTGCACCCTTGAGCTAGTTGTCAAATAAAATCAGCTGAGTGCCTTAAGGGCTCGCCTTAGTAGTTCGGTGAAGCTGTTAAGACCTTGCTAGGTCAACAGCGTAGTAAGTTCGAAAAAGAAATTTTTAAATTCTACACGCAAAAATAGGTTCTTTATCATAGTTTATACTGTGATCTCATGGCTCAATATTAGAACTATTCTCATTATGCCTTAATACACCTAAACAATAAATATAGCTTGGTAATATAAAACGGTAGAGATATAAATCTAACCAGAATGGAGACGAATATTTTGGTGATACTATAACAGACTGACCTGAAAATATGTCAGTACAAAATACCGATATATCGAAACCGACACTTCCTAACAACTGTCAATATGAAACACAACGCTTTCATGAGGCGAGTAATCACGGTGGAAATGAGAAGTTTTGGGTCAACGCATTTGTGCAACATTAATTATGCAGCTCGCGAAATGTCCTCATCGAGCGGCGTTGTTAGTTACGACCGGAATTTATTAACGCTATCTCATTTTTCAGGTGCAAATATAAGTTTGCAAGCGAGCAAGACGTTGGAGGGTAAGTTTGAGAGGGTAAAGTTTCTAACGTGGGACGTCACAGGACTAATGGCTGCCTGTGACAGGTAACGCGAGACGCTAGACAAAGTGCATCGTAGATGATGTTCGTTACGAGTTTCCTTGTCGAGGTTAATGGCACAGATTCATATCCATTACACGGTAAAATGGAACATAATAATTTCTCCGGCAATTTTCAACGGAAAATATAATTTCAACTTATATTTTAGTTATTACTATTTACGTTGGTTAAAGTGATAGTACAATTTAACAACAACCACGATGTTTAACTAGGACAAACGAAAATCAGTCACTAATTAGTCACTAGCAAAGAGTCACTGTGACGGCTAAGTCCGGAACGCCAGACGCCTCTATGGTAGGTTCCTATCCGGTAGGAAAAAAAATTCGTTATTTTAATATTAATATGTCAAAACTAAGCGTATAATACTATATGAAACTGCTTTTGACAGCAATATTCTGAGTTTGTCCGATGACTTATCCATATCTGATAACTTAAGTAAAGTATGAATTTGAACTACTCTTAAACTTTTCATTATGTTAACTTCAAGACGCTTTCCAGTACCTTTATCTACATGGTGTTGTATTCGTGGTTCTATTTCTAATATCATAGGACTACTATAGGGTTTGTTTTCTATAAATTCACTAAAAAGAACAACGACTTGTAGGTAATTGTAAATGAAAAGATAAGTTCTATCGACATTTTTGCCGGCTTTTCTCGAAGACCAGTGGTAAAGTTTATCGTTCGTAACTACTTTATCAGCGTTAAATTGGTTAGATTGGATTAATTAAAGATTTTGACTTTTGAATTGCAAGAGGTGGTAAATCGCATCTCGATATACATTTTACACGTGCGATAACCTGGCATACCCCGAAAAACGATACGGCGTTTACTCCGTGGAATTGCTTGTGCCCGTAAGGTAATATTATTATTTGTTGTCATCGTTTACTCGGGAAAACTACACTTATTTTTTTTTTAATTAGTACGTGTAACCGTTACTAGCGATTAAAGTAAAACTTCTTTGATGTTATCGAGAGATGACGATTAAGTTAAAAATAAATACATGATATGAAAATTTAAAAGGGCGTTTTAAAAAAAGCATTTATTGATGATATAACACTAGTAATATATACATTTATTATCGTCGGCCACTGTACATTTTAAAACAATAATTTAATTACTATCATACTTCAAATACGATATGATTTGTTTATGATAACTGAAATGAGAAACATAAATTGTTTTCTATATTTTATTTACTTTATAACAAAGAGTTGCTGATAATATTTCCTGTGTTATTTAAATTCCGAATTAGCTGAGAGATGGCACTACCGATAATGAAGCTTTGATTTAATTTGTTACTTACTTACATTGAAACCAGATGGCAGAACGGTCGCGCGCCTGTATTTATATAATTCATTCTATTGTATGATTTTAATTATTATTCAATTTTCAATTCAATATTTTTTTTAATTATATTTTTTTACAAAAATTATTGATTGATTTGTTTATAAACTAGGTATTTATTGACATAATCAAAAATATTTAAAAACCTGATGGTACAGTAACGAGACGCCATATTGCTGTAACGGACTTCCGTTCCATTGTCGTCGAGTTACCTCCTAGTCACGCCTAAAGAAGTTTTATTTCAAAAATATATATTATTTTATGAAACAACAATGCAAGTGAAACTTTTTCCGGATTGCAGACACTTAACTGAACATTGTCGGAAAATTATTTCATTTAAGTTATTGAAATCTTGTTTTTAATCTTAACTTAATAATTGGAAAATGGGAATGACAATGAGAAATCAAAAGTAGACAAGATATCCAACTCTACATTTTAATTTTTAAACTGCATGTTAGAGTAGCATAATAAATATAATGATTCAGATGACAGACGCATGTTAAAAACTGAGCACAAGATTTATTTGAATCACTTTGGATTGAGCCCTGGGCGCCGCTATATTGGCGTTGGCTACTCTGTCGAGCCCCTTTCACTTTACCCCTACTCCGCGGTCCGCTGTAATGCGACATGCTATAGATGGACCAAAAAGATACAGCTGATGGAAAAAACGATTCACTTTAAAAATCACAAAAATATTCGTATGATCGTAACAGAATAAATTGACTCTTCGTGAGCAAATACTACTCGTCCTAGCGGAACTTATTTCGAGATTTTTTACGTCGAACCGTTCGCCACTGGACACCTGTGTAATCCTTCCATCGCACATAATATGCCCTTAATTCTCTTGATAAGGCATGACATCTGAACCATTGTACTCCGTCGGACCATCTCCTCGTCAATTAAGGTTCGCCTTTTGTCTTCTATTCAGGTTTGACGTACTTCTTCACCGACTTTTTCTAAGGAAGTCACTATTTTGAATAGTGTGATTTAGTGTGATACGTTTTTTTTTGTTTTAGCGAGTTATTGTGTGCCTGAAGTATTTTCGTGGACAAAGGTCGGCGGTTTAACAAAAAGTTGTTGGTGTTTATAAAGATTAATAAAAGGTGACAATATAATACTTAAAATGCGGTTAGTGTATAGAAAGTCCGAATACTTTATAAATGTTATCATCATTTTTGATTTTAGTGTTTAGTAAGAAGTCGGCAGTTATTTAAATAGATCGATATGTACTAGAAATAGTGAAGGGAAGTTCAGACAAAATACAATTAGCATTTTAAGAAATAGACTATTAGCAATAGAAGGTTAAATCGCGAAACTTACACAGTCAGAGAAATACACACATCGCCTGTAAAATTCTGTTATCGGTTGTAAGACTTATAAATATTAAACTCGAAAAACAAACTGTACATTTTCTATTAAATAAATTAGATATTGATATCAATTTATATACTACTAGCGCACTTGTGTCTACGTCTTCGCACGCGTTTTTATTATTTGGTGTAACAAATACTTCAATTGAAAAAAAAAAAGAATATTACTTAAATATTCTTCATGTAACCTACCTATTTTGTGTATGTATTTTGTACCTAAGTTGATACATAGCAGCGCCATCTAGTGGTGTCTCTAGTAAATCGTATAGCATAAAACCTACACGAAATAATATTCAGGTATTTCAGCACTAAACTGAACGGTACGATACTTGATCCCAAAATGTACGATTCGGAGGTGGGATGGAAAGTCATATGGAAATTCCAAAATCTAAATTTTTATTCTCAGATAAACCTAAATACAAACACATGTACAGTGTTATCTATATTTTTATTATAGACTATCTGTGCCCGCGACTTCGTCTGCGTGGAACTTTATGTGAAAAACAAGATTAATAGAAAAATTTGAATGTATTAAGTCCATTTACTTATCTACTTTTCTCTCGTACTTAATTCGCGTCGTCAATAAAATTACAATAACTTTTGATCGAGTGAACCGATTTTAATGAAACTAAGACTAAATGTTACTCAAGGATATACTTTTTGATATTCTTAATAGCGTATTATCATGAACTCAATATTTTAGCAGTGATGCATATTCAAACAAAAAGACAGACAGATAGATAGATGTTTCTAAAAACTGATTGATTGAAATGTATTTTATTACTTATTCCAAGAAACTAGCAACAAATTATTCCACAAAAATCTAAAAAGTACAGACGCATTAGATTTACATTCTTATTATAGAAACTTGGAAGAGTTACAGTTCAATTTTGACCAAAACATCTCCTGTTTTTAGGTCGCAAAGTGGTCGGAGATGGTAAAATAGTAACGCATCGCAAAATGAACTTGAATTTAGAAGTTGTAGCTCTTCAGGCTGGCATTTAAAAATGGCCGATATTTATAATACAGTTTCTCCGTTTATTTTTATTGAAACTTGAAATTTATTGTAGGATTCGAAGCCATATCGGTTGCCGCGATGTCGAAACATTTAACCATTGAGTAATACATACTTTTTATGAAAACCATGGTGTTTATTTTGTCGTTGGCGAGTACCGATCACGGATTTGTAATGTTAGTTATTACCTATTTATAGCTGTGTCCATGGATCTGCCCGCATTTCTTATTATCATCATTTGGTATAAATATATTTAAATGAAGTAATAGTAAAATGGATATTTATCAATTTTCATTGTCATGTGTCATGGGTGTCAGATGTATTAACTTTAATAACTATATAACTAAAAGATATATTAAGCATCTATACTCAAAACTAGTATATTAATCGATTTAGTGTCTCTTTTAAGAATAGAAGTACCTGTTTATTATTCGAATGTGAAACCGCTACCTCCAAATATATTTCTGGCATAAAGCAGTGTTCAAATTCCCAGCTCCCGATTGGAGATATTAACTGGCACACAGACCGTTCTAAATCATTTCTAAGTAGGAAATATCTACTATGCCTAACCTTAGGACTTCAGTCTTTTGGTTTTTTTTTGTTCATTTTCTTAAGTAGATGCTGTGATCATATATATATATTTATATCATAGAAGGCAAAGGAACAGATGGGTCACCTGATGTTAAGTGATCACCACCGTCCATAGACACTTGCAACACCAAAGGAGTCGCAAGTGCGTTGCCAGCTTGTGTTTGGGGGAAGGGGGAGGGGAAGGGGAGAGGGAAAGGAGGTGGGCCTCCGGCGTTCTCACTGACCGAACGAAACGCAACAATGCAAGTACTGTTACTTCACGTCGATTTTCTGTAAGAAGTTGGTAGTACCCCGAGTGAGCCGACCCATTCAAGCTTCAGCGTTGCTCTACCACCTACCAAATTTCATGTCACAAAAAGTAAAGTCATGGACGAAACTATATTATGATAAAAGGAATTAAATTCATCACAAATACCGTACAAATATGAATGAATTGCGTAATCTACCCTAAATTTGAATGGGGACGAATATTTCGTCGTACTATTAGTAATTTAATACGCGGAGGGCATATCTGACTGCGTCTATTTTCGTTTATTGCTTTACAAAATCGTATTTGCACTGATTTTCGCATTGTTAGAACAATTAGTTTGCGCAACAGCTCTTTTGGTTACGCTATGTTATTTGTAAAATATCTTTAAATTCAATATGACCTAATTATACTCCTTTAGCTTATGAGTGTTTCAATTCTTTGTTTCGTTCCTCTCTTCAGGATCTAGAGTTTTTTTTTAAATAAATTTACTATCATTTAATACAAAACTTGTTTTTCTTATTAGGCTGCTAGTACCCGAGGCAAAACAAACTGCCTTCAAACATTACAAAACTACAATGCTGCGCTCATAATAAAGGCAAGATGTTGTAATGTCTAAGTAGTAAAAACTAAGTGTTATAGATATACTAGCGGGCCGGGCGGACGTTGTCTTGCCTTGATATTAAAATAATAATAATCTAAAATTCAACCGCAGCGCCACCTACCGGTTACAATTGTGAATCCAAACCATTCTCGGATCCACTGGAACACGCACACAAAATTTCATCAAAATCGGTCCAGCCGTTTAGGAGGAGTTCAGTGGCATACACACGAACAGAAAAAAATTATATATGAAGATAATAATAAGTTAGATTATAAAGTATAAGAATGGCATACTTATTAGAACGACTAAAGGGGTTCTAAAAATACCTGGTTACAAGTATGTAATATTTTACCCCTTTTTTTTTAAAGTACTCAAAGTTGAGATTAGAGTTGACAAACTCTAAATAATTTATCTGTGAAATTAAATAATTTGTAATTCTTCTCTTTCGAACGTTTCTATGAAGATTGTTTTTTTTTTCGTATTTGCGAGGCAGCCTGAATGGTCTTTTGTTATAGTTGGACCCGGTAGGTGGCAATGTTATCGAGATTTCTTTTTTTTAATTTTCGTAATTTCGAATCGAATTCAAGAAAATCTAATCGTATCGAAAATCAAATCGAATCGAGTCCAATCGAATTCTAATCACTTTCTTCAAATAAAAATAACATAGAATACCAAATTTTCATTCTCCCGGGACTTTCTAATATTTTTTAATTCATTTTTTTATATTCATAACTTAAGACATAAGGTCTTCTTTGACAGGACAAGAGCTGCTTACAATATATTATGATATATGCAACATATCCTTCTGTTGGATCATTTCAAAGTGTTTTACTGTCACTATTATTAATATTCGACAAACATAACTGTACTATATTTTTGTGAGCTTATCTAATCATCATGTTGTCAAATTGATGAGTAATACAATTTTTTCTACTTTATTTCATACCGGCTTTTGTTCACGGTTACGCTCGCGTTGATCTAACCTATTATATCACGTTCATTGATAACAAATGCCACTCTCTACACTCATATCAATCACGTTTAGCTTATTACAATTTACAAACGTTGCAATCCCGTAGAACCATATTGGATTTGTCTTTTTTATTTAAGATTTTAAGTAATCGCATTGACAGTTCATTTCTGTTGGGACAAATAGGTATCTCAGTACCAAGAAACAACAGTCGTTTGCAGAATCGCAAAACATTCTTCCAACCGAAGTATTCGACAAATGTTGGCCAACACTCGCCCCTCTACCGAATGTGCCACAAATACAATAATATACAATCTCAATTTGATATTTTTCATTGTTCTTTAGCCTCAATAAAATCTCAATTGGAAAAAAATTGTACTTAAATTTTTTAGCTTCATTTTTATATATTTTATTTGAATATTTAAACTTAATTTAAATCTTTGAGCTCTCGTATATTGTGCACGTTAGTTTCACATCTAGTAGGTTACATTAGTAACAACTTCATCGTATCAGTGTTAACATAATCAAACTCTTTTGTAACCAGTTTTGTGAAATAAATAAAAAAAAATAAATAAAAAAAAAAAGAATACCTATTTTACCTGGAAGAATTTTCTATGTATGTATTCCTATGTATTTTTCTGTATAGCTGACGACACGTATAAAACGTTTCATGTTAATCTGCCCAGTAGTTAGGGCATACAAGCGTAACAAATAAACTCTCATTGCTATTTATAATATTAGTTAAGATTGGTACAAGACATAATCTAATAAGAAAATCTAAATCAAACAGGATAGGATTTCTTCGAGGACGATCGTGAATGACTACTTTAGATGCTAAAATCATTCATAGTCAAATCCTGCTGCACCTTACGTTGTCGGTATATAGGTTATTAGAAGCTTGTTTTTTAAGCACTTCCAACCTCGCCATCAAGCCTGATTAAACTATTAAAGTTCTCCAGGCCATCAATACCAAATACCCACGTTCTAATTACAATAATTGTTATCTTATGTATATGTATTTCTGTTACAAATATAATATTTCAATTAATTTTAATTAAATTACTTTTGTTACATTAATTCAATGTACGTAATTTATTTTTCTCTTTATGAAATCGATTCCTTTTTAATTACTAAGAATAGTTAATCATATCAAGTGTTAATATTGGTAAATTTTATGTCCTTCTATAGATATAGATAAATAGTTAGCACACGAGAATTTTAAATGGAACCGTTTTAAAGTTATACTTCTTTAGGCGCGTTAGGGAAAAATGATGAGAGTAAATTTTTACGATGTGCGCGCACAGCGTCACGAAAAACCGACACCCTGAAGTTAGCTATAGTCAACATTTTGTTTCTTTGTATTTGTTGTTTGTATATCTTTGCATTAAAACTTTCAATGTATTAAATACCTTTTTTCTATTGTTAGTGTCGTTTTTTCTACAAACGTAGAATAAGGCGAAAGATAAAAATTTTGTAAAGATTTTTATCTTGTTACGCCAAAGAAGTATAACTTCTAACGCGTGTACATAAGTACACACACACTTTTTCTTATTACAAACATATTCTACATTATTCTGTTTATGTTCCTACAATTAATAAATAAAGAATAATGGAATAATAAGCAGTTTGCTAAGAGGTATATGAATGAAAGAACTGATTTCACAAAATCAATACCCTTATTATATTGTAAGAATCATTTTAGCGCTGTAAAGTATTATTATTATGGCCTAGTGCAATTTCTTATCGTACACTAACCCTAACGAGTACACTGTGAATACTATTTTTGTGCGGATCAAAGCGATCGCGGCGGCACGTCAGTGACGTCATTTCCGGCAAGATGGCGGCGGCGCGGGCGCGATTGTTTGATGTGCGAGAAATGAAGTGTGCCACCTCTCCCGCTTCCTGGCTGTCGGGGCGACAAGATACGGGCAATGACAGACGCTGTTTGAATATTAGACGATGTTTTGTACAGACTTTTGTGCTAATTGAGATATCGTTAATTCATCGTTGTAACAAAAGAAAACACCTTTTATATCGAATCGAAATGTATCTAAATTGATTTTTTTTCCGTTTTTAATAGTATGTACAATGTAAAATTGTTTCAATGACGGAATCACTGATTTTTCTATACTATATGTTAAATAAGAACATACTTAACATTAATTAAAACCTGGCATACAATTTTTTTAAATTATTTGCAAGATAACATAATGTCATTGATAATAATTCCGAGAGTTTGGACACCGTGTCGATCTTTTTTTCTCGAACTGATTACGTTTTTATAATTTACTTTTAAAGTGAAACTTTTATTACATCGTCTCAAACTTTTTCGTCTGTGTGCTGCATGTCGCGTGATGGTCGGCCGCGGAGTAGGGATAAAGTGAAAGGCGCTCGTCAGACCAGCCAGGGCCAATATGGCGGCGCCTATAGTTCGCAGCAGCTGACCGTGTAGTGTATAGACTATTATTAGTTAAATGTCTATAGTGTGAAAAAAAGTTTCACTTTTACCGTGGTTTCATAAAACCATACAATCCTTTTTTCGAACTGTCTACGTTATTGGCCTAGTAAGGTCTTAACAGCTTCACAGGACTAACCGCGTTGATCGATGTAGTTTCTAATCTTTGCAACGAGCCGAAGTTTTGATAGAGAGTATATGTGACGTGTATTTGTTTAAGGTGCAAACCTTCACATGCCATATCTTCATTTAACGGCAGATGATATTGTTGATAAATGCGAATATCTACAAAGCGTTAAAATGAGAACTGGCTACTCTTTTAGACTTTTAACCTCGAAAATTACTAGTCCAGTAAACGGATTTAATTACAACTACAAATTTACGCCGATTGAAATAGTTTCAAATTCTTGCAAACGACCTGAAGTTTTCAGAGTCATTGCTTATCTAGGTTTACTGTATTAACCATTTCAGGTCACATCGTCATTTAACAGCAGATGCCATTGTGGGCAAACACGAAAATCTACGAAGTACTAAAAACTTCGATTAATCGTTTTTAAACTATTGAACAAGAAGACTACTACTCCAGTAAATGGATTTTCTTATCACTACAAATTTACTTTTATTTTTATATCATAGGCTGCAAACGAACAGTCGGGTCACCTGATGTTACGTGATCACCACCATTCATAGACACTTGCAACAGCAGGAGAGTCGTAAGTGCGTTGCTAGCCTGTGTTTGGGGGACGGGGGAGAGGGGACGGGGCAGGGGGAAAGGGAAGTGGGCCTCCAGCGTTCTCACTGACCGAACGAAACGCAACAATACAAGCACTGTTACTTCACGTCGGTTTTCTGTGAGAGGGTGGTAGTACACCGTGCGAGCCGACCCATTCATGCTGAAACCAGTAATAACTTCAGCGTGGCTTTGCCAATCTTATTTAATTTTATGTTTTGTTTTAGTACTTAATATATAATTAAGCCAATAGGTTTCGAATACAAATTAAATATACATTTTTTCAGTGTAATTTCAGATTCGTATCTGTGGTCAGTCAATTAGAAGATTTACACTAAATTATAAACAAAAATAATAGAATTGCTGAATTTTATGTTTTTACTTTCATAGACTTTGTTCGAATTACAATGGCACAGAATATGTCCTTTTTAGATATAAAAATAATAAAATACGAGGAGGTTTCTAAAAGTCAGGATCAACAACTACAATTTTTCCTGACCTACAGTTCTCTATTTCATAATTTTTGATTTTATATACTACTAGCGGGCCCGGCAGACGTTGTCCCGCCCTGATTATAAAAAAAATCCGTGACAAATTATATACCAAAACGTTCCTCATGAATCACTTTATCCACTGGCGAAAACCGCTTGAAAATCCGTTCAGTAGTTTTTGAGTTTATCGCGAACAGACAGACAGACAGACGCGGTAGGGGACTTTGTTTTATACTATGTAATGAAGCGTTTTTAGAACTGTTCACATAAACAAATATCAGTATAACTTATTTATACTCATAATACCTAATAAGTATGTAATTATGTCCGGGGATGTTTAGACTATGACTTTTTTAATGTCATGTGTATGAATTTATCTTTATATGTCTTCTGCCTGTCTCTTTGTATAATATCTAGACTTAAATAAAAAATAACTTGATCAATTGTAACGAAATTTTGTTCACACGGATTTTTTTCAAAGCGGATAGAAACATTTAAGACCTTACAGAACACCTATGAGTAATTAAACAATAAAAATGACCGCATAAAAACACATGCATAGTTACATATGCAACTAATTTTAGACGTATTTATAGAAATTATTTCATATACAAATAAAAAATACCTTAAATATAAATCACGATTGTATATAAATTACCAATACTAACAAAATAATTAAATTTCTCGGCTCAGGCGTGAACAATCACCTTAAGGATTGACCAAATAAATAGAACAAACATGGATAGTTACAGACAGTGTATTCATCAAGGGCAGATCAAAAGAGACGGCAACATTTAAATTTCCGGATTAAAATTCAATTTCATATCGTCCACGGCATATTGAGTTATATAAAACATAATCGCGTTACCCAGTCCACTAGTCGGGATTACTTGCTTTTTAATAAAGTTGCTCCGGTAGGGGGCGACACCGGGGACATTTTTGCACAAAGCGGATTACTTCGGCCACGTTTATCTTCACCTTACAGCTCGGCTTAGCCTTCCAAATACTGTAGTTGAATGCGCGCGTTTTACGGGTATATGGTACCGTGTTTTGCACTTTATAATTTACTGTCTAGACTGAGTGACTAGTAAATAAATATATAGTGTTTATTTAGTTGATTACATATGAACTAATTTAACAAATAATATCAATTTATACATACCTAGCCGGCCCGGCGGACATTGTCCCGCCCTGATAATAAAAAAAACCTTGACAAATTATATAGATAAACTTTCATGAATCACTTAATCTATAGGTGAAAACCAAATGAAAATCCGTTCACTAGTTTTAGAGTTTATCGCGAAGATACAGACAGACGTGGTTTTATAATATGTAGTGATGTAATGAAGTAAAAACTTCTTTAGCCGCGTTAAGCGACTTTGTAGGTAGAATTTATTTGGTAATTTTACTTATGGGTTCGCGTCACCGGTGACCTCGACACGCTTGTGACGTTTTACACTATTACCAGACATTGTATATACTGAGCTGTATCATATGCGTCTTGAATTGGATAGATAAAATCTTGTGATCTCGCGTCATCAACTGTCACCAATTACGACGACATGCTCGTTACGTATTGCGCTTGCGTCAGACTAGCAGCGCGTACTACAACGGCCTGTGTATATTTAATGTTGATATTTTGTATTGAGCTGGTGCAATGTATCATATTTTTGACTAATTAATAAAATGTATACAATTATTGCTTCGAGTGCTAATAGATGATAAACAGAATATAAGACGATGATGAGTTGGTATTTTTCTTAATTAAGTTTCACACATATTACAAAAATTTAGATTACAAGTAGAAACATGTTGTTAGTTTAAAATAGGAAAGTCATAAAATGCCGAAAGTAAGTGAGTAATGGGGAGCCACGCTGAAGCTATTACTGGTTTCAGCATGAATGGGTCGGCTCGCTCGGGGTAGTACCACCCTCTCACATAAAACCGCCGTGAAGTAACAGTGCTTGCATTGTTGCGTTTCATTCGGTCAGTGAGAGCACTGGAGGCCCACCTCCCCCCCCTCCCAACCCCTCTCCTCATCCCCTCCCCCAAACACAGGCTGGCAGCGTATCAGCTTCTGGTGTTGTTAGTGTCTATGGACGGGAGTGATCACTTAACATCAGGTGAACCGCGTGTTCGTTTGCCTAATCATTACATAGTATAAAACAAAGTCCCCTACCGCGTCTGTCTGTTTGTCTGTTCGCCATAAACTCAAAAACTACTGAACGGATTTGTATGCGGTTTTCACCAGTGGATAAAATGATTATTGAGGAAGGTTTTAGTATATCATTTGTCAAGTATTTTTGTATAATCAGGGCGGGACAACGTCTGCCGGGCCCGCTAGTATGATATAAAAAAACTACACTAAAACAAAACTAATAACACTCTCTGTATTTATTACTATAAATCAAAAGTTATATAAATTCTCTCTAGCAAGCGTTAGTTAATATATACTATAACATCAGTTACCCCATTATTTCTTGTTTGCATCTTTATGTACACGTTATTCTAAAATAGGTTCTGGTTGGAATGCTTACGCTTTAGGAGCCTGATGCTTTGTGCTACACAGGAACCTATTTATTGCGGCTCTTGGAATTATTATATATATATATATATATATATATGATATATATTTATTTATATATGCGTCGTTTGAATGCCACATAAATATTTTCGTTCTTTCTTAAAATGGAGCTAGAAAATATCGGTTTCTTAATATATATCTATACAATTTACATAAAAGAAATCTCCAAATCCTTATAGTTCAGTCGAAATTTTCAATTATTTCTTGACAGTCACGGGTAACTGCTACGTCACATACTAACTTTACTCACGTTAATGTAGATCAAATCAATCTATCGGGAACAGCGGGATTTAGTAAAAGACCAACATAATTTAAATACTAGAAACAGCAAGAAATTCGTCATTCCATGTTTCAGGCTAACTAAGACCAAAACAGTTTTTAGGTAATAAATAGTGTCAGGTTTTATAACAAAGTCCCAAATCACGTTACCGACTTGTCGGATAGTGAATTCAAGCAACATGTCAAGCTGCTTTTAATGTGTTTTAATGCGGTGCATCAATATGTGAACGATAGTGACGTCTGGAAATGACGCTCCTCTCTGTGTGTCCACTAAAAACGAATGTAACTATATATATTCTATAAAATATGTATCATCTATATATATATTAATCTATACTAATATTATAAAGCTGGAGGGTTTGTTTGTTTGTGTGGTTGAACACGCTAATCTCAGGAATTACTGGTCCGATTTGGAAAAAACTTTTCAGTGTTAGATATCACATTTATCGAGGAAGACTATAGACTGTAGGGATCACGCTAAGACGGAGACGGAGCACCAATGAAGAATGTTTCAAAATCGGAGGGTTTTTTCCGTTTGCGAGCTTTCGCTGTGTGTTAACGTTAGCCCGAAGAAACTATACCACGCGAACGAAGTCGCGGACAAAAGCTAGTGAAAAGATAAACCAGATCGAGTTTGTTGCCGGTTCTTCTCGACGACCGGTTTGTTATCCGAACCGGTGGTAACTTTGACGTTTATGGGCGTCTTCTCGGAGCCTAAATTGAATAAAGTACCTTTTTTTATTTTGATTTTGACAGTATATTTTTTCTATACGATAAATACCCTGTCCTTCTTCTTACTTTTGACAACGTATATATAAAATTCCATGTTATTCGGTTGAGTAGTTAAGTCGTGAAAATGTAACAAAACAACACACATTTGGACTTATAATATTAGTTAAGATGGGCCATCTGAATATTCTCGTCAGGTAATTGTGTTCCAGATTACTTCTATTATTTGACGAGAATATGTAAGCTATGCTTACCTAAAACCCAAAAAGACTGCTCATCTATATAATAAGAATGTAAATCTGTGTCTGTACTTTTTAGATTTTTGTGAAAGAAATTCTTGCAGGTAGGTGTCTTGGAATAAGTAATAGAATACATTTCAATCATTATTAGAAATATCTGTATGTCTAATCGTCTATCTGTCTGTTTGTCTAACACGCGTCAATGCTAAAGTACTGCGTTTAAAACCTCATAAAGTATATCCTTGAGTAACATTTAGTCTTAGTTTCATTAAAATCGGTTCGCTCTATCAAAAGTTATTGTAATTTTAATGGCGACGCGACTTAGGTACGAGAGAAAAGTTGATAAGTAAATGGACTTAATAATAGGTCTTTACCTATGAAATTGCCGTTCTGCAGTACTGGCCATTTAAAATCAAATTAATTTTTGTTTGGGTAAGAATTCTAATTTCAAATTAATTTTATTTTAAAAACATGGAATTCTTTTTCCAAAAATAGTCCTTTGTTTATTGATTAGTGTTACATTTTCATCGCATTTCAATATTTTTGGTCATCATGGATACGTTAAAAATTCGAGTAATTATGGAATATGAGTACCGTCGTGGCAGCAACGGGGCACAAGCGGCACGCAACATCAACGACGTTTACGGAGCTAACACTACAAATCAACGCACCACCTGTTATTGGTATGGTTGCTTCTGTTCTGGGAATTTCGACCTGAAAAATGAACCTCGCGATCGTCCGAAGACTTTGGTCGACAATGACGAATTAAAGGCGATTGTGGAAGCTGATGATACACAATCTACGGCTGAATTAGCAGCAGCTTTCGACGTTAGCGTCAAAACAATATTGGTCCATTTGGGTCACATTGGCAAGGTAAAAAAGCTTGACAAATGGGTGCCCCACGAACTCAATGATCGCCAGCGCGAAGTACGCGTCGAACGTGCCTTGCACTGCTCAACAGACACACGAATGAAGGAATTTTGAACCGTATTGTTACCTGCGATGAAAAATGGATTCTGTTTGATAACCGCAAGCGCTCAGCAAGTTGGTTGGATGCTGGTTCAGCACCTAAACAATGCCCTAAACGAAAACTTACCCCTAGAAAAGTGATGGTCACTGTTTGGTGGTCTAGCGCCGGTGTGATTCATCACAGCTTCTTACCAAACGGGGTGAGCATTACTGCAGATGTGTACTATGAAGAACTGAACACAATGATGGAGAAGCTGGCACATCTCCAACCAGCATTGGTCATTCGCTCGTCTCCGCTGCTCCTGCACGACAACGCGCGACCTCACACTGCACAGCAGACGGTCTCCAAGTTGCAAGAACTGGGGTTGGAAGTTCTCCGTCATCCGCCCTACTCACCAGACCTTGCGCCTACAGACTACTAGTTTTTCCAGAATTTGAATAACTCCTTGGCGGGAAAAAAATTCAATACCCGAGAGGCAGTACAAAATGCCTTTGAAGAATTTGTTGCCTCCCGTCCAGCTGATTTCTTTAAGAAGGGCATCAATAAACTAACACTGCGTTGGCAAAGATGCATTGATTGCATGGGTGATTACTTCGATTAATACAAATAAAAAATACATAAAAAAAAATTCGTTTCAATTTTTTCATACAAAACGGCAATTTCATAGGTAAAGACCTAATATATTCAGATGATTTTATTAGTCACTGCTTTTTTACATTGGGTTTCACGCGGAGGGAGTCGCGGGCACAGCTAGTAAGAAGTAAATTCTCAGAAGCTATCATAAGATTAGCCTCGATCCACCGGAACGAAACAGGGCGACGTCTGAGCAATTGTTGAATTGAATAATGAGGGTGTAACGACACCAACAATGCTCGCAGCTCGCACTGGCCCGACACTCCAATTATCTACTTGTGCGTGTAAACGCTGGGACGAGTGCGTTCCGGGATGCGCGGAACAACTCTTGGAAACGACGACGGGTGATCTTTAAATTAAAAAACTCTGCACCTAATAAACGTCATAAAAAAGATATCAATTATATTGTCAAATTGAAACTATTTTTATAAATCAACTTAGATCTAATGTCATTAGTTAATTTTGAAGAGGAACTTCGACGAATATAAGAAATTCCAAGTTGGAATTTGCAATGTTTGTCCAAGGTTTCTACTTTTTTTATATTTAACTACCTAATTCCCGCGACTTCGCCTGCGTTGTGAATTATGTCGATTGTTTTGTTATATCTCAAAGGGATTAGGCAGCGTTTTCGAGGAAAGCTCCCGGGCGGCTTGACTTTTGCCGGCGTGACTTCCAACGTTTATTTCAACCAATTTACAAACCATCTTGAAAAATTAAAAAATTATATACCTAAACCTTTCTCGTGAATCACTCTATCTATTAATGAACACTGTACGAAAATACGCTCAGTAGTTTTTGAGTTTCACGCGAACAAAACAGAAGGGGCGGAGGACATTATTTTATAATATGTAATGACAGATTTTATTGTTTGACCACAATCTCATCTCATTAAATTACGATGTGGCCTAAGACTATAACATTCTAAGCCAAAAGAGGGACTGGTTTTCAAAACAGATAACGAAATGTGTGATTTCATAAGGTACCTAAAGTGTGCACTTTAGATTTACCCGTAGCAAGATCTTTGTATCGTGTTTACATAGGCGTAACTATCGCTGGTCTGCTAAGGTTTGACTGGTTCACAAAATATCACAATTATAATAATCATATTTTTTTTTAAATTTTATCTACTAATTTATCTACTAAATTACATCAATATAGTTTCGGCAGTTTAACAATAAAGTTCCAAAAGAAAAACATTTCCGATATACATGTAAAATTGAAATTGTATGATTCACAAACGAATATATGTATGAATAGCTTAGAATAGTTTAGCTAGGTCAGATCCGGGATTTCGGTAACAGTCAAAGCCGAGGTGTGCGTGCACCCTTGAACTAGTTGTCTGAATAAAATCGGCTGAGTGCCTTAAGCACTCGCCTTAGTAGTCCGGTGAAGCTGTAAAGGCCTTGCAAGGCCAATAGCGTAGTCAGTTCGAAAAAAATAAAAGTCCAAAATAAAAGCAGATTAATGGTTATTGAGTACTTAGCAATTAGTGATTGTTTCCATTCAATTTACAAACCCTAATTTGTACCAACCCTAATAAATTATAGAGCTGAAACAGTTAAATTCTTACTTGAGTAACTATCAAGTTCTCACTTGAGTAATTTCCATTAACAATGCCACGTATATATATCTTAAGAAAAGATATGTACGTAAGGGGGTGGGATGACCATACACATTGTGAAACATCAGTCATAGTGACTCTTTATCATATTTCTAAATAAGATAGTGCGTATCCAGTTGGGAGACGTTTGCAGGCCTGTGATTTGCGGCTGTCAGTCCATTTCGATGGTTGCCATTATTTTTTATACCACACAATGCTTACAATCGGCTACAGTGTAGTCACTGCGTCGTGCTATGATGAAAAAAAAATTGAATTGTGAATTTGAATTTTTAAATTAATTATAGTGAGAATGATTTAAGTTTCTTAATTTGTAAATTGAAATTATTATCATTAGTCTCTCTTTCACATCTATTGGCACTCCGACAATAATTATATACATACTTTATTATACAGTTTATTAATTCATCAAACATATGATGGGTTGTACAATTTCAATACAAAATATAAATATTAGATATACACAGGCTCTTATACTACACGTCGCTAGCCTGACGCTAGCCGCGCAAGTGCAATACGGTCGTTCACGCTTACTAGCATCTTATGACGCGAAACCAGAAGTTATGTCCTGTCAAAAATAGCGCTCTACACGTCTAAAGAAGTTTTCACTTCAAAAATTCTTGTTAACTATAAAAATATACCGGAAAATAAACGCAATACGCAAAGCGAATTTATTGCGCCAGAATGATGTCAAACGAAAAATATAAACCGGAGTAAACGTACCGTGGTCCCATATGAATATCAATTTGTTTGCTTACAAGTCAACATCATTAAATTAGCGTCTAAATTGAATCACAACTGTGACAACCTCACCGGTGCGATGCGACGTCCCGCGAAACTTTTCCTCCTATTAATTTACAAAGCATCTTTTAAACACGCACCAAACGATTTCAACCCTTCACTCGACCACTCAGGACTTAAGTTCCCTCGGTAAACAGTAAGTTTGTTCATTATTTTTACATGTCATTGTGCAAGTGACATGACGAAACGCCAAGGGAAAGTAGACACTGCACCTATCGCTTTAAAGTGGTTATTCGATTTCAGGTACGGCGGGGGAGTATCTGGTGAAATTATGATGCAGTCTTTATTCGTGAGCCGTCGGGAGCGGTTGCAGTAATCACCGCGTATCTCCATCCAGGGGTGGGCTGTGAATAGAGCCCTAATGAACTGGATTTAGGAGTTTTTGTGCCGGCGACTCGTCAGCTTCGAGGTGCAGCGCGGCGGCAATTACTGCGGGCTAAACAAACGCACCGTCGCGTAGTTCTTTCATACACAGCCTTACAATTACGAAAACTGCTGTATTATCAGTTACATGTAGGTATTTTATCCTACAAGACACCTATTTTATTTTGTATATTGAATATTTTCTAAGAATGTCAACGCCGTAATTAAGAACTGGTTATTCATTTCATTTATAAGATCTTGTATAAACTGCAGTACCTACTTAATTAAGGCAGACTGGAATCCTGTTTGCTACTTTATAATATTACAAAAAGTCTGATTTCAGCATCTCATCATCATATACTTACCCTTATCCCATTTAAGTAGAATCAGCAAATACACTGTTCTCTTTTCAACTGTCGTCTTAGTTTTTGCACCTATTATAGTTTTTTATACATCTCATTCTTCACACAATCCATTTGTTAAGGCTTATATTGTAAGTATGGGCAAACTGCGAGCAGCCCTCACCTAGTACGCCTGTAATCCCACAAGCCCTGGAAGAGGCAACTTAACACGGCCACCTGCATCCTGAACATCGCTCTCGCGCACCTTTATATGCGAGGCACTCGTACGTTGGCATTTTTGACATTTTTATGTCTTTGTTACCATTATTACAGCTATCAAGTTCGCATCACTATCCATACATTTTCCGATTTTCCTCTACTCCTACACCTGCCTCATGCCATCATCCTATAATCCGATCTAAGTATCAATAAAATATAATAACAAGAACAACAAAGTGCTTTATATGCGTGTTTTATCGACCAAGAAAAGGCACTCTATCGAGTTCCGAGATCTGCTATCTGGAATGTATTTGACAAAGATAAATGTTGGAATGTTCTGTAAATTTTCATTATACTGCCCTGAAACGAGAGATGCGTTTGTGGGTTGAACTCACTTCCCACATCTTGGTTTCTAGCTATCTAGAACTATCTTGATGTGAATGTCACTATGACATTCATTGTGATGCGTTTGGGAAGCAGTCGAATCCTTCGTAAAACGATTTAATTATGCCCTAAAACGAATTTTAAAAATTACGCAATATTGTAATACCATTAATATAGTTTGTTTGTTTAATATTAAGGTAACCATTCATCGATGTCCAATGTTTAGGTGGATAAATTGATAAGTTTTGTACATAGCTTGGTCATTACGTGCGGCAATCACTCCGACCTTCTCCGAACATCCAATCGTTCTTAATCTTCTTAGAGAGTAGCGAGCTAAATTATTTCTAGTCTGAGCTCCTAATATGCTTTGATAAAAGGTTTCGCAATTGTACTTTCAATCTTATGGACGTTTATATTATTTCCGAGCGACATTACACACGCCCATTGTTGTTGGAAGAATAGATTTGTTGTTTTATTACTAAAGATTTAATAATGCTGAAATATACACATGATATATGATTTCTTAAATAAATATTTGTGACGTCTTTTTAAGATTTGACGAATATTTGAAGTTATTGATACCATCAGAAATGGATGTTTTATAATTATTTTTTACTGCGCGGTTAAGATACTGAACAAACATACAAGTGAATATTTAAATTATATTTAATATCATGTCTATAATAATACCGTTAATATAATTATTGTAGTCAATAACTTAGGTCTTGAACTTTGATATAATAATTTTTTGAAGTGCTTTAAGCATTCTTTTATGTCACATAGATATATTTGATCATTTCAAAACCCAAACTTTGAAGCAAATAGGTATGTTCTAGTAATATAAGGTAAAATACACAACGATAAAAAATGTTTTTTTCGACCTTATTTTGGCGAGTGCTTGCGTCCGAATGACAACTAACACAATAGCCTAATAGCAAGCCACCTCAGCTTGGACTGTTGCCTGGATTACAACAAACGCCCAACGAACTAATAATAAAATTTCCTAAATCGTGCGCTGTACGGAGATTAAGCTCACGATTTTCCTTTATCCTATATCTAGGGTCATAAGGACTATGTAAATTTAGCACTATTTTAAAACTTATGAAATAACAAAGCGCACCTCCTAACCAGCAACATCTATTATCTACACACATCTAAAACATATGCATAGTTACCTACTTGCGCTCACTAACTTAACCTTGTATTCCGAAAGGTCACAAGCACTCGAAGACTGTACATGTAAACACATTTGTTTCTAGAGTCTATAAGATCGTAATTCGATTGACAACAAGAGAGCACGGCTGTAAAAGATGAAGTCTGTTCTTATTTATTTACGACGGTGCGGCGAGCGAAGTGGAGCGAAGATGATATGAATGATAAATGACCCTCTGACGCCCTCCGCCCCCCTACTCTCCCCTCTACCACCCTGCCGTTTACACGTGAACACACTTGGCGAGGTATTCTATTCGCCTTGGCCGTCTACTTAAGGCGTCGTCGGTTTGTGATAAGCGTCTGAATGGATGAAGTCGTGATGAATATTAATATCACCAGTTTAGAGTCGCATGACCTACGAAGTCATGTTACGCTCATGTGGGTAATGTTTAATGCATTTTTCAACACGTGTAAAGTGGTTGGGATACATTTGAATACTGATACGAATTACTCTGAAAGATATTTAAAGACAAGCGTCATGTAGATACTTTCAATAAAGGAAATATTCCATAGTTAGAACCGTTCGTTGTGGCCACTTTGAAGGGGGTAATGTTCAGTAGTGGTTGAACAAATAGATAGATCTGTTTGATTTAAAACGAATTTAGACTCGCTGATTGACTTCTACGATATTTGTTATATTTTTATTACCAGCACAAGCTTTACTACAACTACTTACACTAAAATATAAAAAGTTCGTATAAATATTAGAAATTAATATAACATACACATCAGATGTGACATCCGCTATATTAATATCATTAGGCGTGTCGTGTTTTGGGATCAGCCGGTGTATACAACAGGGTACGTTATCTAAAGTGTATACCCATCGGGCTGGTAGAGTTTTGTATCGGACTGGATTGCAACCACTATATACATGTTAATACACTCATTATAATGATTATCTTCTTCACACGGTTCATCACGATATGATTATCTTATACAAAGTTTTCATAAGATACTGATTTTTATAAGCATTATAAAAGACAAGAAATGTTCTAAAGTTCTATGTACATAAAATATATTATTAAGAGAATAAACAACACAGACGTAATCGCCGGCATTAGCTAGTCTTCACATGTAATAAGAATGTAAATCTAACGTGTCTGTAAATTTTCGATTTTCATGAAAAAAATTGTTACAGGTGTCAAGGAATAAATAATAGAATACATTTGAATCATTTTTAGAAATGTCTGTCTGTCTGTTTGTATGAACACGCATTACTGTTAAACTACTGGCTTCACAATAATAAATATATTATAAAGTATATCCTCGGGAGTAACTTAGTCTTTGTTTCATTAAAATCGGTCCACTCTATCAAAAGTTATTGAAATTTTAATGGCGCCGCGACTTGATTAGGAGAGAAAAATAAAAAAGCAAATGGACTAAATACGTTCAGATGACTTTATAAGTCATTGTTTTGTACATCAGGTTCCACATGGACGAAGTCGCGGGCACAGCTGGTAGGTAATAAAATCGCAAATTTTCCATGTTAGAACTCACTTCATCACTGCTAAATCAATTTGAATATACATTTCAGGCAGGTGTATTAATTGAACCCGTGGAATGATTTAATCATCTTAACCTTGTTTCAGTAGGCGTTAAAGAGTAATTATATGTATAAATAGACTCGACATTGCGGTGGACCTTAAAGGCTTCTGAAATAATGGTAGAAAGAAACCAATGCTCAAAAATTATTATAATACTCAAGATTTTCTTGGAACGCTCAGAATTGACAATTCTATGGATTGAATCCGTTTGGAGTTAATTAGATACCGAATCCATTACCTTGGTACAACCGTCGATATCAATCGCGGATCACGGAACATGTAAGGTAAAAATACTCTAAGACTAATGTTATTTTATTGGTAAACATACTAATTGTATACATAGGAGTTAATATAATTGTAAACGGAACTCCGTCCCTTACTCCCTTGCCCTTAGAATTTCTTGTTCGGTGGGTAGGTATTAGTGAACGATAAATAAAGGTGTTAATTATTACGATAACTAATAATCGAACGCGTTATTTTCACGCAACGGATAGCAAATTATAGAAGGCATCATTATTCAGTTGTCAATTATCCGTTATCTGCGACATTTTCTATTGTGATTAAAATACTTTGGACTAAGAGTATCATGGATTTAAGTGTTACAAATTGTTTGAAATAACGTAAGTGCTGCTTTAAATATGTTCTTATATAAATAAAGTAAATAAACACTCGAGTGGCCGCATCAATCTCGGTGTCTAGTCGAAGTCAACGGAGCTACACGGTTTATATCAAGCCAATGGCCGCGCATCAACACGCATGACGTGCGGCACGATTGGTCGGCACTTTTTGTTCTATTTTCAAATCCTTTGTTTTTATTGGTTGACACTTAGCTAAGACAAAGGGGTCGTTATGCTTGTGTGATTTAGTTCACGTGTGTACTGTTTTGTTTGTGTGCGTTAAGGATTTGGGGTTTCCTGTCTGCATGTAATACAGTTAGGGTTGTCGATGGATACAGGATTTGAAGATTTTATTTGCTTTTACTTAAAATCTCGTGGATCTCTTTACCGCGGTAAAGAGGAAATGCTGTCTAGTTAAAAAAATGTAAAAAATAAGGTATTAACCAATTTCTTGCGACCAAGGTAACCGTGGACGTGTTTACTTGTTTTAATTGTGTTTCTACAACGCATAGTACATTTGATATAACCACGTGATGTTAAAGATACGTTTTTTATTAGTACGCGATCACTGGAATGTTGCCATTTTAAATTCTATTGTGTATTATATTATATTCATCGCCTAGTAACCTATTGACTATACGAAAAAAAATGTTGCCTTTCAACTGATGTGCGTTACCATGTGGGTGAGTTTTACTCTGATTTCCTCTTTGTTTCTTTTTCAATTAATGAGTTAATTTTGACAACCCTAAAGAAGACGCAGTACGGAGCGACGCGGTGCGGCGGGTCATGTGAGTACGTGCCCGGGGTCTTGATTTTGATATAGGTACGGCCCTTCGTATCCTGCTAGCGTGACATACCCTGTTTATTTTATTGGGAAAGTACATAGGTAAATTATATCGCTTCGGAGGAATTGCTTTTAGCACATTTTTTTTAGATTTTGGGCTTTTGGACGCCAAATGGATGGATGTGAAGCATGGGTTCAGGTTTTTTTTAGTTCCTCGCAAAATATGTATTTGTTATTGAGTGATAAAGTTCTAACTAGAAATACATATTTTTCATGTGATTTTTAAACGGAAACTCATAAGTGGCATATGAGCACGTTTTATTAGTAATATTAAGACGGACCTGAGTTATAGTTTGTAATTAAAAAAAAATTATTAACAACTTTTTCTATTTACAGTAATTAATAATAAATATCTCATAACTTTACATAGTACTGTGATAGTTTATAGTTTAAATAATAAGAATACTACATAACTAACTTGATCATTTTTTTTTATCTCAAATACTCAATTGTGTGAATTTCCTTTCTTTCAAAATGATTATATTCGATTTATTTTAAGAACAGTGTCAATAGTCAATTGTGTCGGAGCTAAATAACTCGCAAAACGACACTATTACCCGCTCGCGATAATAATGTTTTTTTTTTATATCATAGGAGGCAAACGAACCGGTGGGACACCTGATATTATGTGATCACCACCGTCCATAGACACTTACAACACCAGAGGAGTCGCGAGTGTGTTGCCAGCCTGTGTTTGGGAGAAAGAGGAGTGGGGAAGAGAGGAGGGGAGGGAAGATGGGTATCCGGCGTTCTCACTGACCGGACGAAACGCAACAATGCAAGCACTGTTACTTCACGTCGGTTTTCTGCGAGAGGACGGTACTACCCCGGGCGAGCCGACCCATTCATGCTGAAACCAGTGATAGCTTCAGCGTGGCTCTACTACCTACGAAAAAGTGTGACGTTTGTTCCGTATGAACTTTGTTATAAAGAAATACTATCTATATAAATCAATTACAGATGTATGTAAGTGCATCACTTAAGAACAACTGCACCTATTTGACTAATTATTTTTCAAGTGAAAAGTTGTTAATAAGTTGAGCGATTAAAAAAAATGGTAGGGGAAAACGTATGGATTCGAGATACCGAAGACTTCGACATGCTAGTAAACTAGTATACTCGACTTTATCATAAGCGTGTTTGAATTTTTGGATGGGTAAAATCTTGTGATTCCGCATCACCGACCGCCGCCAATGACATCGACATGCTCGTGAATTGTGAGTCGTCGCCCGACGAGTGGCAGATGTGAAACATTGAAATTATTTTGTACAAGTAATACGCATAAAAGATAGGAAATAGACATGGCATAGTCTATATATATATATATATATTAGAGATTCCCACCTATATATTGACTCATCACGATATCTCTGGAGCCATAAGGCGTAGCGACTTGAAATATGGTAGGAATATTCCTTTCGCCGAGTAGAGGTCAGCTAAGAACGGATTTTACGAAGTTCCACCCACAAGGGGGGGGGGGGGCTGGGGGGGGGGGGGTAATCAGGGCGGGACAACGTCACCCGGGCCCGCTATCAAGAATAAAATATTAAGAATTTTTCAAAAATAAAATGACTGTTTATTCAATAAACATTTATGTTCGTTACATATAAAAACATAATTTCAAAATGATATAGCATGGCCACGCATACCGTGGCGCCACATCGTACCACCACATCCTACCGCCGCTATATACGTTCAATAAACAATAAAAAATATACATAAAGTATTATCTATACATATATTAAGAATGTAAATCTAACGTGTCTGTACTTTCAGATATTTGTGACAAAAAAAAATGTGTTGCAGGTGTCTAGGAATAAGGGATAAAATACATTTCACTCATTTTTAGGAATGTCTGTCTGTTTGTTTGGGCACGCATCACTGTTAAAGCATTGCGTTCATGAAAATCATAAAGCACATCTTCGAGTAATATTTAGTCTTAGTTTCATTAAAATCGGTTCAGTCTATCAGAACTTATTGTAATTTTAATGACGACGCGACTTAAGTTCGAGAGAAAAGTAGATAAGTAAATGGACTTAATACATTCAGATGACTGTCTTAATTACTCGTTTTTACATAAGGCTGACGCTGACGAAGTCGCGTGCACAGCTAGTATTATATATAGTATTACGTACATAAATAAGAGGCCGAACACGTACACATCCATCGATCTAAGTCATAAGAAGTGACTGAAAATAATTCAAGTTCACCTCCAGACAGTCTATGATTAATGAATAGGATTATTCAATTAAGCACTCGGCAGGTGACGGGCGAGGACGGGTTGCGAGGGTAGGGGGGTGAGGTGCGAGGGGGGTCAGGGTTTAAGTGACTAGGGGGCTTCGGCTAGTCCCGATAGACATACCTTGAGAATTAGCTTTGTCGTAAAAAAATACATATTTTATAAGTTGAATTTTAACAATCTCATCTAATATTAGAATCTAATAAATAACGTTACCGACTAACCTATTTTGACAAAACAAATTACACGATAACGCACACATACATAAAGTAATATTGTAACACGACACTGTCATAGATAAAATTTGGAAGTAAGATGGCATATTCTCAATGTCGGTGGTGAAAAAGAAATAGTTGTATGTTGCTTATATATGGGCGGATTGACGGGGCAGTCGTCAAAAATAAGGTAACTAGCCAAGTTTTAACAAGGCGCTGTCGACGCGCTTATGACGTATCTAAATATATAGTTATTATTGCTCTGAGATGGTAATATGCTAAGTTGCTAAATTTACAGAAGGCAGCTTATAGAAGGGGGGCTGGTGTAACTCGTGTTCGCAGCAAGTATAACACTCATTCCCCTGCACGTGCTCTCCGTGAGGTGCTAAAGAGTAACAAATTTTTGGCCGCTACACTGTTCCATATAAATTGAACCTCGTGACGATATATAGAGTAATGAATCAATCGACTACTCTATTGAGTGATACGATTAATTAAATAAAAAAAAAATAGTGCGTGTAACCGTCACACGCGATTGAAGTAAAACTTCTTTGGTATTATAAGACATGGCGATTAAGTTTAAAAATAAATACATCATACGAGAATTTAAAAGGGCATTTTTAAAAAGGCATTTATTGATGACGTAACACTAGTAATATATACATTCATTATCGTCGACAACTATACATCATAGTAATCTGTTCGTACTTTTCTATATTTTATTTACTTTATAACAAAGAGTTGCTAATAATATATCCTGTGTTATTTAAGTTCCGAATTAGCTGATAGATGGCACTACAGCTAATGAAGCTTTGATTTAATTTGTTACTTACTTACATTGAAACCAGATGGCAGCACGATCGCACGCGCCTCTATAATTAAATTGTATGATGTTTATTATTATTCAACTTAATATTTATTTTTTCAAAAAATTTGAGTGATTTTTTTTTAAACTATTTATTGACAATTCAAAAATATTCAAATACCGGATGGTATAAAAACGCCATATTGCCGTAACGGACATCCGTTGCATTCCCGTCCAGTTACCTCCTAGTCACGCCTAAAGTTTTACTTCAAAAAACAGAAGGACTGTCTCTCAAGTGCCAATATCGGATCGAATTTATAGGTGCTATAAGATAGATTCTGAACTTAAGTTCTTATTGCGATGTTTTACTATATCAAATCCACCGAATAACTGGAATACTCAAACCTGCATTGATCGATGAACACGCTGCGAATGACATTTTTGTGGTGTTTATTTATTTACAATTATGGATAATGCAACAGTGCGATAACCAGTATCACAACAATTATAAGAAGGAGCATAACTACTAGATTGAAAACCTTAAACGCTTTATCACGTTGATATAATTTACCTACACTATTAATAATATAGAAAAATTAAACTACGTACCTAATATTAAAATCGATATACATTTGAAAATGAACAAAAAAATTACAAGAGTAAGTGAAACAGTGACAATGGATTCATTTTTCATTGACAATACACTAGTAAATATATTAAATTAGCGGGACAGGCAGATGTTATTCCGCCCTGATTACAAAAAAAATACTTGGCAAATTATATACTAAAACCTTTCTTATGAATCATTTTATCCACTGGTGAAAACCGCATGAAAATCCGTCCAGTAGTTTTTGAGTTTATCGCGAACAGACAGACAGACGCGGTAGGGAACTTTGTTTTATACTTAACAATGAAGTAGGACTATTGTGAATATTATAAATGCAGTCATATTTATAGATAACCACGGCATGCTCCAACAATAAATTATTATTTTTTTAAAACCTAATTTTTAAACTATTTTACATATATCAACATAATAGTACGAAAACAAGGAATTTGAAACGGAAAGAGAAATACAATTCTAAAACCAATTGATACTCTAAAACCATATTTTAAATTATTATAAAAACTAACAAAGTAACGGAAAAAGAAATACTAAACCAATTAATTTTGTGAATTGACTGATATGTCTCTATCGCTGCTTTGAATTTATTTCGTTCAGTTGAGAAAATGTTCGAATGTTCAAAATCGATTTATAAAAATGAAATAACGGTTATTTGTTTACTCGGTAAATTTCATTCGAAATTCAAAAATAATGTTTTAGAAGGAACTGTTAGTCAATTAACTTCACGGTGTATTACACTGACAAAGTAAAGATTTACGCCTAATAATTTCTCACAACGCACCGAAAACACAGTACGACATCGAAAATTTATATATAAAAAATATACTGGTATATAAGTACCAGGGAATATGTATATATATCTTATACGAATATCGTATGGGCCGTGAACGCGCAACGATGGCCCTCGATGAGCTCGAGAGGTGACGTCATGAAGCACCATCCAACCGCCCGAGTGCCAGTAGTCGAGACTATATGGACAAAGTGATCTGTCGCGGTTATCGGGTATGACCATTTCTGTGCAAGTCCAAATGTGTATGTATACAAATGTACTTATGTATAAATTATTTGGATACATAATTACTATTTCAAATACATACCTAATGTAGATATTTCACGGTTATCTAATCAAATTGATTTTGAGAGAACTACCATATTTGCATATATTTTGAAGTTATACTTCTTTTGGCGCGTTAGGGAAAAATGATGAGAGTAAATATTTACGATGCGCGCGCACACCGTCACGAAAACCCGACACCCTGAAGTTAGCTATAGTCAACATTTTGTTTCTTTGTATTAAAACTTTTAATGTATTAAATACCTTTTTTCTATTGTTAGTGTCGTTTTTTCTACAAACGTAGAGTAAGGCGAAAGAAAAAAATTTTGAAAAGATTTTTGTCTTGTTACGCCAAAGAAGTATAACTTCTAACGCGTGTAAATAAGTACACACACACTTTTTTTATCTTTGACAACCAATTTTCTAGATTTACTGCCATTGTCGAATTTGTTGGCGAGAGAGAGCGAAAGATTAGTAACTAAAACAATACAAGTAATTAAAAAAAAAAAAACGAGGCAGTCATAAGGATTGTCGACAGAAGTGAAAACTCAATAGAATAGAATAACTGTGTTCTGTTTTGAATTA
Source organism: Antheraea yamamai (assembly GCA_036509395.1). NCBI lineage: Eukaryota > Metazoa > Arthropoda > Insecta > Lepidoptera > Saturniidae > Antheraea > Antheraea yamamai. Next base: position 3,327,552 of record AP028427.1, read on the forward strand.
TACTGTGAATTATTTAAATTTGTAAAATGAAATATTATAAATAAAAAAGTGTGTTGTGTACTTATGTACACGCGTTAGAAGTTATACTTCTTTGGCGTAACAAGATAAAAATCTTTTCAAAAATTTTATCTTTCGCCTTATTCTACGTTTGTAGAAAAAACGACACCAACAATAGAAAAAAGGTGTTTAATACATTGAAAGTTTTAATACAAAGAAATACAAAGAAACAAAATGTTGACTATAGCTAACTTCAGAGTGCCGGTTTGCAGACAGCTTCATACTGTTAATTTTGTGTCACAGATGCGCGCGCATCTTAAAATTTCACTCTCATCATTTTTTCATAACGCGCCTAAAGAAGTATAACTTCAATAACGGACGCAGGTATATCTATGTACGACACGGTATACATGGGAAGCGTCCGGTGACGATAACGCGAGTTCCATGATTTTTGTTCACCCAAAAAGAGAGTTCAACGTGCCTCAGAAGTTTTCACTTCAAAACAATCAAAAACGCGTTTTTTGGTTTACGGTTGAACATATTGTTTAAGTTACTAATATTTCGCCCTCTCTCTGTTAATAGTTTCAGATTTATTTTTTCAGGTTCAGCTCGTACGAATAAAAGCAAAGGTTTTTTGTTGCAGTGAGACGCGGTAGCGGCCAATCGATTCTAGACGAAAATGTAAAGTAACTTCCACTATAATATCTAATGATGGATTTCCGCAAAGTAACGCCTTTTCAATTAATTATATTTAATATTTAAAATTTTGCGCGCGACAGTAATAAGTTGTTGTGAAGATATTTGAGAAGCGTGTTTGTATTTGATGAACTCTAAATATCAGAGCGTTAAAAATTGGATATAAATTGCTCACGATGCCATATTAGTACATTGCACTCGTGCAAAACCGGAGTGGATCGCTAGTGATTCTATAATTTATCATGCTTTATGTTATGTAGAGTTGAACTTAAGACCACGCCGTGAGTTCACATTTTAAATCAATACTACAACACTTCAGGGGTGATAATGAATGCCCCTAAGGTTTACGCAGTAGGGTGAAACAAGGGGATGGCCCTTGGGTTACTTTGATAATTAATGATTTTTGAACCACAGCTCGATTAATACGAAATTTTACAATTAGCTACATTCTACAATGAAACTTTATTGTTGTCTCATATTTAATTCTCGCTGTTATTTTTTTTAGGAACATATTTTTATGATAAACTTATTATAAAACTTTTAAGTTGTACTAAAATAAATTTATGTGAATTATTACATACTAGCTGTACCCGCAGGTACACACGCGTTTTTTGAAATTGTTTGAAAGAGATAAATAAAATTGTAAGACCATGTACAATTATAGAAGTGCTCTTTAAAAGCAATTGTAAGTACGACACGCACACCACTTATAGTAACATGAAACGTATGCATTAGATATATAAATACTAACAGTGTGTCAAATGAGGTTTATCATCAGGAACATATTTGGAACCTTAACCTACCATATAACTACCTCAGTGCTGACTTACACTGTATAAGGAACTAATGAACCAATTACTTAAAGATGTTGTTATAAAGATATAATATGCCCATATTGTCAATAAGTAATACGTTTATGGTCTAATGTGTTATTAGAAAGACCCCTTCTATTTTCAAAATTACTATTAATAATTATAATGTTGAATAGTAAACAATGAATGAGCTGACGTTTTGAAATCTTGCATAAATATAAATCAAGATATAAAACTTTATATCTGTCTAAGCAGTTTTTAACATTCGACAATTTAAATGATGCTCATTGAACTCGATAGAATATTCTTATATGTTACTATGGTTACTGAGTTATGTAGACGAAAGCGCGGTAAATAAAACAAAATGGCCGCCAAAAATACAATACGATTCAAATTACTTCCATAGATACAGATATATGAATTTCAGTTATATTTATTCTTGGAATTGAGTACAACGCACGTCTTAAACACATGATTACAGTGAACAACATATTTTTGCTAAATTTCATGCGGACGAAGTCGCAGGTAGCAGCGAGTCTAAAATAGAATAACCTAAATTACTTTCTCTAAGGTCAGCTTTCTGCCAATGAAAGCCCCGTGAAAATAGGTCCCACCGTTTTGGAGATAGCATTGCGGACGGGGTCGCGGTTAATAGCTAGTCAAAATTAAAATAGACTAAATTACTTATTATTATGTCCGCTATCTGTCGGTGAAAGTCCTGTAAAAATGGGTCGAACCGTTTTGGAGATAGTATTGCGGACGAAGCTGCGGTCGACAGCTAGTCTAATTTAGAGTAGCCTAAGTAACCCGCTGTAATTTCAGCTACCTGCCAGTGAAATTTTCGTTAAAATCGGTCCAGCCGTTTTGGAGATTACCCGGAACAAACAGACAGACAGACTGACAAAAATTTTTAAAATTGCATTTTTGTTATCAGTAGCATATAGTGCATATATATTTCATGCATAAAAATACATATATATTTTTATATGAATATAATCTTCCTTGAATATAGTTGTCAGTTCTCACGAAAACACAACAGAAAATTACCAACCAACTTCATGGTGTCGCTTTTAGGTGTCTGCGTGCACGCGTATCGTAATAGTTCACTCTCATCATTTTTCCCAAATGCGCCAAAAGAGGTATAACTTCAAAAAATGTTCAGTAGTTTTTAAGTGAAAGAGTAACAAACATTCAAGTCTCGGGCATAGCTAATAAGTATTATTAGGTATATAATCATAAGAAAATAGATCTAAGCCGCTTAATAATGTTGCAAGGGATGGAACGTTCGAGCTGAAAAATAATCCCCCACTGAAATGTTTAACCCAAAATCGTTAGGCTTTTGTAAAAATTGTTTTCCATCAAACAAAACTGCCATTAAACGCGCGCTCTCAACCCCATCTTCCGCGGTATTATAATAAATGGCGCAATAATGGGACAATATAATATTAACACAAAGTTAAACGCGTTTTTATTTCCCCGCCGAAACTTCGGTGCCGCTCGGCTGAACGTGCCGGCCGACGACATTTCGCCACTTTACGGGTGCGTTCTCAACACAAAAAAAATCGCTCCTGGTACGAAATAAATCGCAAATATTTATCAAAATGTACCACGATAATGGATGCGGGTGAAGGGATGTGACGCTAACTTCACTTTCAAATATCGTTTTAAAGTTCTGTCCTCTTTTATGTCAGTTACTCAAAGTCATAGTGGCTTGATAAACAGAATATCGATTCCTTATCTTCGTATATTGTGTATATATTTACCAATTGAAATTTGTCACGCTATCGATTAAGAAAAACATCATGAAGTTACCTGATCTATGTTATGTGGTAAAAGTATAGAGCAGTGGATTACTTTATATTTGTAAGCCCCAACCATAGGCAGGTGTTACGATTATCCCCATGTCTTCCTTCTTGCAGTCAGCAGTGGCAGCTTGTTTCCATTCATAAAGAGTGCACTGGCATGTAGTTTACCTGATATGAGATGGTCGTTACAGACTATAAATACTACTCAAAAATATCGTAGATCAGATGCAAAATAAGCTGCTACTTGTGAGAACTGAATTCGAGGTTACAATTTTTCCTGTACCAATTGGTTTTGCTAACCAGACTGGAATATAGCTGCGCGAGGTTTGCTGCTTTATTGCAGAAAAAGACGCGACGACGGTGCTTCTTCAGTCGAACTAAACGCACTTCTTTCCTCTCTATAAAAAATATTATTAATTTTTAACTAAACTTAATTTCTTATTTATTTATAAAGGGACCAAAATATCTAATATCAAAATCATCGTAAAATAAAAACAAGATATTTTCATAATAATTTTAATGAAGTTACTATCGACATATGGAACGACACATCACTAAAACAACGTTGACAAGTTGTACGCCAGCGGATATTTTGTTTTACAGCGTGAGGTCACGGATCTCGGTGGATTATGAAAATATATTCACAAAACCCATGGCTACATGGTTTGACAAGTCAAAACAAAGAGTAAATGCGCTGCGATTTACTTTCGAAATAAAAAAAATGCTTACCTGTATTTCATGATAACATTTTAAACTGTGTTTTGTGATATTATTTCCAAAAACAATGTTATAATGATATAAGGTATAAGCGGTTCTATTAGTGTTTAATTTATCCCACCCTTGGCTTCTGATACCTATTCTATACCATACCTATCTGATATCTATACCCGCACTATTACTTTGGTCTCACTTGATATACTCTTTTTTTTTTTCGAACTGACTACGCTATTGACCTAGCAAGGTCTTAACAGCTTCACCGGACTACTAAGGCGGGCGCTTAAGGTACTCAGCCGATTTTACTTGATATACTTTCTAACACACACTCTGTATGGTAACTGTTTCGTACCCAAAAGGTTGTAGAGTGATGTTAGACTACCTGTAACTTTCCTCAACAAATATATATACTATAAAATGTATGATTTTTTCCAAATATAAGTGGTACTATCAGAGGTCAGCAAATAATCTTTTGAGTACTAGGAATAATCAGTATTGTAAAAAAAAAATGATTTTGGGCAAAAATAAAATAGAATAAACAAAAAATTTCGTTACGCTCTTCAGGGTTAATGAATTAATCGCGTGCAAGGGCGGCGGGGGCGACCTTTGGCTGCATTCGGATGCATTAGCAACACTTCCGGCATAGCCCTTCTAACCCTCAACTTGTATTTTAACTACCAAAATGCACAATAATTCTATCTTTTGAAGAAACTGCGTTATATTTACAATAAACGTTTTAATTTCCAAATACAGATATTTTTTTTTTATAATTTTGGTTTTTGAACTTTACTTAGATTAAAAAAATGTTCCTTTAGTGCAGTAACTACGCATTCCATCAGGAAAATTGGGACACCCAATGAACATAATTGGTTCAGTGTTTTGCAATGTGTGTGGTTAAATCGACGACATCCATATTTTTTTTTATGGAATGTTCCGGAAAATAAAATGATGGGGTTTTATTTGCCAATAAGTTTATACCGGACGTGAGTGTATATCATAATATTCTGGCAGAACCGACAGCCATAGATTACAAATTACTGTGTATTTGTACTCTCAAATTAGTGTGTAGCTCTCTCAAATGTAGTTGTCTTTTTAATTACTTTGTTTACTGTTATTTATGTGTACGTGTATTTCATTTTTTTGATCCCTAGTAAGTAAAGTAGCAATAAATAAGTAGGTGTGAGTTATGATGGGACAGGAATATCCCGGTGCTAAATTTAAAAAAGAAATTATGATAAAACATGTATTATAGAGAGCACAATATACATTATTAACTTGTCTCAAATGGTGTAGGGCAGGTCAAATGACCAGATGTGGTGACGACAGGTGGTGTGCGTGTCAGACAGAGCGATGAACAAGAGAGTGCAGGCGAAGTATAGGAAGACCATGTCGAGTTGTGGTGATAACAGGGTAGGTATGAATGACGTAAAAAGAGGAAGTGTATGAACCCTGCCATGGGTTGGAAAATGCTGCCTATGGGGGTGACATTTCGACTGGTGCAGGTATTCACCGGACACAGTTGTTTAAATGATACCTGCACCAGATCGCTCGCAAGGAACCCACCGACGCATGCCACGAGTACGGCGCTGAGGGGACACTCTATATTAGTAGGCTGCGTGGGAGGGACAGATCCGCATTCTGGCTGCGGCGGTATGGGAAGATTTGTCGCTGCCAAGTGTGGTTTCGTCCATGCTAGGCAGCTAACAGGCGTGGCGAGCGATAGCCTCCTTCTGTGAAGAGGACGGGGACGAGGAGAGAACGATTTGTCCGCCTCCTCCCACCACAGTAGCTACACCTTATGGTTTGGGCTGGGGAACCCATCTCCTCATTGACCTCATAGCACAGGTCCGGCTGACGAAGGGAGGCAGCTGGAGTGTACACGGTTTGTCTCCTTGTTAGGAAGGAGCTCGGTGATCATTTTATGCCGGGAGGATCGTTGGGGCGGCTATCCAAGGTGGTTAGCATAGAACGATCCCTTGCAGCCCTAGAAAATATGGTCTGTCGGTACACCGTGGGGTTTTAGTCCGTGAGAGTCAAACTTTGTCTCCCGGAGGGTGGATATACAAAATGGATATCGCCATGTTAAAACAAAATTATCATATTCATCAGGTGATCTATTGTTGGTAAGTTGTATTAATGGGAAATTAAGATAAATGATAAAAATAAAATGATACTAATTATTGCCTTTACCATTGTGAGGTATCGAGACGCAGGTCTTTACGAAGTCCTTATCGTCTGTTCAGAATGCGTGAATCAGAAGTAAGTATTTTTGATTATTGACGGGAAATGTAGATTATCGAATTAGAAATTGTATAAAACTAACAAATATAAAGACGCCCCGATAGTTATTAATAATAATAAGTTAAAATACATAAATGCTTAAAAAAAGATTTAAATGGAAAATAAAATCAGCTGGAGTTGCTCCCCGGGACTCCTACAAGAATAAGTCCTCAGGCGATTGCATAGCTCACTACCAAACTTACACTTACTGTTATCTTCTTCTATACGTATAATAAGAATCTAAAGTGTCTGTATTTTTTAGATTCTTGTGAATAAAATAGTCGTAGGTGTCGTGGAATAAGTAATAAAACATATTTCAATCATTTTTAGAAATGTCTGTCTGTCTGTCTGTCTTTTTGTTTGAACACGTATCGATGCTAAAATACTGCGACCAGAATAAAACTTCACGCAGAAATAAATAATCATAAAGCATATCCGCAAGTAACATTTAGTTTTGGTTTCATTAAAATCGGTTGACTCTATCAAAGGTTATTGTAATTTTAATGACGATACGACTTAAGTACGAGACAAAAGTGGATAAGTAAATGAGCTCAATACATTTGATATAAATGATTTTATTAGTCACAATTTTATTACATTACGTTCCAAGCGGACGGAGTCGCGGGCACAACTAGTCTATTATACGATCCCAAAATGTTATATCAATGTGATAGTAATGATTCTTTTTTCTGGTGTTTTCTACATATCAACAAAATTAATGTGTTAACGTAACTGCTGCGTGTAGTATATGTCTTGCTTAAATGTAATATTATTCTTCTAGAACATCCAAGACAAACACTTGGAGATATGTTATAAAAAATATATCAGATCTCGCGTCTGGGGTGAGCCGTAACGTTGAAGGGTAGTTGCTTCCTGTTCTCGCTGGTTCGGGCCTCGGGGTGACCGAAGGCCGGAGGGAGGGTCTTTGTCACGATAACCGGAATAGGGCCCCATTACGAAGGGTAATGTCAACTGAAATTTTAAAGTTTCTTCGCGTAAGTGTCGATTACTTTGGCAGGGATTTTAATGGTTCCTAACGAGGACGTCGAAATTCACTTGTTTTTTTTTTTTGTTTCACATTTTTTAACGAGTAGGCTTAATATCTTGCATAATACTTAATTTAGAAAATAAACGTAAGCGCTGCAGCAGCAATTCAGAATTGAAAATGTTTGGTAACTATAAATAGTGTATCGTGGTGTCTCTTTCCAAAACGTATCATTTGTATTTATGCCAAAATGAGACAGCTGACAATACTGTAATTGGATATTCATGACTACACGTATAGCACAGTGCTTTAAGTGGTTGCTTAGCTGCGTCACGTTGCTTGTTTCATGTTGTGAGTTCGAATTCAAAACAGGACAATTCTTTATGAGATTTACAAATAACGGTTCCGAGTCTGGGTGTATACTTTGTGGTCGTTAATTTGTTTGTAAAGATTACGCGACAAAAGTAAGAAAGCTGCCTTAAAAAATGAGAAATGAAAAATTGAATTAAATATTTCCCTAAAGAATTATAATTTTTACACTATTCATTAAAACTAATAACCTCATTGAGTTATATACTTTTATCATAAAGATGTCAAGTTTGTTTGTTCGTAGGAAGTAATGATTATGATTCCGAAAATTATTTTACTTATATGAGGGTAAATTATCTCCAAGTCCTATATTTAAGCAGCGTCTCTTTTCTTATTAATTTTCTCTCTCTCATTTTCTTATAGTCTCTCGTCTTTCCTTCAATTCAGTTTAGTTAGTTAAGTTCAGCAGGGTTAAGATACAAGCATATATGCTCAATTCGGTATCTCCAGGGTTTACTCGACAACTCTAACAGTACGTTGGCATCGGGATAGTGAACTCTACCAGTAGAATAACAGATTCTTCTTTCTCTGCAATAACTACTTTTCTTGGATTGCGCTGTACTCAGGAAAGTTCACAATTGATTCTATTAATCATAATATCATCACCTCATGTTACCGATAATTGTAACCCGCTAACCTATCTTATTCACGAATTCTACTGCAGGAATCATCTGACAAGTGCTTGGTGATAAAATTACAAGTGGGTGGTAGTTACGACTACTGTATTCGTATCGTAAAATTCGCTCCTACGATTTATCGACCAATTTTATCATTGCTTCAATAGTTACAATTATATATACCAATTTATGACGTACGTAGATAGTACGTAGATATTCCCATACTCGATTTTTGGAGTTTTCCATAAATTACGTCATACGAATCTCCTTGATATAATATAGTAGGTATATTGTGTAATTTAAATAATGGAAAATTAAAACAGCACTTCTTCGATTACTTACATATTTCTTTTTAAAATTATTTTTCATAAAATTAACCTTATATTTTCTTACATATTCATTACAGCTGAATCCTTATCCATAGATTAAATACTCAAGATTATTATATGGCTCCCTATTGTCACACAATGTTACAATTTGTTGACTTGTTGATTTCCTAGTTCCTTACCATGTGACGTAATTTATGGGCGACGTATATACTCGTGACCTTTGGCAAGCTTTTATCATAAGTCACAGATTTTGGTTGCAGTTATTATAACGTTCTAAAAATATAATTATACATCGAATTGCACACGATTGAACACCATTACAATAGTTTTTATGAAGTGTCCGGCACTTCGATCGACGTTCGGCTAATCGTCGGAAATTGTAGCCATTACCGACTCGTTCTCGTTGAAACTAAAATTATTATTGTTCGAACTAAAAGTAGCCATTTAGCCGCCATTACACGGCGAGAGTGGAACGCTTTCTTCGGATGATATTTGCGATTTTCGACGGATGGTCCACGATCTACTTTGGTCGATGAATGGAAAAAAAATAATCGTTGCGATATGTCGAGGTAATAATAGTACATTATTAACAAAGCTTTTGTTATTTATAGCATTCTTTATGACTAAGGAATGGATCTCTAAATACTTAAGTTCGTAATTTTGTTCTGATAGTTAATAGTTTTTTGCCGGTTCTTCTCGATGACTGACTGTGTTGTTTTCCGAACCGGTGACAGTTTTTATATTTATAAGCACACTCTTTAAGTATTTTTGATGTCATTTAATTCAAGCTGTACTAGAAAACCAGTCTCCTCTAATCTTAAGGTTTTATAATTGTAAATCACATCGTCAATTAACACCCGGTGAGGTTTTACTAACTCGAATCAATATTTATATATCAGTTTCTGGTATAAGAAGAATCGTCGAAATTTGTGTGTTCTACTATCAAAGTAAATTCTCATCAAACTATAAGGAACCAATGCAAGGCCATAAGTTTTTATCTAAAAGAAAGTATAGGCATAAAGTACAATGCCAGCCCACAACGTATTAGCGATTTCAAAGTCCGACAAATCTACAGTTCTATATTTTCTCACATACTGCGGTAATTACACGAACCTTCTTCAGGTTCAATTTCCTCACGATGTTATCCTTTACCATTAGCCATTATTGTTAACAATTTATATCAGTAAATGTACGCGAATTCCGAAAAAATCTTTGGTGAATTGAAAAATTGGTGGTAAAACATTCGACCACCATGAAATTTGAGAATATATACTCGAAAGGTATCTCTCAAAAATGTATGTAAACTAAACACATAATACTCACTGTGACGTATTTCAAGAGTTCATCGAACCCGAAGCTATTCTGCCAATTGATTTCCAAGCGGGCTAATGTCCGAAGACAATCGTCATGGTTCTACTGTCCTCCTACAATCACACAATACCGTCGTATTCGAACGGAAACAGTCGAAGCCGTGGAGCGCGCGACATGACTTATCCATTTATCCCGCAACCTCTCATCCGACACCAAAGGGTTGCAATGTACCCACTATAAAAGGCCGGTGACACCCCATATTTTTTATTTTGATTTGTCACACGCTATAAATCTTCACGGGTTTTATAGCGTCATCGAGTAAGTGTTAAAGCTAAAGGTTTTTATATATTTGCTTGAACAAACAGTTTCAGACGCGACAAAAGTTAATCGAAATTATCATATATAATAAAATAGAAAGCCTGAGTTTAGTAAAAGACCGAGGTGATTTAAATGCTAAAAACAGTGACAAATTGATCATTCTATATTTCAGGCTCAGAAAGACAAGTGACAATTGTTTTAGGTTACAATTGTAATATACATTAACAATTTTCCGGATAGTAAGTTCAAGCATCATGTAAATAGGGTTTTTATGACACAAGGCTAAAAAGAAGGTAAGAATAGGGTGGATCAATATGTGAACGATGGTAATGCCTGGAAAAAACATTTATCTAAAAACATTTATCTCTATGCATCCGCTAAAAACAAATGTATAATGTATACGTATAAAAGTATCTACAATGAAAAGGTGAACGAGATCAAGTTTGTTCATATCTTTTTGTGACTGGTTTGCTTTCCGAACCGGTGTTAGTGTTGTTTGATGTCCTTCGCAGATCCTAATTTGTATGAAGTATTTTTGATTTTGATTTTAGTATTGCGTTGGTAATACGACACGGCAAAGATTCGACAGTAACTAAAACAAGCAAACTAAACTAAACTTACATTTAAACGAAACTATTCATAGTGGCACTCTAAGGTTTATCGCATTATGAGATTCGATATATATACAGTAACCACCTTGTATATGTGGATAAATTTGTCACAGTGACTCACTTTTACTTTATCGCATTTCAAGATAGACCGACGTATATCCAGTTAATAAGACACTTGTAGAGTGGAATTTTAGCGTTGATCGATCGATCGATGGATCGTAAATTTCGTAGATTGGTTACCGTATGTTCTGAAGTGTTACTTCTTATGAGAGGGTTTTGAGATCCGCAACCTTTTTGTGTGACGAAAAGTGGTGGGGATAAACACTGTGTCGAGTAATGTTGAAACCACCGGTTCTCGTCCGATCACCGAAGTTAAGTAACGTTGGACGCGGTCAATACTTGGATGGGTGGCCGCCTGGGAATACCGCGTGACGTTGGTTTTTTGCTGTATCTTTTCACTTCTATCGTATGTCTTTATGGCGCACCGTGTTTTTTTTTAAAGTGAAACTTTTATTACATCGTCTCAAACTTTTTCGTCTGTGTGTTGCATGTCGCGTGATGGTCGTCCGCGGAGTAGGGATAAAGTAAAAGACGCTCGTCAGAGCAGCCAGGGCCAATATGGCGGCGCCTATAGTTCGCAGCAGCGGACCGTGTAGTGTATAGACTATTATTAGTTAAATGTCTATGTGAAAAAAAGTTTCACTTTTACCGTGGTTTCATAAAACCACACAATCCTTTTTTGTTGAACTGTGCTTAACATTAGGTACAGTGTTACTTTGTCCTACTACAATATTAAATTATTACCAGTATGTCAACCTTTTAAAATAATTTACTTAGCTACCTTTTTTTTTAAGTCGACGAAGCTAACTTGTCTGTAATATTTTTCATCGTTAATTTTAGTTTGCCGCCGCGCCTTAGCGAATGACGTCCATCTATCATTTCGTTTTCAAAGGGTAGACCGGGGTTGACGGCGTTTGAAGCCTTTATTTATTCGACTAGACCCTCCTGATTCAGGTACGGAGTGACCTTTCTTGTAGAAAGTGACCGATAGCTAGAAATTAGCTTTTAAATTTGGTATATTTTTATTTACACGAACTAAAGAATACTACGTTTTCATTTTACTTACCCGTCACCTTGAATATATAATACAGCTGGAAAATTATATATTACTAACACATCTGTACATGTAACGCAAATCATTATTCTAACGAACTGTCATAATAAAGACTCATGGAATTAAAATCCAATATCCAATATTAAAACAAAAAAATATAATGCAAATTTTGTTTTTTTTTTCTCGAACTAACTATGCTATTGATCTGGCAAGGTCTTTACAGCTTCACCGGACTACTAAGGCGAGCGCTTAAGGCACTCAGTCGATTGAAATTGTAACGTAGGTTACGAGAAATCCAAAGAAATAATTAGATGCGAGAAAACATTATAAAAAAAAGACAATATCTGCTACAAATATGTTCTGAAAGTATAAATACAACGAGACAGGTACAAAGGTCAGCTCGACTTTAATTGTTCTTAAAACGAAGTATTGTTCTTAGAGGCCGTACCTCGATTTTTTTCTCATTTTAAAATGTTTGATTTTTATAATAAGTAACTTCATCAGCGGCCACTCTTGCATATACGGAATTATTATTAACGTATTTTTTTATTAAAATTATTTTAACATTTATTTAATTTTAGTGCTATTTTAAACATTACTTATACAATTTAATGGTGAGGAGTTTTTTTAATACACGTGGCATTTAACTCTTCCAATTTGCTTTATCACATACAAAGGATAACTGTAGTTTGAATATACCTATAAGTTAAATATACGAGACTGCCGTACTTTCTAGTAACTTCTACACGAAATAATTATACGCTCGATTACATTTTTTATTATTTAAAATGTAGCAGAAGAATCTATTGGTTATAATTTAGAAGCGTCTCGGTTTATAACATGTGAGCATATTTCCTCGAGTATGAACTCACTTTCCTATGACGTCATGAAACTATTTAAATTGTTAAGCATCAAGAAAAGCAATATAAGGGTTGAGTTTGACGTATAAATTATTTTTTAAGTATGAAGTTGATAAAACACAACGCGGTATATGTGTCGTTACATTTCAAAATAAACTAAATACAATTTTAGCCGTCCCTAATATATTACGTTATTTTTCAAGATCTTCCAATTTTGTACATGTAAAATATTAAGGTCATAAAAAAACTAAAATCCTTATACACAGCAAAATTCGGACTTCGTTCTCGGTATATAAAAACTGGAAATCTTAAAAAAAAAGGATTGTGTGGCTTTATGAAACCACGGTAAAAGTGAAACTTTTTTTCACACTATAGACATTTAACTAATAATAGTCTATACACTACACGGTCAGCTGCTGCGAACTATAGGCGCCGCCATATTGGCCCTGGCTGCTCTGACAAGCGTCTGTCACTTTATCCCTACTCCGCGGCCGACCATCACGCGACATGCAACACACGGACGAAAAAGTTTGAGATGATGTAATAAAAGTTTCACTTTAATAATCAATTCATATGAACGATTTAAATTGGATTTAGCTCATTTTGAAATGTAACGATACATTATATTTCGGTCACATGAATCGTTTAATAAACTCACTAGTGCACAGATCTTATGAGGTTAAAAAAATTGGCCTTATATCTTTCTTATATTGTAGCCCAAATATGTACATATAAAATAGCCTAAATTTAACCATCCAATAGTTGATTTAAAAAAAAGTCGTGATCCGGAAATTCCAAAGTGGTGTTTAAATATTTTTATCCTTAATTAAGACGCTTGGCTACAATAAAAAAAAATGTGTGTGGTGGTTTCGGTGATTTCCACAATCGTTCTTTTTTAACTTTTTACCAGACGTGTCACACAATTTTACTCGCATTTAATTTTAAAACAGATTTCGTATAAAACAACTGTTGTATACGGAGCCTTATTCGCAAGAAACAGTGCCGCTTTGACATAAGCATTCACAGTTCGACCTTCTCGGTAATACTCGGTACTTGTCGAATAGCTAACCCGCTTTCGGCTCCCGACACTTCGCGCCTCACCACACTTCTCTACCGCACTATTCTTTCATTTTCATTTAGCGTACTCTTTGGCCTACATTATGTAAAGTAAATGATTTACTTTTTAACGGTTATAGCGTGATGTTAGAATGCCTATAAACTTTTTCAATACATAGACTATACATTACTAAAGTATATTTTTCGAATCTGAGTAATACTTTAAACATTTGGCGTATTCCATCCAACAATGTCTTGGGCGTTTGTAACATCTTCTATACATATAATAAGAATGTAAATCCAACGTGTCTGTACTTTTTAGATTTTTGTGAAAAAAAATTTTTTGGCATAATTAATAGAATACATTTTAACCATTTTTACAGATGTCTGTCTATCTATTTGTTTGAATACGCATCATTGCTAAAGTATTGCGTTAACAAATAATAAATAAAAATAATAAAAAAATATCCATAAAGCATATCCTGGAATAACATTTAGTCTTGGTTTTATTCAAATCGGTTCAGGCCATCAAAAGTTATTGTAATTTTAATGACGACGCGACTTAAGTACGATAGAAAACTAGATAAGTAAATGGACTATGAAAACATACTGAATACATTCAGATGATTTTATTAGACCCAGTTTTTTTTTACATTAGATTCCACGCGGACGGAGTCGCGGACACAACTAGTATATAACATATGCATTGTTTATTATATATACCTGTATAAAAATCTATTTTAATCTACCACGTACAAGACCAGAACTGGCTAGCTCGTATAGTGCATGCCCAGAAATACTACGCTATAACCGTATATCTTGCTTTTGTACGAGGGTATTTATGACCGCCCTTATTTTTATTTTAATGCTGATGCGACCGGTGCCATGTCGTCTCGCCTGCCGACTAATCTCCTTGTGGGTACTGTTTGAAACATTACCCTTACGTCTTTAAAAATTAAGCATCCTTCAAATTAATTCGGTTTTAACTTTTAACTTTGAATTAAGATTATTACTTTTTAGAGTACTTCAACTCTACAAATATTCCTCTTCTTTTAGATTCATACTTCCAAAAACCGTTTGATCAACCCCTACATTACTATAGCTCGCCGCTAGGTGGTGCTGTAGTACGTTAACTTAACTATTTATTAAAACAAATTTGTTATTATATAAAAAATAATAACTAAAATGCATAAGAAGACACTAGTAAGTTAACTAGTTACCTGATACAAAGACAATGATGTAGGCCACTTTTTATTCTAAATAGATACAAAAAAAAAACAAAACGAAATTACGGAGAAAAGCTATGCAAGGGCTAAGCTTGACATCCATGTATAGATTTCTTCTCATATCAATTGTGACATTATGTAGGTTTATTCTATCATAATTTACTTATACTTACATAAGTATAATTAATACTAAGCTATTAATACTAACATCTCAAAATGTGCTATATCAAGATATTTTATCAACTGTGTTGAAAACATTTCAAATGGATCCCAATACTGTGGCAACTTTGGTGGCGTCGTCTACAGCGCGTATAAAAACTTCGAAACACAATTAAAATTCTTGAAACAATCTTTGAAAAACAAGGGTTGTTCTCACCCCCGACAATATTTCACGGTATTGAATTTCCGATACATGAATTTTATTAACTCTGCCCCTACCACCGCTGATGGATGGAGTGTTATACTATGAGTTTTATGCGTCATCAATACGCGAACGACAGAAATGTTTTGGGGTTCCGAATTCAATAAAACAGTGTGAATTTAACAGTAGAGGGTTTGAACTATGGATAATTCAATTTTAAAATTAATTTGTGTGCTTATGAAGGTGATTGAGGTTATTTCGAGATAGCTGCGAAACGTTTTTGTATTGCAGAAAGTTAACGCGCAAATAAGTTTATAAGTTAATTTATAAGTTTTCTGCAGTTTAATATCTCTATTATAATTATGTGATGTAAATTGCTGTGAAAAGTATGGCCAGCCTGTGTTTTATTTTAACATTTTTTATTTTATTTTTGGCAACCAATGTTTCAGTAGATTATTAGTGCTATTGTCGAGTGGGAAATGATATTACAAATTTCTTGCGATCATTTTAATAAACTAACAAGATGATGGCCAACTTGTTAGAACTTTCCAGGGAGTTTTTGTAGTAAGTCGGGATCCATGCTCCTTGGTTTTATTTTCGATTTACTTCATTTGCGCACAATAATCAAACTATATTACGTAAAAGACCACTAATATTACAAAATAATTATAAATAAAATATTAAATCCGCTACATGAAAGTTCCTGCCAAAAACTCTATTTTGTTATTTAAACGATGTCATTATTCTCAAGATTTCATTACATGACAACCCTAATAACTATTTTATGTAAAACTATATATTAATTTCTTCGATATATATTGCCATTAAGTCAACTCTCTACACCACATTAGTAGATTACATTATAAGTAATCGATTTACTCAGGTATTTGTTACTTAATTTAAAAATTATTTAATTAGTTCTTTACTTTTGATCGTAACCCATTCAGAAGCAAAATCACGCAACTGTTATCATTCGCCATTGAATAATTTGAAAATAAACAATTTTGGCAATAAAACTAATATATATGATAGATTAATACCACATACTAATATATTTGTTAATTTTTAACTATTTTTAGGAAATAGGCGGTTGATGTCTCAAAATAATAAAGAAATAATATGTTGTTATTACAAATTCGATCGTGAAAAAATATTAGTAGTAGTAATTTTAGTAGACAATTATATATTTATTTTAAACGATTTTTTGTTATATTTTATCATCTTTGCCTTGCGAAAAGTAAACATAACAATATTAAATGAAATATAAATACTACTCTTTAAATATCTTTCTATTTTTTCTTAATTTTTTTATCTATGTTAGTTAAACATTCTCTTGATAGTTAGAATTGAAAAAAGCCTATAAAATTACCCATAAATTATTTGATATTGTAAACTTTAAAACTTCCTAAAAGGCGATGATTTAAAAATAAATAATTTATAAATCTCGAAGTTATTTGTTCAAGGGTGACTCGAAGATTTCTTACTTCGACGAGAGAGAGAAATTGGCTAAAAAATTCCTTAGCAAAATGAAAATCGACGAACGGCTTCCGAAAGTTATCGAACTTTCGAACAATCCATTACACCGAGTTTCGCAAAAAATTGACTCCGACGGGTTTCCGAGTTATTATTTTGAGTGAGTTTCGACGGCGCAGATAAACTTTCTCGTACCGGCCGTCGATGCCACCCTTCATATAGTGAATATCGAACTTATGTCGTATATGAAATTGTTTATTGATACGAAATAATCCATAATCCTAAGTAATATTGTAAATACGAAGGTGAATTTGTCTGTTATGCTCTCACGCCTTAATTACAAAACTAATTACATATTATGAGATTTTGCATACACGTCAATGTCAATAACGTTATGGATAACTAACTTAAACTCTCGATTTCGCTCGTGTTAATGAAGCTTTGGTCTATCTCTCAGGCAGAGTACATCTCTACTGAATCAAATGTACGATATATCCTTTTCTGTAGCCCTGGCAACGTGTATGCAACATGTCAGGGCAAATGGCAAACAAAGTCATTTTCTCAGTTGCAATATTAGTTACGACTAGCTAGGATTTAAAAATATATTATAATAGCTTGTATATACTACATGGAACCAACACTAATTAGTGCACGATTTGGACTTTGATTACTATGGGAAAGTTTATTTTGCCAAACGTCAAGCAATTTAAAATAGAAAACTTGGCTCGGCTCTACATTTATTTAGTTGCGTTCGTATTCGGTATTCACTGTATTTGTGAAAATATTTTATGTACGTCGAGTAAAATATAGATTTAACGTATAATATAATTCAATACTTAGACATTTTCATTTACATCAATGAAAGTGATGTAACAATTTAGCGATTAAAACTGGTAGTTCAATTTCACGGAGTAATATGTGAAACAGAACTTTTGGGTTTTAGTTGACATCACTCAAAGCGCTATCTAACTTGGTGATTCTGACGTGATATAAAAAACAAAAGACGAAGTTTAAAGTTAAAAATACTGGCGATAATCGATTGATCCTACATCAAATCGGAGGTGGCAACTTTTATACAATTTTTATCAAACCCTCACCATTTCTTTGTACGTAACGCTTTCTCAAGACGTTGGCCAAATAATATATAGATTTTGTTTGATCTACTTACCGCTTGGAGGCTTTAACTGGTCCGGGTAATCAGTAACTACAGAAAATGAAGACGTTACGGAGTGAAACTCTATCACATGCTGTGCGTTTTAGGACTCCGCCACTCGTCGGGGACTGTAGTGTCAGTATACAATGGAGCATTCCTGTCGAGACTCTTATCGATGTAGTGGCCGTCATCGGGCGATAGCGGCCGCGGTGAGGCAACGCAAAAAGCGTGTCAGTGTGGCGGGCACAAAGGCTTTGTGGTGCACCGGACGCCGCTCGCCGTTCTGTCGTCAGCTTTGTTTACTATTTAGTGCTACACGCGCTGAAAGTGACGATTCCCGTTAGGTTTATTCGTGCACTAATATCGGTCGTAGATTGCTTGTCTGTACTATATAATTACTATCGAAATCTCTAGTTCATGTTAACATTTATCTCGTAGATTATTTTATTTAAAATCTTGTTTTAAAAGTCTATGTATAATGTTATCAACTTCATAGTTATTAGAAAAGTGGATGCCGAAGTGAATGAAAAATAGAATGCTTTTGAAGTGAAAACGCAACTAGTCGCGTTGAATGATTAAAAAAAAAATAGAGCGTGTTGTAAAGACATACGATATAAATGAAACTTTTATACTATATTGTAATACACAAACATTTTAATAAAAAAAAATACAACAAAAAACCAACGTCACACGGTATTCTCAGGCGGTAGCCTGTCCAAGTGCTGACCTCACCCGACATTGCTTAACTTCGGCGATCCGACAAGAATCTGTGTTTTCAACACTCTACCCGACATTGTGCTTACCCCCACAATTTATCGTCACACTAAAAGGTTGCCGATTAGAATTTGACGTTCGACGTATTGCGCTTGCGCCAGATTAGCGACGCGTAGTGTCGCGGCCTGAGTACATGTAGTATTGATATTTTGTATTGAGTTTGTGCAGCCCACCACATGTTTGACTAATCATGAAACTGTATAAAAATATTATATTATTGCTCGGAAAGTCAATACATGTGAAACTAGACTAGTATTAATAATTACAATTTACAAATCATGAAATTCAGACTTTAATTGATTTAACAAGTCAAAAAAGGACACGGTTATTTCATTGTTTTGAGTTGTCACTTCTGTCAACGATCCCTATAACTGCCTCGACTTTTTTAAAATATATATACGAGTATAGTTATTAGCAGACATCAAATAAAACTTTGCCTGTATGTTAGAAACCACTGATCTCAGTATCAGGGACAGGGTTCGAGGGCGGGAAAAATTAAATGCTTGTGGAACCGCGAGGCATAATGGTGAATACACACTTGTATCTGTAAGATATCTTTAGATATAATTCTAGTTTTGAAGTATCTTAGCTAGGTATCCCAAATACAACTTCAACTTTTTAATAATAATTGAAGTTAGTTAGATTGTAGGTGGTAGAGCCACGCTAAAGCCATTACTGGTTTCAGCATGAATGGGTCGGCTCGTCCGGGGTAGTACCACCCTCTCACAGAAAACCGACGTGAAGTAACAGTGCTTGCATTGTTGCGTATCATTCGGTCATTCAGAGCGCCGGAAGCCCACCTTCCTTTCCCCTCTCTCCCTCTCCTCCCCTTTCCTCCCAAACACATGCCGGTAACGCACTTGCGACTCCCCTGGTGTTGCTAGTGTCTATGTACGGTGGTGATCACTTACCATCAGATGACCCGCCTGTTCGTTTGTCCGCTATAATATATATAAAAAAGTCATGGAAGAGTTAATTAGTATAATTTAGTTCTTCCAGATTGGGCCACTGAAATACTCAAGGACAAATACAACAGACATCGTGCCTTAAATAAATATATATTTACATAATAATCACTGTTAGTTATTGCGTTATGTTAAAGTTTAATTTTGTTAATACATATAAAATTAGCCAGAATATAGACAAAAGGAGAAAACTTTAAAATCAGATAGACGGGGTATACTACTGTATACCTTAATAACCACATACACTTACCACACACAACATACCTTAATAATACCTGTATTACCTTACTAAGTAAAACATCATACAAGGGATATACTAAATTGGGGCAATTGAAAAAGATGTGTTCTAGAGTGCCTTCGTGAACTGAAGCCCACAGTCACATATTGGGTTGTCACTGATTCTAAGCTTTGCAAGATGGACTGCAGAGCACAAGTGACCTATCCTCAGTCTACATGTATGCGAGTTACTTGTAGCATATTAGTAGTTGACACCTATGTTAGTGGGTAACGGGTATCTACCTGTGAAAACACGTACATCTCAGAACGGAGCAAAGACGGCTTAAGTCTCACTTAATACGATTACGAGGAACGTTCGAGATGCTGACGTGACGCACGGACGGTATACCTTCTCATAGCTATCTTACGTACATTAAAAGCGAGGTTGAAATTCAGAATACAAACTATTTACATTTACGCAATAAATATGAGTTATACAATTTCTATTTTCAATTTTATATTTGTTAACGATTCATTTTACCTTATCTCTATGCAGTTACTGGTTATTCGTTCTTCACAGATTTTGAAGTGTGATTTGATATTAAATAACGTGTGAATATACGAGTATTAAAAATACTGCTAATTTCTATACCAGGTTGGAGTTTCTTTGTTATCATTTAAGGTATTTTGTTTTTATTTCAGTTATGTAGTTTTATCTGTAATACTCTAGAGGATAATAATGTCACATAAAAACAAGAAGGACATCTCGAAACTGTGTAAATTTCATTTATGAAAAGTATATCAGATTCAGATTTCTTGACTATCTGTTATATGTCGCATTATTCTCTAGATAAGTCACTGACCCCCCCGCATACTTAGGTACGATAATTTAAAATTCAAATAGGCTGGTACCTACGCAAAAATATTCATTTCTTATATGTTTAAAATCGTCAGAGAGATAATTAGCAAATACAAGACATCTGCACGACGAATAAGGAAGACACAGCATCCATTGTGCCGGTGAATTTAGCAGCACGAAGAGTCGAAGCACAGACTCAGTTTTGTACGTGCGATACATAATAATTTTACGGTCGTGTCAGTGATTAACATGAATTAGTTGTCAGCGGCGCGTGAAACACGTGAGACAGGGCATTGCGTGTGGCACTGATGCTGCGTGCCATATAGATAGTCCGGATTTTACTAGCAACCGTCTGCAACTTCACTCGCATTAATTACATCATTATTACGCCCTTGGGTAAATTAAATGCCGTTTGCGCCAGAAAGAATATTTTCACTTACAACTTATAATGTTGCGATCGCAGCACATCTCTCTCTTGCACATAACTTCCTTTGTTTCTCTCCGCCTTCGCTCCGATGTCCTGAATAGAACTCTGCTTGGACTTTTTTTTTTTTTTTTTTTTTTTCGAACTGACTATGCTATTGACCTGGAACAGGTCTTTACAGCTTCACCGGACTACTAAGGCGAGCGCTTAAGGCACTCAGCCGATTTGGTTTTTAGGTAACATACACAAGGGTGCTCGGCACACCTCGGCTTGGGCTGTTACCTGACAAAATTCGCGTCTGACCTAGCTAAACTATTCTAACTATTCATACATATATTCATTTGTGAATCATACAATCGAGATTGCATGATTCACAAATGCGTACGTGTATATCTGAATGAAACGGGCTAAACTATTCGATTCAGCTCGAAAAAGGGAAAAAAAACAAACCCGTCAACCATGTGTATATATGTGCACGTGTGTTGAGAGTTGATCTCATGTGTGAGTGCAAGTGATGTAGGTGAGTCACTGTATCGCGAAAGTGATATCTCGGGGGCTCCATCCGGGGACGACCTCGGCTCGAGATATCACTGAGAACCGCGATGTGTGCGGGAACTAACTAACGAGGAATCCTTCTCTCACGGCGGCGTCAGAGAGGGTTACGCGTGCGTGGGCGCAAACACGCATATTAAAAGATCGAATTTAAAGTTTATTGAACGGCGTCGGCGCCGGAATCTAAAAATAGAAATAGCAAAAAAATTATTATTATTACTTGATCGTTTTAGGGGAAGCGAGACGTAAATACACGGATTTACTCTGACTTATATGAGTTATTTATTTATTATTAGAGTTATTTATTTGTTAACGGCAGCGCGCACGAGCCGTTGTAGGGTAGCCGAAATGGCTGGAAACCTATGTATGGCTGTCAGGGGACCTAGAGACGGATTTCGGACCGTCTCTTCGTATGCCGAGATCTCCGCGATCTCGTGAAAAATGAGCAATTGACCTACGTAGTCAATGCTCGATAGGGAAAAGGAGTATGCGGGGTCGGCCTGTGAAGGCTTAGCCGCCTGGGATTTCGGGATCGGCTGAGACGCGGGCTTGGGAGCCCACGGGGCCTGAGGGGCCCGGTAGGGGCGGGGGGGGGGCGCGCTAGTCGCGGGTGCGGACGCTGCCGGTGCGCGTGACGCGCTCGGCAGGCTCGGGAAGGCCTCTCGGGACATGAGAGGCGGGGGTCGGGGGCGGGCGGGGGCGGCGGCCGCCCTAGACGGCGACGCCGCCCGCCTGGGATAGCGAGGGAGTTTTGTGCGCGGTGCGCGGGGACATCCGCGATAATTCGCGGTATGACCCACGCCTCGACACAGAACGCAACTCGGAGGGTCGGAGGAGTTTTTCTGACGAGAGCACTCCTTAGTGGAGTGGTCGCCGAGGCACTTAACGCACCTGGGTTTCAGGCTGCAGTTTCGTGCGGCGTGTCCGTACACCTGGCAGTTGTGACACTGCGAGGGTATAGACGTTTTGCGCGGCGGCTCGACGATAACGCCGGAGAGGCCGCAGAGGGTCGAGAGGTTAAAGATCGCTTTCCCTTCATGGGTGCGATCTAGGACTACTAACACCATATCGTATGGTAATCGGGTGCGCGGAGAGCGCATGCGATGCACCTCGCGAACAGGGAACTTCTGCTCTTTGAGGTCGTCTAGAATATCGATGGTCGGGAGTTCAGAGGGGACTCTGCGGATCACGACTCGCAGTTTTCGTTCCTCCTCGAGGGAGTACGTGAAGAAACCCCACTTGTTGTCCCGAAGGAAACGAGTGAGGTCGCGATAGGCGGTGGTGGTCGGTACCTTCACCTGGATACCTGAAGCGGTATTGGTGGCGGAGGTGTAGGGAATTTTTGCTGTTTCCAGCAAGCTCGAGATTTCAACCCAGGACGCTTTGTCCTGGATCGTGACGGGTGGAGGTGGGCGGGGCTTCTTGCCCGAAGCTGCGGAACCCGCAGCGTCCGGTGAAGCCGGACTGTCGGGGAGGGGAGCCTTAGGGGCCTTTTTCGGCGCACTAGCGCCACCTATCGGGGAACGTTTCTTGCTAGAAGGCAGATGGCCTTCGCTATCGGATGAGGTGGGGGGGTGCTCCCGCTTATGGCGGCGCACAACTGGGATAAACTCATCTTGCTCCATAAGGGAGCCTTCCTCATCTGAGGCGGGGATGGCTGCTTCGTGAGCAGCGGGCAGACTCTCCTGCGGGAGCGGGGAGAAGGAGTTCTTCAAAGTGAAGACAGGTGGGACAGCCGGTTTACTCGGCGGGGGACCGCCCCGGGCGTGGACGAGAGCCTCTAGAGCAAGCCGGTCAAACTCGGTGAGCAGATCCGGGCACATGTGAGAGACGAAATCGCGGAACGCGTCGAAATCGACTTTAGAGGGAGCAGGCTTGGCCATACCGGGGCCTGAGGAGGGGAGCGGGGCAGGGGAAGACATACAAAACCTCCCTGCCAGAGGGGCAGGGGGGGGCGCCTTAATGAATTTAACGGACTATCCCGAGTCTGGATCAAAGGGAGCTGTGGGCGATGTGCAATGCCTCACAGGGGACCTACAGTGCCTAGGGGGAAGCCCTAACACTTCTTTCTTCGCTTCTACGCGACGCGACGACACGCAGCGCGAACCACGGAGGACGACGACACGTAGAGCACGGCGAGCACGGCGAACGCACTGAAAAGTGCGGTTTGCACGTACTGATAAGTACGGTTAAGTTTCCCGCGTTCTGAAAAGAACGCGGCGATTGACTACGTTCTGATAAGAACGTACGATCGACAACGATTGACACGATTGACAAACAAAGAAACGAGTAATCGCGAAAACCCGAGATTCTCGAAACGAGACGAACACGTAATAAAACACTATTCGCGTACTGGTACGGATGACGTCACTATCACGAGTATAACAACGTATCGAGAATCACTAAGCGCACGCGTCCGGTCAGCACGACGGCCCGATCGGAACTCCCTCTCTCTGCTTGGACGTATCGTGGCGACTTTATATACCTTTCAATAAACGAGGGTGGAAAACTCTGGATGGCGGACATCATTACTTAAACGGTTTGATAAAATTTGCGGCGTGTTATTTTTAGAAATTCATTGCGTTGCATTCCCAGAGTCGTTGAGTCATTTTTTGTTTATTTCTATTGAGTTTGCATACAGTATGTATTATTATTATTATTTATTGTAGCATGTCAAAGAAATGGTACTCTATCTGATGGTAAACTGAGCACAATGCAAAATCAACGTTAACCATCAACAGATCTGCCTAATATATCGATAGTCGTCGCAGGAAACTAAAATAAATGTCAACTGTCAGAATATAATCGATAGTTGCGTGGCGACAGAGTTACAATATATAAACAAAATAGTACCGCTCGCGCATGTAGAAGTCCGCAGCTTAGCTCGTGTTAATTATAAAATCATTAGTACGATGTTTTTTTATATACTACATCTTTTTAAATATTACAGAGTTTATTTTATACTTAAATAAACAATATTTATTGCATAAAGTAGGGCTAAAAACTATATGCTGTGAAGGAGTGACATAGTATTAACAATATTTAAAATTAGAATGTTTGTCACTGTGGACGGATGTTTTTTACTCCTTCACAAAAAAAACTACTGAACCGTTTTTAATTAAACTATAACAGTTATATAGCGTATATATCAGAATAACATATCATTACATAGTATAAAACAAAGTCCCCTACCGCGTGTGTCTGTCTGTCTGTTCGCGATAAACTTAAAAACTACTGAACGGATTTTCAAGCGGTGTTCACCAGTCGATAAAGTGATTCACAAGGAACGTTTTGGTATATAATTTGTCCAGGATTTTTTTATAATCAGGGCGGGACGACGTCTGCCGGGCCCGCTAGTAAGTTATAACTTACAAAATTATTATTTGAAGTAGCACGAATATAATGATAAGTGTCAAGTAAGTTTGAAAAATCCTGCTAAGTGAGAACTCTCTTGTCTTTCAATGAGTAAACCGTTAGAATTACATAATGATGACGCATACGTCCATATATATACGTATATAGTGTCACCATTTATAACGATACTAAAAGTGACAGATTCTCGGGCGGTTTAATGACCAAATTATCAATTATTTTCAAATTACTTAAAACATTTGTATCTACTCAATCTATTTTTAACCACATAGCCCGTTCCACATACTAATAATAACATATATATTAAAATTTCAGCCAAAAACTCACGTACGAAAAATCATGGCAATCTGTTCAGCGATTTATTAGCACACCAACAGACAAACGGATAGAGGGATGTAGCTTTTATGGTATAAGTATTTATTATGTAAATGTATTTCAAACACGTTTCTACTAACAACAAGTCTCCAGACCTTTATACCTATATAACAAGAATGTATGTTATTGACCCGCGAGTAAATGTTTCTGATATAATACCATCAGCGTGCAAAAGATGGCGCGCTAGTCGTTTCAACAAATTATTGTAGTGCATATAGTTTTCAGTATTTTGAGTACAGAATTCAGGACTGAAAAGGAAATAATCTAGATTACATACTATTTTTTGTTGGGGTTAATCAGTAAAATTATAATAAAAAAAGACTACTCAAGCATTTCCACGTTAAAGAAGACACGAGTAACAACAAGAAAATAGTAAAAATACATTACTATCATATCTTATTTTTATATAATATATAATTCTTCTGTACGTGTGTATGTGACTGAACTCCTCCAAAATGGCTAGGCGATTTTAATTGATTTTTTGTGTGTTCAGGTGTATTCAGGAATAGTATAGATCCACAATTGGATCCAATAGGCGGTACTGCGGTCTGATTCCAAACTCTTTTTATTTTCAGAGCAGGACAACGTATGCTGGGCCCACTTATATACCTATACATATATAGGTAGTACCACCTTCTCACAGAAAACCGACTTGAAGTAACAGTGCTTGCATTGTTGCGTTTCGTTCGATCAGTGAGAGCGCCGAAGACCCACCTCAGCTCCCCCCTTCCCTTCCCTTCTCGCCCCATACACGGGCTGGCAACGCACTTGCGACTCCCGAATAGTATCTATGGACGCCGGTGATCACTTAACATAATGTGACCCGCCGGTTCGTTTGCCACCTTTGATATAAAAAAAAATATATATAAAATAAGAATAGACTAATTGACTGACGTATCAACACACAGTCCAAACAAATGGGGGGCTATGAAAATTTGCATGTGTGTTCCTTTGTGTAGGTGTAGTGTAGGTGAGCAATAAGGAAGTATTTTTTATTCAACCCCTAAGGTGATGAAATAGGGGATGAAAGGTTCTAATAAAATCCATATTTTATCCGTCAGTCAGTCCGATATTTTTATATGTATACATATAAAATAAAGAGTTAAAAATAATCACATATTGCATTAAAAACGTGAACAAAGCCTCGGGAAATTGTTAGTTATATATGTGTTAAGAGAAATTTAAATAAATACTATGTACAAGTGAACATACATAAAACAAATACCGTAAAGTCACTCAGAGGATCAATGGCACTAGTCCTCAAAGCATCACGTATAGGTACTGAGGGTTCTCCGAATTCCCTCACGCACGGGCAGAGGGCTCGCTCGGAGGAACACCAATACACTCCTAATGCGATGGAGATATAATTTCCTGAAATGCACTGGCCTGAGACGGGAGAAGGACCGAGCGAACTTGCCAAGCCCATGTCAGTTTAGTTTAAGAAACTGTGACATGAACTGTACTTAAATAATAAAAATAAATAGCAAATAGTATTGGATTGTGTAGTTTAATGGCTTAAATAAAAAAAAAATTGAATGTTGTTGCTCCGCGTCAAAGGATGGCAACACAGACTAATGACTAACACAGACTAACAGTTATAACATGATAAAGTAATATTAGTAATATAATAATATCAATACAGAAAGAACTTATATTTTAAAATAATCTTGTAAAAACAAGCTCAGAAGACATTTCAAGAGTGACATACTTATTTTTAAATCAAATTTAAATACATGTCATTTTATTATATAAAATGACAGCCTCACTGACCACCTCCACATAATAGAGGTTTTAACATAACAACATAGACGTCACAGTACGGAATTTATATAAATACAATTATAGAAGGCTGCCCTTGTGTGCGCATCACGCAAAAAGTGCTAGTTTGATTACGATAGTAATTTTTTTAGCTTTACTTATTTAGACACTTTGTTCTTATCCTAAATAAATATTACAATATCTTTATTTAATAAAAAGTTATTAAAGTTTTACGAAACTACGGTTTCTATCAGGGCCACGCGTTTAGGGATGTATGTTTTCTTGCCGTAGAGAAGTGGGGCAAACGGTGTGCTATGCATACGCAGGAGAGGGGAAGTCAACATTTTTTTTGTTGCCCCTGTGCATGAAATATATTTTTAAGATAATAAACATTGCAGACAAAGTCATACGTACTACTTAGTATAAAATAATAACAGTACAGTAACATAACTGAAGATGGTATCGGTTCTGGATCGATGTATTCTCTATTATTGGCGAGATGAGACCGGTCGAGAGGTCTGATAATAACAGCTCAAGACTGGATATTGCACTGAAATCTAGACGAGACGACGCTTCCCCACAATAGAAAGTTAAACCTTTGATATTATGCATGTCGAAATTAGGTACCGGCGATTCGCATCTATTATTATTTCAAGTGACCTCGTAAAAATATTTGCCAGTGTTAATGTTCTATTCGCGTTACGTTAATTCGAGTTCAACTTGATATCGGTATTTTCTCCTTCACATGTACTAATTTTCATTTTTTATTTTAAAATTTTTCATTTTAAAGTTTCCTCTTTTAAGTAAAATTTCTTTAGGAGCGACTGGGAGGTAACTGGACGATAATACAACGGAAGTGCGTTACGGAAATATTGCGTCACGTTTCTGTACCATCCGGTTAGATAAAAATTAAACATAACCAAAACTTCTATTAAATCATAATTAATTTAATTCGTTACTTATCATAGTAATCTGTCCGTACTTTTCTATATTTCATTTTATTTTTGCCAACCGGTTTTCCAGAGTATTACTGCCATTTTGAGTAGGTAATACAATAAAGAGATAAGATTACAAGTGTCTTGCAATAATTTCAATGTTCTAACAAAATGGTGGCCTCCCTTCTTAAAACTTTCCAGGGAGTTTTTTCCTATTGCACAGTTCCGGCGGACGGAGGAGACGGCCGGTGTGTGCCCGGCTGTCTCCTGACAGGACGAGGCTCGGCGGCGGCGATTTCGCTGCTGGGCCCACCGCTGGGGCGGCACGATGAAGTTTATAAAGATCTCGTGCCGCCCCAACTTAGCGGCAGACGTACACCGTGGGGTTTTAGTCCGTGCGAGTCGGACATAACCCACCCTCTCCCCCGAAAGGGTGGTGTATCTATAAGGGATTTCTCCGCGTAAAAAAAAGGGAGTTTTTGTGGCATTTTAGAATTCATGCTCCATGGTATTATTTTCCATCCACTTCACACACATAAGCACAGTTACCGAACAATATTACGTAAAATACCACCAATATTACGAAATGTAGAGTCATATAATACAAGGTTATGGATAACATATAAAAGCCACTACATGACAGACTAAAATCCCGCCAAAAACTAATGCCAAATGGTTAGTAGATAGCCAAATGATATTTTTGAAGTACAACTTCTTTAGGCGCGACTAGGAGGTAACTGGATGACAATGCAACGAAAGTCCGTTACGGCAATATGGCGTCACGTTTTTGTACCATCCGGTGTTTAAATATTTTTTTGATTTTGTCGATAAATTGTTTATAAGCATCATACAAATATTTTTGAAAAAAAAAATATTAAAAAATATTAATTCAATATATATATGAGCGCGCGACCATGCTGCCATCTGGTTTCAATGTAAGTAAATAACAAATTAAATCAAAGTTTCATTATCTGTAGTACCATCTATCAGCTAATTCGGAACTTAAATAACACAGGTAATATAATTAGCAACTCTTTGCTATAAAGTAAATAAAATATAGAAAAGTAAGAATAGATTACTATCTTATAACGCCAAAGAAGTTTTTACTTCAATTGCATGTGACGGTTACACGCACTCATTTTTTTTTCACAGTATATATTAGCACAGATAATTTTAAGGTTTTCTTATATAAAACAAGAACTTTTTTATTTTCTATCCTATAACTGTTATAAAAAATATTTTAAAGTAGCAATGCATAACTAAATATCCTCTCAATAATATGATTAATATATTTGGTTATTGTCGCGTATTTTGTCTATTAATATATAGTGACATTATATATAGCAATCATTCAGCGACATAATCTCCCGTTACTAAACCACTCCAAGTCTAAAGGGGACCGTTTAAATTACCAAACAGAGAAGCCACTTCAACTGCTATGACACATGTTAACATTTCAAACGCTTTAATGTACCGTTCTATAGTAACCGTCAGTTTACACGGTCCCTTAGATTTAATCAGTTGAAAGTATATTAAAATTTTAGGGATACTGGCCCTACTTATCTAGACCTAAGAATTGCCAAAAACACTCGGACGTAGTCGCGAGTTAAACTGTTAATTATATAAAACCTGCAAATCTGTGATTGATATGATACTATAGATATATTTTTGAAGTGAAACTTCTTTATCGGCGTTGGAAAAAATTTACCGTCACATTTTTCCGTTACGCGCCATCTTTTTTGTATTCATGTCTATGATAATAAAATCCTTTTGTTTAAACTTTATCTAATTTAACTTTATTTTTTAATATATTAATGAAATTGTTTGCCATAAAGAAAGAAAGGGTTTTTTTTTTTTTTTTTTTTAACCAATTTCTGGAAAGTTGCATATAGATCATTTTGCGAAAAATAAGGCCTTAAACAAGTTTCACTTCTTACGTGTGTACACTAGTACACGCACACATTTTTTTTTTGTTGAAAAACATGTGAATTTTTCAGTGTTCCGTTCTCAGATTAGTAATTGTGTTTCAAAAATATCTATTCTGTTTTTTAAAGCCTGTATTTTTCTAAGTGTACTAGATAGCCGACGAAATTTTTTACACAATATATATTA
Source organism: Antheraea yamamai (assembly GCA_036509395.1). Lineage (NCBI taxonomy): Eukaryota > Metazoa > Arthropoda > Insecta > Lepidoptera > Saturniidae > Antheraea > Antheraea yamamai. Next base: position 3,357,981 of record AP028427.1, read on the forward strand.
TCGTGTATATTTTAACTTTAGGTTCCAGGGAGAAATACACACCTACCTGTACATAGAAACTTCAAAGTTGTTTTGACTGTAGCACAAACTTTAAAAGTAAAGTATGATATGTATGAGTTAGGGTTGCCCTAATGATCAGGAACTCAGAAAACACATTTTTTTTTAGATAATAAGAACAAACTTAATATAGGTCAAACCTCTTTACTGTTTTTATAAGCCTCTTTAATGTATTGGAACTTTGTTGTTTGGTTTTGACAATAAAAAGAGATGGTAGGGATTGAGTAAACGGAAAGTCTTTATAAACTCGATATTGTAGACAACATTTTTTTTATATCATAGGAGGCAAACGAACAGGTGGATCACCTGATGTTAAGTAATCCCCACCGTCCATAGACACTAGCTACACCAGGGCAGTCGCAAAAGCGTTGCCAGCCCGTGTTTGGGGGGAGGGGCAATGGTCCTCCGGCGCTCTTACTGACCGAACGAAACGCAACAATGCAAGCACTGTTACTTCACGTCGGTGTTTCGGTGTTTCGGTGAGAGGGTGGTACTACCCCGGGTGAGCCGACCCATTCATGCTGAAACCAGTAATAGCTGCAGCGTGGCTCTACCACCTACAAAATGTACAGTCCGGTAACGTTGGTAGCTTCTTAACAAATAAGACAAGTCAGGGACAGAAGTTCGAGCATTGAAAAGCACTGTCTCGGGTTCCTCATTTTGCAACACGACAGAACCGGCTTCAATACGTTGAATCGTAGAATTTTGTCTCCTAGGATAAATATTTGTTGCTGATTTGTGAACATTTAAGTGTTTAAGTAATCTATTTCTAATTATCAGTATGTTATTTGTTTTAGTCATTAATTTTAAGCATACATAAGTAAGTGTATCGTGTGCGCAAGTACGACTTGTATATAGCCGATTTTTTAAGTTTTGCATATTTTTCATACACGTTTGTAATCGTAGTGTATGTACGTAATAAAATAAATAATCAAGCGATCTGGATAATAGTGAACGAGCACCGACATCTTTATTTATAGCACAAATAATACACAGGTACTTAACTAATATAAATGTAACACGAGAGAGAAAATCCATAATAAACTTTCCGTACTCATTTTAAATCGGCGACATCGATTCGACATCTCTCGACACGCAAACTCTCCGGGACGCACGCAAAACGAACATTTTTCCACACGGTCCGCCCTTCACGCAAAACTCTATAAAAACGTCGAAAAAAAAATACACACAGTAACATGGCGCATAATGACAGCTGGTCCACTTGAGAACAAAAGGGGAGAACCGAGACTCGTCGAGAAAAAAATACACGAAGAATAAAACCAACGTGCGTGTGTGCTAGTACAAGTCGAGTTGGCGGCGCGACGGCTCGCGGATATTACGACTGGCCTTTACCTGTACAGTTATACAGTAGCTATCAATAATAATTTCATACAAAACTGTTTGCATGATACGATTTCAGAAACTTCCATTCCTTGTTAGTTTATTTTAAAAAAAGTCGAGGCGGTCATAAGGACTGCCGAGTGAAAATTCAACACAAGGAAATAAATTTATTCTCTTTTGAATTGTCATATACAAATTTCAGAATTTATTTATTGAGATTACTAACATTAGTAGGTTTTCATATCTATTGGCACTTGGAGCAATAACTATACACATTTTTATAAAGCCTATCAACGAAATGTATGAACAGCTATAAAATATCAATATTACATGTGCACAGGTCCCTATACTACGAGTCGCTAGTCGGATGCAAGCCACGCAAGCGCAATACGGGCGATCATGCTGACGTAGCATGTCATTCCATTTTTATCTCCTGCCAAAAATACCACTAAAAGCGCCTTAAGAAGTTTTTACTTCAAAAAAATTAAATTATTTAGTGCGCACCTTTCACTTTACCCTTACTTCGCGGCCGGGTGTAATGCGACATGAAATAGATGGACGAAAAAATTTGAATCAATGGAAAATGAGTTTCACTTTAAAAAACGCAATTAAATAGTCATGAGAACTTCAAAATAAAAATCTCAGGAGTACATACAAATTTAAAATAGGGATAATAATCGCGCATTCATAAAAATCTGAGCGGAATATAGGCGAGCGCTGGCCGCACGGTACGTTATAATTTTTCACCGAAAGCCTGTGACTGTAGCATAGGACTGTAGGCTGTTAGGCGAGTGTAGGCCCGGTTCAAATGCCGCACACGGACCATTAGTTGATGAGCGCACGTGTGCGCCCGCCCTACGCAGACAGCGCCCGCCCGCCCGCGCTATAACATAACTGTTATTTCCAACTGAAATATGAAAATATTTTGTTGCTTGAAAAAAAAAGAATGTTTTGCGAAACTACCCACTTTCACGCACAATGAGCTCACGGAGGAAACTTTGTTCGTAGGTTTATAAAATGTAAACAAGTACGGCAGGAAAAAATCACTAATGTTTGATCTTGTTGTTTACGTTAACAAATTGTAAATTGAAATCTTTGTTGTTTGTTCGAGCTAATCTATCAAATGGCTAAACTGATTTTGATGAAACTTTTAGCGACAGATAAAGGTTTTTTAATGTATTTAAACGTGATTGGCCTGACGGACATTTACAGTTTCACCGGACTAATAAGGTGAGCGTTTAACGTGCTCAGGCGCTCGAGAACAAGCTCAAGAGTGCTAAATGGCAGACCTATTGGCATGGGATATTGCCTTGATTGTAATAACGCGATTCTTATTAAGCTAAACTAGCTAAGTTAATCATACATATAAGAATTAGTGAGATACACATGTGAAGCAGCATGTGTGTCTTACTAACTCAAACATGTATTACGTATCTGTCAACTCGGTAAAACTAAAAGTTCAAAAAATAAGAGAAATAAATAAAACCGTTCCATTATATCTGTACGTACCTGTGAGTGTGTGCACGTATGTGGAGGTGATCTTTGTTATGTGTGTCAAGCTAGTGAACGAAGATGTTCAATATCACTGTATTACTCGACTTGTACATTGTATTACACTGTATTACTGTAGCACTACAGCGTGCTCGAGGGCTTCACTTCGAGGGACCGAACCTTGGCTTAAGCCGCTGCAGAGGGAGTCGCGGTGAGTATACGGAAACGGAATTCACCGCCAGACCACGGTGACGTGATCTGTGATTGCGCGGTCGTGGACGTCCATCCGCTTTGTTTGAAGAGTCGGAGGGATACTGATCGTTCACTACCGTTATTTTGTCTATCAGCAATTTTTTGTATTGATTTTTTGTAATGATTTTTGTAATGATTTGTATCAGAGCAAATAGAAGATATTTCACAGAATAAGCTATATACAAACACAAATACTTTTTTAAACAATCAAGATTAAATTTAATAGAGATAACATAAAATCGATAAAAACATTGGAGGCGTTAAGTAATGAAGAGAACATTTCATTTAAAAAATAAACCTTAAACGACGATTAATACAGATAAAACATGTAATTTTCATGAAACAGTAAAATCAATTTTACAAAACAAAGTTGCGAGCACCAACTAATCGACAAATATAAATTGACAGTGTGGCCCTAAATGAGACATTGCTAAAATAATTTTGTCCACAGTCAGTCTCACCCCTTATCATTCCAATCTAACCTATTTAATGCGAAAGTTATCAACTACCCGAACCGTCGATAGCTCTTTGATGTACAGGCTTCATGCGAAACGAAACTAGGGTGTTTATTACGGGTGCTAATGATAAAACTTAACTTCTTTATATAATATCGAATGTAATATTAAATTGTATAGTAATTTTACAACTGAACACAGTCCAATTTAGAAATAATCGTGTGGTTTCACCGGCGGAATATCAATTCAATTTTACCAATTTCGAATTGTAACAACTAATTTTTCGGATTAAATTAACCGATTTAAATCAGTAGTAATATTGGGTGACGGTGAAGGACACATCTTAAGTAAACCTGAACTTAACAGCTTCAGCTTAACCTTATCATCGTATGACAAAATATACAACTGATATTTTCTCAGCATTTGTAATCGCCCATACATCGTTATCTAATAAAGTTTTACACCTTTACCTTTCGTTTGGAAGTGGGCTTGTATCTATCAGGGGGGTTGTTACAGGCTTGCATAATTATATTATTGTAACAACCGGAAGCACATCGTATCGTGCCACGGTACTGCCCGCCGGAAGTATTAGTACAGTTGTAGTACTAATGCCTAGTGCTACCGCCGGAAGTGTCGCCATAGCCAAGCCAAGCCATGCAACTACCCCACCCGCCAGTAGCGCCATCTAGCCAAACCTAAGCCACGCCTTACGGTGGGGTAGGGGTAGCCAGCTATAAAAGGCCGTGCGTGTTTTGACTCGGGGCAGTCTTGCACCACATTAAGAGCGCGGTAGCTCTTGCCGTCTAAGTGTCGATTTAAAGTGTTAACAAAGTGACATTTAATTTTACTTTTCCTTACACTCAGAAGTGGGATAACATTAAACTTACAGTAAAGACGCCCGTCAAGCATCGGTGTCTAAACGTTCCCGGCCTTGTGATTAGGACATGGGATCATCGAATTTTGGAAGAAATGCTTAATTGAAAAAAAAAAAATGAGATTGAGAGCATGACTAAGCATCTTTCGTCATGTACTTCCGTTGTAAGCTGTCAAATGCCGCTACAGTATCATCCATTATCCACCTACTACTCTGCAATCCAATGAGAGGACGTTCCAGTTAATCGACCCGAGGAATTATACGAAGGATTTCTGCCTTAGATGATTAACGCTGTCCGCATGAAGCTTCACAATATAGTTCCGCACGTCTATGAGAAATCCGCCAGATAGATAAATGGGAAGAACTACAACATCTACAAGAAGTCCTCTAAAGTCGCGGAGTCTGTGTGAAGTCCTACTCGGACAATGGTAGCCAAGTTAACTTAATCAATAGAGATGTCTCAACTTCTTTATTTGGAGGTGAAGCCAGCATATACATCTCGCTCAAGGGATTCCATGTATCCATGGACGCAGCCGAAAGAAACTGCCTCTTCAAAGTGACTACAACCTGCCCAGAAAGATTGCCACCAGGGATCTCTACCATCAAAGCTCACATACTTGAAACTACGACAGAACCGATGTGGGTTCTCGCCAGCTCGACATTTTGGTTTTCAGGGCTTTAGTACTTTTAGTTATTAGGGTTATGGGTAATTTCAAGTATAAAATTAGAAGCTTAAAGGGGATACAAGAAATTCACAGGGCTCGTCTCTCTGACAAGCTGATATCGAAAATCTCTTGGAAGTTAGTTTTGCCAATGTGATCAGTAACCAAGTCTTTCTTATTTCGATTGCGGGAGCAATCTTTACAGGATGGCCGAGTGTAACAACCGGAAGCACATCGTATCGTGCCACGGTACTGCCCGCCGGAAGTATTAGTACAGTTGTAGTACTAATGCCTAGTGCTACCGCCGGAAGTGTCGCCATAGCCAAGCCAAGCCATGCAACTACCCCACCCGCCAGTAGCGCCATCTAGCCAAACCTAAGCCACGCCTTACGGTGGGGTAGGGGTAGCCAGCTATAAAAGGCCGTGCGTGTTTTGACTCGGGGCAGTCTTGCACCACATTAAGAGCGCGGTAGCTCTTGCCGTCTAAGTGTCGATTTAAAGTGTTAACAAAGTGACATTTAATTTTACTTTTCCTTACATTATTCATTATCATTATAATCTATTACAGTAAAAGTAACTCTTCTCTACTGATAATTTAACTTCATTCATTGACGTTGACGCGACGAGTAATACCACATATGTTAAAAGAAATTTCCTTAATTTTATTTAAACTATTGACAAAATCAATGTACAAGTCTAAGAATGAATAACATATAATAATAATTAAAACTTTTTGTTTCTGGAAGAAAGAGGCATACGAAGTTATTAATAAATTGTAAAGGGATGGTTTTTGGAATGAGATATGTCATAAGAACATAGGTTGCTATTATCTAATATACCTAAGTCTTGTGAACGAAACAGGTTTTTTGGTGAATTGTATACTGTATTTTTGGACGGCACCTTATAGTCATCTATGATGATATAAAAACTATAAATTTGTAACTGAATGGCCGTTCGTAGTGCATTTCCGGAGTCAAATGTTCCGAGTTGGGTCGTCATAGAGAGTCGAAGTGCTACTCATTTTTTATAATACACCAACCGGGTATTGCGTTCAACCTGATACCGAGTCATTTGGAAGTGCTATTTAATTATTATGAGTCATATACCTAAACTCAGAAGCGAGATACCGAAAGATTTTATTGAACTAGATATTTCACGAACTAGTCGATAAAACGAGTGTGCTGGAATAGGACCCCCTCGCACAAAACTATACGTGTTTTATATGAATTAATTCCTCGGCTGAGAGAGTACGAAAGCGTTTTACTCACGGGCCAGATGGCGCGCGGACAGATCAATTTGATGATTGCAAAAAAAAAACTCGATGCGGACTTTTTGATGTCGTACGGTTTCACGATGCGAACCCGGCTTTCGTCAGGCGTGATTCTTTTCATACTGTTCTACAGGGGTTCGGGAGGCGTACCAACCAATCGCTTAAATTATTTCTAGAAGCAGCTCTAGATTTAAATGTTTATTTAATATGTATAAATAACTTAGGTATCTGGTATATACCATTTTGGAACTTTTTGGAACTGTTTGGAACTGTTGGAATTGGGACTTTTTTACGATTTTGAAAGGCTTTATGGTAGTACGGCTCGCGTGCACTTATACATAATGTAAAGTAATAACCTGCCGTACTTGTTCTAATATAATACTTTTGATTAATACGAGTAATTTAGAAGTTTTGGCGTTTATCCACAATCGCATTTTATGTTAAATTAATAATTTCTAAGTTGATAAACACACTAAGCCTAGCGGACACTGGTTCTAAATTTCAGCTGCGGGAACACATCTACAGGTACTTGGCAATAGATTTTTAACCTGAGGGCGGTAGCTAGCTAGGCAAACCTAAAAACACCCTAAAGCCCTACTAATCACTATGTTTTCCTTAATCAAAAGTTTCGACTCAATTGCCAGGATTTAAACCTATATCCATTGACGCTGTGTCCAAACGACCTATCAACTAAGCCAACATCGCTTCAAAACACTATACACAAAGATAATGTATCTATAGTGTCATAATTTATAAAGATATAAACACAGAAGACGTTACAGGTGACTGCTACTCTAAATTGTATAAACCATATGCCAGTTTAAAAATAGTTTTAAACAACTTTATCTTAGAGTTTCAATGTTATATTGAAGTGAAACTTCTAATGCGACTTCCAACAAGGTTGCGTTAAACGTTTAACGCTACCATGGAGAGGGTATGAAAGGACTTTTGCGTTAAACGTTCAACGCTCCTGGGGGGAGGGGGAATAGAAAGAGACAGAGCGAGAAAAATAATCAAACATTTCGTATCTTACTTTAGTTATCATAATCCCATTGTAACTGTTATAGATTTGGATATTTCTCCACTCGAAAATGATAATTAAATGATGCGATCAATTGTGAATTGTAAGAAATGTTAATAAAGTTTGTCTTAAAGAAACAATATGATTTCACAAAAAAACAATTTTCTACCCCTTCCTATTTTCATTTCCACATTACGAAGTTTCACTTCTACCGCGCGGAGGGACTCCACGCACTATTTTTTATTTCTTATTAACATTTGTGTTGTTTAAAAATCCAGACATACATACATTTTAAACAGATATTAATCATTGTCTGTGAAACGCTACATTGCGTTTAATTTTTTCTATATATTTATAGAAACTGTCTAGTTTTCTTCAAATATCAGACTACCTCCATACAATACCCAGCATTTGCTTTGGCATGCCAGAAAAAGGATTTAAACGTCGGACTAAGTCAGATTTGTTTGCTTTATAAAACCGATGAAGCGTCCTTTCTATTACATAGCGCAATTATTGTGGTAGACAAAGATAAGATACGAAAGATACGAAACGATCATGCCGAATCTTGACGATTCAGTTTAGGCCATAGAAGGCGTATATGAATATCAAAACTACCATCGGTTTGAAAAACAACCCAGTCATCGAGAAAAACCGTCAAGAAATTTGATCAGGTTTATCATTTTAACTTACATATATTTAAAATACATTAATATTATAATTGTTTTGTTGTGAATGCACAAAGAGAGGTGTCAATTCCAGACATCACCGTGGTTCACGTATTGATCCAATCTATTATAGTCTTTTGATATGAAAACCTGTTTGCCATGGCACTTAGACTTGTTCCTAGAGTCAAATGAACAGCCGAGTAATGCTCAATTATTAAAAGTTAACAAACAAACAGACAGAAAGACATTGTTAATTTCAAATCTGAATATTAACTAAAAATCTTCATCTTCGGCAGTGATGCGTGTTCATACAAACAGACAGGCAGACAAACATACATTTCTAAAAATAATTAAAATGAATTTTATTACTTATAGCAAAACACTTGTAAATTTTTTTTTTCACAAAAAATCTAAAAGTACAGACCCGTTACATTTACATTCTTATTATATGTACAGACAACAAACAGACAGACAGAGTTATTTTACAATCTGAATGTTAACTCAAAACATCTTCATGCTATTCACAAAATCACGAAACTATTTTTTTAATGAATGACGAAGGACTATTATTAATATTCACTACACAACCTATTGAATGAACTAACTTACTATGAGCTAGAAATAACTCGGTGCTCACTTATGACTGACTTTGAACTTAGCAAGTTCATAACCAAACACTGAAGACCAACATGTACACTTATGGCATAGAAATTAACATTTGTATTAGGTAAGTTCTTGAACAATGGAAATCCTTTGACAATATTACAAGCTAAGACATAATATATCAGGTATAAAGTGTATTATGATATTTATTTAAAGACACAGCGTCCTTTTAGTGACGAACATATATCTAGCTATATATAACATGTGTATATAAAATAACTAGATGATTTCTGTGATTTCGTTTGTGTATCTCAATAGCTTTGTTATATCTCAAAGGCAATTAGGCAGCATTTCCACGACAGCTCTCAGGCGGCTTGACTTTTTCCGATACTTCCAACAATTATCGTTACATTTCAACCAATGTAATATATTTTTGACTTTATCGCGAACAGACAGACAGACAGACGCGGCGGAGGACTTTATTTTATAACTAGCTGTACCCGCAGTTACACACGCTTTTTTTTAATTTATATTAAAGAAATATAAAATAGTGAGACCATCTATAATTATAGAAATGCTCTTTAAAAACAATTGTAAGGGACGCACAAATACTAACAGTGTGGCAAAAGGTTTATAATCAGCAACATATTTGGAACTTAACCCACCATCTCCCCTCAGTTCTCACTTACACTGTCTAAGGAACTAACGAAAAAATGATTTAAAGATAGATAATGATATAATATGCCCATATTATAAATAAGTAATACGTTTATGGTCTAATAACTTATTAGGAAGACCGCTTCTATCTTTAAAATTACTTTTAATAATAATAATGTTGAATTGTAAACAATGAATGAGCTGACGTCTTAAAATCTTGCGTAAATATAAATCAAGATATAAAACTTTATGTCTATCTAAGCAATTTTTAATATTTCACAATTTAAATAATGCTCATTGAACTCGATACAATATTCTTATATGTTACTATGATTACTGAATTATGTAGACGAAGGCGCGGCAAATAAAACAAAATGGCCGCCAAAATGACCGAAAAGACAATGTAATTCAAATTATATACATAGATACAGATATATGAATTTCAATTTTATTTATTCTTGGAGTCCAGTTCAACGCACGTCTTACGCACATTTTTACAGTGAACAACATATTTTTGCTAAATTTCATGAGGACAAAGTCTCACTTCTTATAAGATCAGCTATTTGCCAGTGAAAGTCCCGTGAAAATCAGTCAAACCGTTTTGGAGACAGCACTGCGGGCGAAAGTACGGTCAACAGGTAGTTTAAATTAAAATAGACTAAATTACTTTTTATAATGTCCGCTATATGCCGGTGAAAGTCCCGTTATGTTACTCTGCTAAAGCAGCGGTTAGTATACCGTGATGTTTTAGTCGGTAGAAATTCGACACTACCCGCTCTCTCCCCCAAAGGGTAGATGTCCGTGACGGACATGAAAAAAGCTATATTATGTAATGTAGGTCGTATACCATGTTGTGGTGCTCACATCACTTTTCAAACACATACAGAAGAGCGAGCATTACAGTGTTATCTTTTATTTTTCTAGTTTTAAGTTGTTTCTTGTTGTTTTTTTTTCTTCATACTGTTCTTCCATTAAGACAGGTCCGGTACAACATTTCTTCTTCTTTCAGGTTGTAGGAGACTGAATTTGCATTACTTTATTATGAGCGACCATCTACTTAACATCAAACTTCTTTCGGATCTCTTTATGTTTTTCTTACCAATGATTGTTAAACAGCCACTATCATCACCTGGAGGGCCTAACATACTGCCTCACAAGTATACTGATATTTATTTTCAATCAACAAACCGCCATTTCATCGTATATATTCATGTAAGTATCCATAATGAATATACTTTCAATTATAATAGTTAAACATATTAAACAATAAAAGTAAGTGTATTAAACAATCAGATAAATAAATAACAAATATGTTTAGGAAAACTCTGGCCTGTTTTGCAATCGACGTAACACGCCGATCTTAGGGCCCAACAATACGGCCAGATTAAGATCTGCCAAATAATAAATACAATGTTTCCATTTTAATAAACATAAATATATATAGGATACTAATTTTCGCTCGCGGAGTCAGTCGCGTTAATAATATACATTGATCCTATTCCTCGAGAGCAGTATTTTTTCTGCATAAAATGTACCATATATCCTTTTCCGTATGCAAAATATCATGATTATCGGTTTAGTAGCTAAGGCGTAAAAACGTAACAAACATACATACATTTGTATCTATGATATTAGTATGGATTATTTAAAATTAAATATAATTTTTTTCTCATATGAATTTATTTATTTATAATATTGCAACAGTTCACAGTCCGATGAATAATAAAATAACAATAATAAGAAGCATACTAGACTCAAAACCTACGTTTTATCACATCGATATTACTTACACTATCAATAATATTGGAATATTCAATTATATAACATTAAATATTGATAAACATTTGAAAAAGAGAAAAAAATAGAATAAGTGAAGTGAATTCATCTATAAAAACAAAAATTAACCCATTAAAAAAGAAAACAAGATGGTAAATCTTCTATCTAGACATATAATGTCTGTATGTAATATAAAAATATTTTTTTTTACTGATTGTGTATGAAAGTATAAACGATACTGATAACAAAAATGCAATTTTTTAAATTTTTGTCGGTCTGTCTGTCTGTTTGTTCCGGGTAATCTCCGAAACTGCTGGACCGATTTTGACGAGAATTTCACTTCACACTACTCTAAATTAGACTAGCTGTTAACCGCGGCTTCGTCCACAATGCTATCTCCGAAACGGTTGGACCGATTTTCACGGGACTTTTACCGGCAGATAGAGGACATTAGAAAAAAGTAATTTAGTCTATTCTAATTTAGACTAGCTGTTAACCGTAGCATCGTCCGCATGAAATTTAGCAAAAATATATTATCCACTGTAAATATGTGCGTAAGACGTGCGTTGTACTGGACTTCAAGAATAACTATAATTGAAATTATTATTTTTTTTTTGAAATAAAACGTCTAATGCGACTTCCAACAAGGTTGCGTTAAACGTTTAACGCTACCATGGAGGGGGTATGAAAGCACTGTTGCCTTAAACGTTCAACGCTCCTGGGGAGGAGGAATAGAAAGAGACAGAGTGAGAAAAATAATCAAACATTTCGTATCTTACTTTAGTTATCATAATCCCATTGTAAATGTTACAGATTTGGATATTTCTCCACTCGAAAATGATAATTAAAAGATGCGATCAATTGTGAATCGTAAGCAATGTTAATAAAGTTTCTCTTAAAGAAACAATATGATTTCACAAAAAAATAATTTCTACCCCTTCCTATTTTCATTTCCACATTACGAAGTTTCACTTCTTCCGCGCGGAGGGACTACACGCACTATTTTTTTTTATATCATAGCAGGCAAACGAACAGGCGGGTCACCTGATATATCTGTATCTATGTATGTAATTTGAATTATATTGTCTTTTTAGTCATTTTAACGGCCATTTTGTTTTATTTACCGTGCTTTCGTCTACATAACTCAGTAACCATAGTAACATATAAGAATGTTGTATCGAGTTCAATGAGCACTATTTAAATTGTCAAATATTAATAATTGCTTAGACAGATAAAAAGTTTTATATCTTGATTTATATTTATGCAAAATTTCCAGACGTCAGCTCATTTATTGTTTACAATTCAACATTATAACTATTAATAGTAATTTTGAAGACAGAAGGCGTCTTTTTAATAAGGTATTAGGCCATAAATGACCATACTTATTGACAATACGGGTATTATATCATGATAACAACATTTATAAGTTATTGTTTCATTAGTTACTTATACAGTGTAAGTGAGCACTGAGTTATATGGTGGGTTAAGCTTCCAAATATGTTGCTGATGATAAACCTTATTTGATAGACTGTTAGTAAGTAATAGTATATCTAATGTATACTTTACATGTTGCTTCAAGTGTATGCATGTCGTACTGTACATGGTCTCACAATTTTATATTCCTTTAATACAATTTAAAAATAACGCGTGCGGATTTGCGGGTGCAGCTAGTATAATCAATAATATTGAAATACAAATAACTGAAAGTTATTAAAATAGTCATGGGTATAAAATGTATTTAATTGTACTTTACAATTTAGAATCTTATTTATTTGACAACATTGAAATATTGTAAAATATCGCTTCGTTTATAATTTCGAAACGTACAGATCTGACCTAATATCTCTGTTAACCTCTGATAAAGGCTTAAAGATCAAAAAAAATGAATAAATCATAACGACGGCTGTCATTGAAATGAAGCATCAAGGGGACGTACAATCGAAAGGCCCGATGAAAGTCGGCAAGAGCATTGATAAGATCGCACCAAAGCAGAGGCGACCGCATGCGACTGCCCCTATCGCCCCCATCTCCCTACATATAATGAGTCTACAAATCGTGACGGAAATTGAAAGAAAAAAACTTCCCAAGCGCAGATCTAATCGTACGACTAAACGTTCTCGTAAAAATATTAATAAAAATATTACTTTTTCCAGTCAAACCCACATCGGGACCGATTCCCTTTCGAATTTATTGACAATTACGCGTCAATAAGTGGCAATAAAAGCACAAAGCGTCAATGTCCACAGATTTGAATGTCAATTGTGTACAATTGTGTAATTCTATTTCCGTGGAAGTTCTCTCTGACACTATTCGTTCACAATTAAAAGTTGACTCGTCTCGTTTCGGTTTCGTCGTAGTTTTTATAATTTTGATAAACAGATTTAGGTCTATTGTGTAACAATTTTATTCATGAATATTTCCGTTGTCCGTGTTTTGTTAAGATGCTTATTTGGTTTTATCGCTGTGTGTTTGACCAATTAGCATGGTTATAAATTTATTCTAGTACGTATCAAACCGTTTGGGAGATCAAAGATAAATTAAACTGTATAATATCCCACGCAATATTAGACACCGTGTAGTTCTAAATGATAAAATTACTTATATATATATATATATATATATATATATATATATATATATATATATATGTGTGATAAAAGTATGTTAAAACCGTAATTATGATATGTTCTTAAGATAACAAGGTATTTTAGTGCTGTACTTAATAAGTCCCTACTCTAGTATCGTATTCCGGCCTCAATATGCTACCATCTTTCGTTGATACACTGTCCATGTATTAAATAAGTTAAAAAATAACATTAACAAATTACTTGGAACAATAGCGTGAGCGTCTATTACAGATAAATAATATATAGAATTAATTTTAACTTCAAATGAAAACAGTTCCATTTTATTGTTATAAAAGTTTCGAGTTTCTTCATAAAGTTTTCTCTTACGACTCGTTGCAAATAAATAGCAAATTAGAATTGTAAAGTTTTATAAGAAAAAAATGTTTTACATTAAGACTGTTCACAGTTTTCAATAGATTCTGCGACGTTTGAAATAATGATTAAAAACAAATAAACGGGATTATTATTATGGAGACGCGATAAATTACAAACAACGCTGCAAAATGTCACTTACAAATTTGCAATAACGAGATCTCGCTCAACTTTATCTCCGATCGAGGAAGTAAAAAAAACCGACTAAGGGGACCGCGGTACGGAGAGGAGGGAGGGCGTCCAAGAACAAGAGCCGTCAGTAAAATAGAGATAGATGTACAGTGGGAAATGAAATTCTTTGTGGCATCGCGGTCCCGCAAAAAATGCACAGATTAGATTTTTCCCCTCGCCCCGTCGTTACCAAGGGTGGAAGGCAATGATTTTTTACAACACTCGCTCGGATATATATAGCAGTTTTAGTGCCGGGATTTGTTGTAAATGCCCTCTGTTTGAGTATTTTAATTTCCTTCATTCCCAAAAACGTCGCCGCATTTCGCTGAGACGTTATTAGAGAGATTGATTAACATATTTACGTTGTTTCTTCGAAGACGCTTTTGTGTTATTTGTTTATTGGTTTTATACCACGAGGTTAGAATACTTCATATTGTTTTATTTTGAAAATCTTCACATTTATCATTCAGACAAAAGAAATATACGGCTGGATATTAGGTAAGTTCTGATTGACACGACTGGTCTTGCGCTCCATATATTCAGCCATTTCCCGCAACTTTCGCCAGGTCATATGTCCATTTTATGGCGGGCCTGATCACACTGGTTCTTCCAGTGCGTGATTGCTACTAGAGAACTCTTCAACCCAAGTTCTACAATTCTTAAGTCTATGTCACTTAGTTCTTCTGCGAATTCCCTCATTTTTTGACTCGATCACGAAGAAAAAAATCTAGCATTAGTACAATTCTTAATTTTACTCTTAAGCTTTCTAATGAAGCGTTACGATATAGTAATTTCAAAGTCTGAGAAACGCACAGTTCTATGTTTACTCACATACGATGAAAATCAAAATCAAAATCAAAAATACTTTATTCAGTTTAGACCCTAATAAGGCACTTATGAACGTCAAAGACTACCACCGGTTCGGAAAACAACCCAGTCATCGAGAAGAACCGGCAAGAAACTCGATCGGGTACATTTTTTTAACATATATTTCCAATACATCATACAATGCTTTTAGTGGATGCACAGAGAGGAGTCAATTCCAGACATCACTATCATTCACATACTGATCCACTCTATAATATCCTTTTGAAACTAAAACCCGTTTGACGTGGCGCTTAAATTTACAGTCCGGCAAAATACTTCGGGTTCAAATTTTCCATCACCATTAGGCAATAGTTTTACAGCTTTAAATTAGTACATATATGTGAATTCCAAGACATTCGTTATCTTTATATATTTTTCATCAAATTTACTATTAATATGGTGAACACTCGCGAATAAATCAATAAGCCTAAGCAGAATACTTATCGTATATCAAGCAGCAGAAGTGGTTTTCGAGAACTTAAATTACCATATATTAGTGTAACTTAGGAATACGTTATGATTTTTGCTATACTTTTTCAATATTCACATAGAGCTTCTAGATATGAACTCTTGTATTCAATTAATCAAAATCAAAATCAAAATACTCTTTATTCAATTTAGGCCCTGAGAAGGCACTTATGAACGTCAAATCTACCACCGGTTCGGAAAACAACCCAGTCATCGAGAAGAACCGGCAAGAAACTCGATCTGGTTTATCTTTTCATAGTAACTAACATATATATTTTTTTTTTTTTTTTTTTTTTTAATAATATATAATTTTTAATGTATATGCATTAAAGTTACATATTGAATACTAGGCTATGCCCGCGTCCCCGTATTCAAATATTTATAAATACCATTTTTCGCGAATACCGTTTGAACGCTATAGAAATTGACGCGTTGCATTGAGTTATAATAAAACAGATAGCGTGAACGGAATCCCTGTATTTTATACATTCTTCAATCAAGTAGATAAACGACGTAATTTCTTTATTATGTACTTTATACTTAATATACTTTACGGTTGATATAATTTAACTTTTCGACTTATTCATACTGGATATAAACTGAACGTGGTGACGAAAACTTAGCACATTTATACATTAAATTATGTATAATTTCAAGAATAGTCCAATTATATGATAAAAGAGTACTAAAAAGTTTATAATAATACCGATAAACCGAATCGAGTCACGGTTCAAATAATTGTATTCAACAAAACACATAAGAAGTATCATAATGTTATTTTACGAATAAATATACAATAAAAGTTATTAGGAAAAATAATTTCGAAGAAAAACAGTATCCCTTCCAACAAACAATTTTATATGGAACATAAAACTGGTATCCAGGTATTTTATGTCCAACGGACGGACACATAAAATTGTCGCTTCGTCGTCACGGGGTCTCGAAATTACTCGGCATTAGAAGCGTACTTATGAGACTCGGATTAGTGAGGGCCCCTCGGTAAAAAACAAGAGGGCACTGCGGTCTCAATTGAGCCGCGTGTCGTTTACACTGATTCGGTACTTGTGTTCCATCTGTGATGGGTTTTACGGCTTCGTATCTGTTGCGAGGTAAATAAATTAAACATCAATGGTAATTGTTTCTATTGATGATTCGAGTTATAAAGAATTAGATAAAACTCTAATTAAAGTTATATCCTATCAACTTATATTCTTTCTACTGTTCAAAATACGTCGTGCACTTTATGAATTTACTTTAAGAATTTTATCGTAACTTCTTTTTCAATGTTTCTGAAGTGAAACTTCTATAGCCGGGTTGAGTGATTTCGTAAGTAAAATTTATTTGGTAAAAGAAATACTTATGGGTTTGCGTCACCGAGTACTAGGAATAATATATTTCTTCTGGAAAAATGTGGATAAAAATCTAATAATGATTGGTTGAGCAGCAAAGAGTTGAAAAGCGTAACCAAAAAAACAAATTTTCGCATTCATAATTTTATCAGTTATAGTGTTTTTAGTTAGAATTTTCGTGAAGAAAATCATAAGATAGGATAACTTACAATCGATACATTTTTTTGTAAAAGATGTATTGTTTCCACACTGACGTATGTGTTTAGGATATAATTATATTATTAATGTATTTCAAGTAACAAAATGTATAAAAAACCGCAATAGGTATTCATTTAATGAAAATAATCCATACTCTTCAATACAAATGCTTAGCGTTCGGTCCCTACGATCGATGTAATCCACCGCAAGCCTGTGTCACCGACCGGCGTGTGTCATTTGGGGAAAATAAAGCTTCGCTCGAAACCTGTCAAGTGCCTCGGCAATTTGTTTAGCCACTTCAAAAGCCGGTTTGTGCCAGCACTATGGTTCGAATTAGGTTTCCGTGAAGCTGAGAAAATGGTACCTACAAAATAAAAACATAGAAATCAATACATATAGCAATTATATTTAATAAAGTCAAGATTTGATAATAAAATTGAAATCCTACTCGAAACTAATATGCTAAGTGTGAAAGTGAGTTTGTTTATTGCCCTTTCAGCACGCCTTAACTACTCAATCCCTCATCACGACATTTTGCATACACAATATCAAGGGTCTATAAAAGGACATAGGATAATAATACTTATCCAGAAAAAACTGGTTTTCTATTAAAGGGATAGATAAATGCGAGCGAAAGTTAGTGTTATAATAAAATTGAAGTATGTGTTGCATGAGAAAGTTAATCTTTGAAACGGCTCGACCGAATTTGAAAAGATATTTACTAGTAACTAAAAGATTTTTCTGAGTACATATTATCTTGGTTACATATTACTATAATTTCCCATAGTTCCAGACATTACCGTGTTGATATAAACAAAGAAACAATTTTTTTGTAAATATTATTTATACATAAAATTCTGATGTACGACTGTTCGTAATTCTTCTTCTCCTAAAGTGTTTTATTGGTTTTGATGAAATTTTGTCTGTACCTATGGGGTCTCCTTAATAGTTCTTAGCTATAATTGAGCCCGATGTGTAGTGTTGTTGTCGAAATCTATAAACACGTTTTTTTTTATTTTAAGAAATTATTTTATCTAATTTTTTTTTGGCATTTTCGCACAAAAGTCTTATAATACCTAGCCTTCAGCCTCCGAACAAGTGACAAGACAACACATACGTACCGGGTCTAATAGTTTTGGTATGAATTCTGTTATCAATATACTTTTGGCTAAATGTTTTTTTTATTTAACGAGAAAAATCTTATCGCACGCATTATTCTGACTATAAATTATCTCATTAGTCGCAGACAAGTTGCTCGCTCCGAAGCAAACGAGAAAGAGAGATCGTGTCCCTAAACTAATTACCAAACACGATAATTAAAAAAACAGATTCCACGACCGACCGGCGAATGGGGGGGAATAAAGAAAATGCAAAGTGTCCGTCCGAAATTTCCATGACAAAAAACAGTTTTCTTAGTATCGTCCCAAAATAACCATTGTTTGGTGCGAGTTTTGTCCGTTATGTTTTTTTTTTCTTGTTGTTGTCGTCTTTGACGTGTCTCATTTTCATTTTTATCTTTGACGCGGAGGTTTTTAATAAGATATGCAAATTTTTCGTGATACGAAACGACTGCTTCGTCGAAGTTTCGTTCTGATAAACTTTCTGTTTTTATTGTTCGAGGCACGTTTTGGTTCGGGTTTGGGTTTTTAAATCGATTACGATTCCTTCACGTGTATGCGTGTGGCTGATCGTGACGCAGATATAGAATATTTCAAAGAATATTTATGTTACACGAAACTTGATATTTTATATACCGACTGAAATTGACACTAGTAGAAAACAAACCACGCAACAATCGCACAAATTGTTAACATAAATGTTCAATGTAATCGAGTCCCGTTATTGTGAAATGATTGCCACTGCCACTGTAAGAAACCCACTGCAAGGTCATAGGTCTCTTTCCGAAAGAAAGTATTGGCATACTCACCACACAGCCCACAATGTATTGGCGATTCCAGACTGAGAAATTCACAGTTCTATATTTTACCCCATACGCTGGTAATACAACACCATTTCTGAGGTTCTGGTTTACTTATGATGTTTTCCTTCATCAGCGTCCGACAGTGTTACCAATTTAAATGTACACGAATTCCGAATAATTAGTTGGTGCCTTAACTTGATATTCCATCGGTCAAACCATTCGTCCAGCACGACTTGATAAAATTACTTTTGTAACTGGACTTAGGACAATTGTTATTGAAGAATCTCAAGCACACGATCTTTCAAAATTAATTTTACCAAGTTCATTAAAGGAAAACGATATAAAGTACAATTTCGAAAGTCAACGAATTAAATATAAAAACATGAACAACCGATCGATTTCCCGCTTAAATGTACTTCTAAACTAAACGCAGAATATTAAAAGGTCAAATCACACGAGAGAGAGCGCTATCTAAATAAATAAACGTTCCGAATATGGCGGGAGAATAATAACAGAAGGCAAACAGCATCGGAAGCCGTGAGATAAAATCGTATTGCGTTGTCAAAAATAAATGAATCCGGGGATTAGTTGGGGACACGGCGCGAGCGGGCGCGGATTCGCAATATTGTCGGTGGCGCCCAACGTGGGGCAGTAATAAGCCGTTCCACCGTCACTATGGAACGGCGTTCTTTAGCCGTTGCTAGATAATTAAATAAGAACTTGAGTAATATTTTAAATTAAATATATTTGACCGAAATTGAATTAAAATTAGTTATATAAGCACGAAATATTTGTATAAGACATAGTGTTTCCAGTTTATATAAAGTCCCCTATTTATTACGTTTACTTACAATTACAATCACTTATTTCATTACAATTTACTGTTACATTTATTTGGCTTTTACTTACGAAATAACATTTAATGTAAATAAAAGTGTAGTATTATCAATGTTCCGCTTACTCTTTACTAGACCGTGCTACTTTAAGCAAGATCAGGTTGTCATGGGTGGGGTCCAGATGAAATATCTGGGCCTCACCCCGGACGCTGGCTATTTGAGCCCCACTTGTGGGTGGATGTCCTCAGCGCCACCAATGTGCGTGCCCTGCGAAGTGCTTAGCGTACTGTGGTGCTGAGGGAGATTCGAGGGTATCGAAAGGTGTCCTAGGCAGCAGCCGTGGTGCTCGCCAGCGAGTCTGTGTGGGATATTATAGCCTCCTTCTGCGAGGAGTTCTTCCGCGGAAGGAGGTGGCGGAGAGGACCCGCGAGGGGGACCCTCTAAGCAGCCCTCTCCATCAACGGATGAGCCATTATGCTCGCCCATTTCACCACTGTAGCCGGGCCTAGGGAAGCTGGGTCGGGGGGCCCATCGGGTGGCTACCATGTACACGGTTGTTTACTGACCAGGACGGGGTCCAGCAGCGGTGATTTTCGACTCCGGAATAACCGCTGAGACGGCACGATGAAGTCTGTAGAGGTCTCGTGCTGCACCAAACATAGCGGCGGATGTACACCGTGGGGTTTAGTCTGTGTGAATCGGACATAACCCACCTTCTCCCCGCTAGGGTGGGTATCCATAAGGGATTTCGCCACGATAAAAGAAAAAGTTCAAGACATTATAGTTTACAGTTCAGATAAATATAAGAGATTTGTGTCATTTTAAAAATTTTGTCAAATACGGAAAAGAGCTTGCCTCTTGCAAGATAATGACAATTTAAATACTAATAGTCTATTATCTATTAAATGGATAACATGAAGTAAATATTGGTGTAAGATTTGGTCCTACAGCATCTCTTTGTTTTATTTTATTATTTTGATGTATCACCTAAGATCAGTGAGGAAAGAGGAGACACTGTTAATACATTTTTATAGAAACCATCATCTATTTGTTACTCTCCTAGAATTTATCATCAGTCGTCATTGTAAAGCCAGTTTACTTAATCATCTTCAAACTATTCCATAAATTATTTTACTATGATTTAAAAAAAAATCGTCTAAATCAACGATTACTTTAAAAATATTCTTATTAGTATATCAGTTTTATTGTTTTACATAAGATATTTCGTCGGTATTAAGTCCAATATAAAATGTAATAATAAAATACAATCTATTGCCATTTAGTCGCGTGTTAAAAACTGAGAGCACAACAACCTTCTGTAGGAAAAATTACCAAGAGGTGTCAATTCTCATGACGATCGATCAAAAAATCTATTTTTATATACCTACATATGGATTTATGGAAAATACTTATTGATTGCCGTATAAGCTATCATCAGTAGGTATAGATAGAAGGGTGAGAGATAAACTACCCGCACGATTTATTCCCAAAGAGAAGGCTCAACGGCGAACAGCGTTATTACTGGCGATATTTCAATCGAATTCACGTTGCTGAAAAACGAACTAGATGTTTTAAAATTCTTTTACAAGTGTAATAGCTTGAAACTATATGTTAATTTTAATTAGCATGAACTAAAAATAAAAGGATTTTTTTAAATTATTTAATAAAAGATTAGAATTATAAAATTAATTACTATTAAAAAGGTATACGTAAGTCCCTTACACCGTCGTAATGCATATAAACAATCAAATAGCATTATTAACTATTTTTACTTATAAACAATGCGGTAGACCGATTGTCGATAGCGCAATATATGAAGAACTTAGACTCCGTTTTCATCGTGGCTTTGTAAGAATAGCCAGGAACACTAAATCTCACTTAGGATCTTCTGGAATCTGGCTGAGCACCATAATCGCTTGCCCCATAAGTCCAGTGAAGCTATGAAGGCCCACCAGGCCAATAGTATATAGTAAGTTAAAAAAAAAATCTCCTCAATCGAGGTTAGGAGTTATTGGTTGGTTGTATAAGGGTTATAATAGGTTTTAACAATTTTATCATGTTTCGATCGGTAGCCAAAGATTTAAAGTCATTAAATGAGTGAGTGAGTTAATTGTGATTTATTTTTAGCACCAAATAATTCATTCGTTAGTTTGTAAGGCCCATTTGTTGTAGCCAAGGATGGTAATATATAAAGAAACAAAATCAAAATCAAAAACTCAACATCTAATTAATCAAAATCAAAAACTCAACATCTAATTATCATTGTCAAAGTTACACTTGAAGTCTAAGAATCGTTTTTAACCTGTCCCTATATGTAGTCTGGTGAAACTGATACGACCTTGCTAGGTCATTAGCGTAATCAGTTCGAAAAAAAAAACTGTCGCTATACAAATTGTCTATCATTTTTTTTTTATTGATTATAAATATTTCTTTTATTTTATTTTATTATTTGTACATTCCTAAAGACCACACAATCAAATAAATTAATATTACGATCTAACTAACGAACTAAATAAAAATGGCTATGTGGTTAATTTATACGCGGTAGAAGTAGGAGCGAGAGGTATACCAGCAAAATCTCTCTACAACCTTCTGAAGGACCTTGGCCTGTCGAGAACTGCAGTAAGTTCTATTTTAGAACGAGTATCAAAGGCTGCACTAACAGGCTCCTACCAAATTTGGCTAGGCATGGCGGGAAACTCGAGCAGTGAAGGTGAGCGTTGATGCGTATCTCAAAGGGGGCCTCTTTAAACCTACACCTGGGTCGCAAGTCCTGGGAACTGCTCTGTGTTTCTCCCTCTGCCTCACGATGGACCCGGCACCCGCACCGTGAATCCATG
This sequence comes from Antheraea yamamai, assembly GCA_036509395.1. NCBI lineage: Eukaryota > Metazoa > Arthropoda > Insecta > Lepidoptera > Saturniidae > Antheraea > Antheraea yamamai. The sequence continues at coordinate 3,380,754 of AP028427.1, forward strand.
GAAGGCTAAGAAGTTCGTCTCTCTCTTAGTATCTGAATACAGTCTCATCTGATATTAAATTAAAACCATGTGTCCAAGATGGTAGCATGTTGAACTTACAGGAGGATTAGCTTCCAAATGTAGTTGCCGAAACACAACTACAGATGCTTGAAAGTTATTGACTTGGTACTTAATATCGCATAAATTAAACATAAATAAATATATATAAGTGAAACGAAAACGTTCTAAATCCGATTACGAATCATAAAAATAAACAAACAAAACCGTAGCAATGTTTAAATTCAATACAGAATCGTCGAATACGTCGAGGACTTTGAAAAGGTCGCAATTTATCAATAGCGCGTCAAGCAGTCGATCTGTTCGCCGTCATTTTTACCGTATTTGAGTATAAATAGTGGCGTCGCGTCTCCGTTCCCAACCGCCGCTAATGATACGGAAAATGACGTCTTATTTCGAACCGTAAATCGAAGAAAAATTCGCTCATCTCTCCTCTCCGGCCGCCTGCATGAATATTTTATAGGCGCGTCAACACCTAAATGACAGGTTTTATCGTTTGAAAATTCAACGAAAATTACTTGAAATGACGCGCCGATATATATATTTTTTTATTTAGTAAGAACATCCTTCCGCCAATCAGGAGGTTCCATTGTCACGCGACAATGTCGTCTCCCTCTGACGTATTAAAGTACTATGTAATTATTATTTAAATGTTTGCTATATACATTTTTATTCAAAATTGTTTTTATGTAGGTATTTATTTCTTGTTCGAAATGTTCTTTTCTAAATTATAATAATTAATAAACGTTACCACGTTTTTGATAATAAAATCTAAAATATGCACTAATCATATTAACTTGTTAATTTAATTACCCAATTAATGCAAATAGACTAAATTAAAAATAAGGATTATTAATTATAATATATATATTTAATACGTGATATTATGGGAAGTTACGTTACTATTGAACGAGGGGTAGGGGATTGGATTGCCGCACACTTATTTATAATTATTCATACCTTTGTAATATTATACAAAATAAACTATAAAACTAATGTATACGTAGATCTGCATTATATGTTTCATTTACATTCATGTTAACGAAGTTCAGACATAGATTAGAATTTATTTTTAATAGATATCAGATTTCTTCATCGCTTCTACGGTCAAGTTAAACGCATTAATTTGACAGCCATTTTAATTTAATAAAAAGAATAATTTGATTTAAAAAATCGACTATTTCCAATGTAAAATGTATAGTTTTGCTTTAGCAAATCACAGTAAACAATATCGGTAAATTTATTAATAGGGAAAATTGAATTAATTGATTGTAATAAAGAGACATTTCGTCATACAGGAGCCTATCGGATCCGAATTATTTTCTCATTACTAAATAATCTCTCATTCGAAATCGAGAAACTAATTATTATTATTAATTTGTAATACAAACATTTGTTAATTATAATCCGATTACAGTATAATTATTCGGTTGAAATGAAATTCGCTAACAATCGATGCCGCGGCTCGATGTCACAAACGTCGAACAATCATCTCTTTACCACATCAAAGGTTACGTTCGTAAATTCAATCGAGTGAATATCATTAATGTATTTAATTGGTTATTAGCTTTATGTCGTGTATCGTGTTCGGCGGGGATGTTGAGAGGTTGTTTCTTTGATCGGGGTGGGTGTGAGAGACGTGTGTAGTAAGTACGTAACGTGTTCCTGACAAAATATTACATGACGTGAGAGCGGTTTCTGCCCCCGTAACATGTTATTGCGTGTAAAAATTACGTTAACATAATTCGATTGCTTCGTCACTTCATTTATTTTTGAAGTGAAAATTTCTTTGGACGCGTAGAGCATTACTTTTTTTTTATATCATAGGAGGCAAATGTACAGGTGCGACATTTGATGTTAAGTGATCACCACCGTCCGTAGACACTTGCAACACCAGGGGAGTCGCAAATGCGTTGCCAGACTATGTTTGGGGGAGAGGGGAGTGAGGAATGGGGGAGGGGGAGGGGAGGTGGGAATCCGGCGCTCTCACTGACCAAACGAAATGCAACAATGCAAGCACTGTTGTAGTCCGGAGAAGCTGTTAAGACCTTGCTTGGTCAATAGCGTAGTCAGTTCGAAAAAAAAAAAAAAAAAGCAAGCACTGTTACTTCACGTCGGTTTTCTATGAGAGGGTGGTACTACCCCGGGCGAGCCGACCCATTCATGCTGAAACCATTAATACCTTCAGCGTGGCTCTACCACGTTATTTTTGACAGGAGATAAACTTATGACTTCGAGTTATGACATGCTAGTATGCGTGACAGACCGTTTGCTCTTGTGCGGCTTGTACCAGTGACACGTAGTATATGGCAATGATGCAGCTCATTATATATTTGATTACTGAATGAACTGTGTAAAATGTACATAATTAGGTATTGCTCCGAGTGCCAAGAGATGTCAGAACTAAACTAACTAATTTCAATATACATATTATGAAATTTAAATAATTCAAAAGAATGTGTCGGTAGTCCTTATGACTGCATCGACCTTTTTTTATTCTTTTTAATATCTTTATAAAATTGCGTAAATCTGTTGGATTTTTTTTTCACATGACACAAATATTAAGTAGTTGTGGGTATTGTAAGCAATACCTTAATCGTTTTAAAATTATTGACTATTTTTTCTTTTTTTTTTTTTTTTTTTTTTTTTCTTTTTTTTTTTTTTTTTTTTTTTTTTTTTTTTTTCTTTTTTTTTTTTTTTTTTTTCTTTTTTTTTTTTTTTTTTCTTTTTTTTTTTAACACCTGCCTTTGCGATAACACATGTGTGCAAAACTTTGATACCGCTTCAAGAATGCTAAGAGACTAGGGCATATATTTGTAACATTCTTCGTATATGTCTCTTCGATCTTTTGGACTTGATTGAGAAGGAATCTGCTATCTTATCGTTTGATAATTTTGTAAAGCATGTGATCATTAATCGCAAGGCTTTTATTTGAAATTGCTACGACTCTCTGACTTGCATCTAAATCATGAGTGACTAATCTATGTGGCCTTATTATAATATGCTAATGGATCGCTTGAAAGGAATTAGAACTCGTATCAAATTGCGACCACCTCTCTCTCCATTTATATTACTGATTCCGAATATCTTTGTGCGAAACCAACAAAATTGGGAAAAAAATAGATTTATAGCCTTAGACTACAATCTCATCTGATGTAAAAGATTGTATTCTAAGATACTAAACACACTAAACTTAGAGGGGGACTGGCTCTCAAGTGCAGCTACGAGAAACATCAACATGTGTTTAGCGACAGATTTTACGCCTTAGGGACGTTAGATAATCAGGAGGACTTAGAAAAAACCTACCACCATGCAGAATTATGGTCATCATCATCACCGTCACTTAATTCTTTTAAATAAGCGAGAATGTCTATCATAATGGCAGCTTGTTACACGTTCATTCAAAAACGGAATGAAAACCGAACGCATTTTTGTGCAACTTTGTAGTAACACCTACTGGATGCTCTCCCCGGCTTTCCACGGATATATTAACCTAGAATAATCTACCCCTTACAGTATGACTACTTATGTAATTAAATAAAATTGTAAATCAATAACTAAAAAAGAATATCAATGCCAAACAAATTGCCGAAATGAAGATGTTACAGCGGATGCATGGTATAACTCGGTTTGATAAAATCCGCAACGACTACGTACAAGGCAGTCTAGGAGTCCGCGACATTGTCTATAAGATTCAGGAAAGTAGGCTGCGATGGTATGGGTCATATGGAAAGAAAGCCACCAGACTACGTAGGAAATTTAGCACTACAACTGTATCTTCCTAGTCAAAACCCCAGAGGTAGGCCCAAAAAGGATTTGAAGGAAGGAAAAAATTGGAATGATATACTGTTGAAGGATATTGACTGCAACTTTATGAACACGATGTTAAGGACAGATCGAAATGGATAACAAGAGTACGGACAGCAGAACCTACCAGCATGTGGGACAAATAGTCAGGAAGAGAGGGAGAGGTAAATCAATAACTTAATGTCAATCTGTAAATACCGTCAATATTTTTGAAGATTTAAAAAAAATACTTAAATCTTCTTTACCATAGTTAGGTACCTATCTAATCTTAAATTGCATAAACCTACTAATAACCCAATCACTGTACCTTTTCTGTTCGAATTTGTGGAGTTCCCTGGTGTAGCTAATGAAATTCAAATTGGACCCCTTGAAAATATCCCATTTTCAATAAGTCTTCTTATATTGAGAACGTCCTCCTTACGAAGTCGGTTAATAAAACTTTATCTACGCGATCGCAGTTACGGGCACCAGGTAGTATGTAATATGAAACTAATTTATAAACGGTAACTAATCATATCTACTTATATTATACCATAACATCAAGGTGTTAGAAATTACGTAGTATAATTCTAACAGATTGCCAACTGCATCATGATCCGGCTAAGTCGCGTATTCCGTAAATTTGTCTCTATGCTCGTCCCGTGGGGGAGACGGAACACCTGCCGTAAAGATAAGCCTCTGATGTCGCGTAATATTCCCCTAAAATAACTTCTTACTGCCTCCGGTGCCATAGCGACGACTTACCCTATTATACCTTCCATCGACCCCTCTATATAACGGTATATACCTAAACATTTATAACTGAATCCAAGTATTACTTTATGTATTACTAGTTTTTGTCTACGGCTTCGCCAGCGTTCATATAGTGAAAGATATTTTTTATACCTCGAACTATTCTTCTGTATGTAATATACCTATACTTTAAAGTCCATAAGAAATCATGTTCTTATTTAAAAATCTCAATAAAGGTATCAATGACAAATTTCATCTCTAATTTTACATACTTTGGTTTGCATTATTTTTTTTGCAATCTAAAAAAACTGCAGATTGGAAACTTTCTAAAAAACTATTCAGTTAAAGTTATGTAAAATTCATATTAAGTACACAACTATATGTATTTCTATCTTTCTATTTGTGTTTCGGTCTAAAGCTCCGATGACGTCACGACATTCACGTCTCAATTGTTAGATGATCTAACAAGTGGTTTCATTGATAAAATAATAAACACTACAATTCAAGAATAAGCTCGAGAAAACAACGTAACCTTGGTAATTGTGAGTACTACAATAGAAAGTCCACGCGTTCTAAACCTTAAATGAACTTAAAGCTCGACACACACTTTAGATTTTTACCGTGCGATAATTACCCGCACAAGTTTTGCCTTGTTCTGAAAGTGATGTATTACGAAACAAAATATCGCAATAATTTTAATATTACCCATATTTAAATTCAATTAATTCTGGCCGTACAGAATTTACACAACATTTCAGGTATTTTTAAGCAACGGCCTTGAATTATGTTCATGGCGTCACTATATTTAAGCTGATTTTAATTTTGTACATAATTATTAGGGTTATGCGTATAACATTTTTTATATATATTAGCTGACCCACGCAATTTCGTCTGGGTGAAACGGTTACCTACTACCACATGTATTTCGAAACTCAAAAATCTTAAAATACCTAGAACCGAATTACACCTTCTCCCACCGCTTCCAATTGTGAAACCAAACAATTCAGGCACTCACTCAAACACATACCTAGTTGATTTAGTGAAATAAATTAGACATATGTGGAGAGATTTTTATGAGGCGGACATACGTCATCCCCAACATCCGAACGTTGAACTATTTGAATATTGTTCATACGCAAATACTAAAATCGCGAATAAAAAATGGGAGGGTGGGGCGACGAGGTTTAAAATTTGAGGTAGTAGGTATTAGTTTTATGACAAATAAAAAATATACAAAAAATTAAACAAAAAAATTTTGGATACATACACACTGATCATCTCGAGGTATAAAGTATACTTTACGACCTATATACGAATATACGTTTAAAATTTTATAAAAATCGGTCCAGCCATTTCGGAGGAGTTAAATACGAACACCGTGACACGAGATTTTTATATATTAGATTAAGTACTAAAATAAAATAGCCTAAACAACTTATAAAATCAGCTATCTGCCAGTGTAAGTTTCGTGAAAATCGGTTCAATCGTTTTGGGCATTATACTGCGGACGTAGCTGTGGATAATAGCTGGTCTAATATTTAATTAATTTTATTAATAGTCTTCAAGTAAATGTTGCTTCCGTAAATTTCAGCAATCTGTTTTCTATTCTCATCAAAATTGGTCCAGCCATTCCAACAAACAGACAGACACATCGACAAAAAATTTAAAAATGTTTTTGAAGTGAAACTTCTTTATCGACGTAGGGAGGAATTTTAGAGCAAGTAAATACGTATGTAACGGTTACGCGCCATCTTAATTTCTGTACATTTTTCCGTTACGCGCCATGTTTATTTCTAAAGGTGCGCTCACAATGATCAGATTCCGTTTTTTTTTCTCTAAAGTTGTAAATATAGTAGATCATTTTTCGAAAAATGATGTCATAAAGAAATTTCACTTCTCACGTGTGTACACTGATACACGCACGTATTTTTTATTTTTATTATGTTTAGCGTGTATACTGGTCACATCCATCCAGTAAAAAGCTGTTATTTTGATATTACATACAGACACTTACTTTTTTGTTATATGTATAGATCGATTAGTCTTGTCTTCCAATACATGGGCTATTAACACCGAAGGATCCTGTGATATCCTAGAATATCTATATCATAATTTTTATGTAAGTAGGATATTAGGGATAAAATGTGGAGCGAGAACAAATATACACCGAGTCAGCGACACAACTAGTTTATTGGCATACCCACATTACTTATAATATTTTGGGATGCCACAATGTACTCTGTTCCTGTACTGTTCCTCGATAAGCTTTCTGCAGGTGGTAGAGCCACGCTGAAGCTATTACTGGTTTCAGCATGAATGGGTCGGCTCGTTCGGGGTAGTACCACCCTCTCACAGAAAACCGACGTGAAGTAATAGTACTTTCATTGTTGCGTTTCGTTCGGTCAGTGAGAGCGCCGGATACCCAACTCGCCTCCTCCTTCTCACTTTCCCACTCCCTCTTCTCTGAAACACAGGCTGGCAATACACTTGCGACTCCTCTGGGGATTGGAAGTGTCTATGGATGGTGGTGATCACTTAACATCAGATAACCCACCTGTTCGTTAGCCTCCTATGATATAAAAAAAAAGCTTGAACTATCATTAAAGAAAAATTACGTGCAACAATTTATTTTTTGCCAAACCATAACTTGAAATTCTAATATATATATTTTTGAATTACCTGAACTTTGCGTCATATTTATATACATAAGTAAAGTTGTAAATACTTCCATAAGGTTGCAGCACAAATGCTTTATGAGGGGACATTCCAGTATTACGTAAGCTCTGATGAGGGGGGTCCTTTTGCATTGCTTACTTTGCTGACGAGGGGAAGGGGGCAGTCATAAATTATAAAAATTCTAATTACGTAATACTTTTACGGCCTCTAATTCGATCACAATCAAGATGAATTACGAAGTCAATTATAACTAATATAAATGGTCGCTTGCTCTAGTCGATATCAAGCATGAGGTATCTTCAATATTATTAAGTGAAAAAACTCGAACCGATTATCTCGAATGAGCGTTATTATGTATTAAACACCTGCAAAATATGTTTCTCAAACAATGATAAATTCGGCAGCTCTCGAATTCGCTAGAGTCGTCGTACATCGCGTGACGACAATATTGCGAATTAATTAAGGAAGTCATTACGCGCCGATAGCGCATTAGCCCCACGCATGGGAAATTGCCGGCACAAAGGATATTTCCTGCGTTTTCCCCGATTTAAAGCGATTCATGGATTTTGATTAAAATCCCGCTGCTGTACCGAGATTATTCCCCTTTCATCGTAAAGAATGGTTTATTTCAGGCACCGTGAAATTAATTGTATTTCCTTTTGCTATTGATTTTATGGGACTGAATTCCCTTTTACGTACAGCTGAAACTTTATTCGTTTTCGTACTTGTGATATGAAAAGAAATTCATGTATGTAAAATTTAATAAAGATATATTAAAGAGAGACAGATTTCCATAAGTCATGTCACTAAAACATTAATTATTCACACTTGTTATTGAGAAAAGGGATATTATTTTTTATAGAACAAAGGAATTTAAAATCGACTTCAAATTGATTTTTAACGCAATTAACAGTTAGTTTTGGTACTGAATCAATTATACCGAACCGTATAAAATATTCAGAAACGGTAAATAATGCAAAATTAACCGACAGTGGACAGTTTTCATTAATACCTTGGCAATTATTACACACTGATTTAAGGATTAAAAATAGTAAATATATAACTACAAACGATATGTAGAAATCAGATGAACTACGAAAATAGTATCAGTGACAGAGAAATTCTGGAGTAACAGGTGGACAAGTGAAAGCATATAAGAAGAAGAGCGTTAAATATGAAGATGAATGAATATAGGAGTACAGGAATACAAAAATGTATGTATGGATAGTGTACACAATGACATGTCTATAAGATATATGTTAGGTAAAAACATTTTAGGCTGACTGTACTTAAACAGAAAAAAGATAAATAGGTGATGATTCCGAATAAGCATAAACAAACTGTGCTCATATCGAGCGAGCCGAGTAAGCTGAGCGAGCAATGAGCAACTTTTAATAAAACTAAATGAATTGTCACCACGATCATGATGACTCTTAGTGGCATAACACCAATTAATAGATATTGTTTATTATGAAATTCAAAGGCCCAACTGTGGGTTTTACTATCCATTAAATCAGTGAGCGTGAACGGTGTCGGCGTCTTTAGATCGCACCAATAATTATTTATTCCGATCACTAACCGAGCCGCTAGAAACTATTGAACGGAGAACTCCCTTCGGTCAGATAAGACGCTGATTCCCCCCCATTTCAGCGTGGACTTTAATTATAGCCTCTGGTTTTGTGTAAAATAGTTGGCGGGGTAATTTAATCGTGGTATCAGTATTCTGGCTGCGCGCGTCTACGAGCAATGGTAACCAATGAGAGTAAATGAACCAGTGGAATGGCATCGCCTCGAGAAATTACTTGTTGTTGGCGCGTATTCGCTACAATTCTCACTTTTATGACTTTAAATATTCCTGTTTTTTTTTCGGTATCGTGTAATTTTACTCGCAATTAAACCCAATTATACCGAAACATCACCTGTATGTATATGCGGTTACGTATTTTACACTACGCTATGAATTTTCATATAAGTTGTACTATCATTTGAAGAATTTGTTCCAGTAGATTTTAAAATATATTATAAGTAGATATTAATTATTATATATTTACATAATTTATATAAAGCAGAAGAACATAGCCGTAACCAAGTCTTTTAAAATATTTGTCTGGCGTTTATATTTCTAGGGTTGATCATAAACCCCATGAAAAACATTAGAGCGATGCAATACAATTTGATAAATTTTTAAAAATCTTACATAAAAACCGTGATGCCATAAGTCTACCTTTTAAGAATAACCCACAGTAGCCATTTCTCTTTCAAATACGATAAAGAAATATTGGGATATTTGCGAAGCTATATTCATCAATAAAGTATTACTTATACAAATAAATATAACAGTTCCATTAGGCAATTAACGTACATCAAAATTACTCATTACAAAATATGATTTCTATGAATATCTTAAAAGTTATTGCGAAATTATAATTACGCCCAACAAAAAAAGTTGATAACATTCACAAAGATAGTAGGTACATATGTCTAATTCGCTCTGACACTTAAGTAACCACATTAGTAGATCACACCCGTACTAAATCGTATATACCGTTAACAAAGAGAAAACGTCTTTTAGATATGTAGAAATTATTCTTTCAAAAGAAAGTATTAACGGACCATCACAATCACTTTAAGGTGATGGCGATTTTAACACCTTAAAATGTATAATATATGAGCGTAAAAATGTATAAAAAGTCTATCCTCAATTTTTTTAAGACCTTAGAAAAGAAAGCTTATAATGAGCTTAGAAAGAAAATCAAAAAAATCGGAATTAATGATGGCTCAGTGATAACGTATCTGCGCACCGCAGCAACCGACGTAGGTTCAACACCTCTAATTAACCGAAACTTTCGTTGAAGGAAAATAGAGCCTCATGACAGGGCTTTCTCAATAACCGCTTGAGTCATTTACCATAGTTATAGGGTAAATCCTATCTGGACACAAACTAAAAAGTTTGCAACTTCTTATCTCTGCCGTACCGTTATGCTATGGAACAATCTCCCGGCCAGTGTGTTCCCTCCATCCTCTCATATGGGGTCTTTCAAGCGTAACGTGAAAAGACATTTATGCAAGCCGGCATGACAGCGGCGACCGGTGAGGGATGAGGGATAGCGTGTCTCTCGGTAGTAGCCGTTGTTTTTGGATTATACTGTGCTCACCATCAGGCACAGTGCAGTCACTTTGCTGAGCTACGATAAAAAAATAAATAAAAAAACCGTTTGAGTCACTACTTCAAGCTGATAATTATAGCAACGCACCTATACCGTGATGCAGTAGTCGTCTAGGTTTAGCGTGTAGATTATCATCCACACGTGATCACAGCCACATCATTATTTAATTTCAGGTGAAACATTTAACCTAAAAGTATTAAAAAAAAAATGAATTCCACTTCATAATTATTTCCGATAATTTTAGCATCAGCTTTTATTTAATATCAGGTAAGTTTCTAGTATAGGATAAAAACAATAAATATTATAAAAATAATTTAAAAAAAATCCACCCCGTAACACCAATTAAAAAATAATAACAATTTTTTTAGCAGCGGCTTTAGAATGAAAAACAGTTTTCGCTTTACAATTCCATCGTCAAGTCAGTTCACACACTTCACATCGAACGGCATAACTATAGACTATAGTACAGTATAGCACCGTAAAAAATAAGCGCACATCAGACTCGAGCGTGTAATTCTAGCGCACTCTTCCGCTCGAACAAAGGAGAGAGGGTAAGAACACGAGTTACTCGACACCACGTACCTCACGCAGATTTGTTTCTCACCGTTCGAAAACCACTCAAACGAAAGTAAAACTACACTATTATGAAATAAGTTTTAATTTCAAACAAAACAGACAAGCGCGATGACGCGTTACGTGTTTGAAGCACGCGGAAATTCACGATAGTCAAATTGTAGTCTTACGCGGTGCGTTTCCATTGAATTATTAAGTTTTCTATTGTGATGCGACCGCATAAGGTCCAATTTCAGGTACGTAGTATAAGAAAGGGTCCTCAGGACGTCATGTACCTACGTCGCATGAGGACCGCGAAAGAAAAATGTACCTTTAACGACATGAGGATTCGGAGAGTCGAGAAATAAGCCGTAACAGGATGTCGTTCAGGATAATACCTCTTTCGGGTTTTATTTCCTTTTCAGACTTTAAATTAACAAGGTAACGTGAAGTTTTCTAAGAAAATTCTTATGATATCTTTTCATTTAATATAGATACCTATTATGACTTCTATATCATGTTGATAACAATTGTTTAATATATTTTCTCTTTTTGAATGCCTTTTGTTGAATGAACTTTTGATATTTGTAAGCACAACACTTAATACAGGCAATAAAATCTATATGTATATTAAATTGTGAAGAAAAGAGTTTATATCCTTCATTGTGGTCCATGACCAGTAATATATCAAAATGAATGTTGGCGCTTATATTAAATATATATAAGTATTGGTACTAAACATTAATAAACACATAGGTATAATAAAATATACTAAGAACTAAGTACTAGAACTAAGAACTAAGTAAACTAACAGGCATTTTAGAATACGCATCAAGCATTTGAAATTCTCATAATAATATTCATGTCAATAGTAATAGAGCCTATCCAATGTAATTTTACTAAATTTGTTGCGCGCCGAGTCCCGAGTTGTCCTTACCGTGTGAACTACAATACTAGTTTAAAACATTTTAAATTAATATCGTTAGAAAATCGTGGAAAGATCTTGGATCTTCTTTTACTATATAATCTTGCTAATGGAGCTATTTTAGTCCCTGTTGTGTTTTATGAACAAAATTTTCCTAGAAAGGTTCCACGATATCCCATTCAGAGTGTTTTTTCCAAAATCTTTACGAACAAACATCTGTTCGCCTCTCAATCGTATGAAATAGTTGTATAATGAGCATTAGATAAGAATTAGTAGCAATGTTGCTAATATTAACATATTTCACTGCTCATTCAGAAAATATCGGTCTGATCTATTTAAGTTATACACGTGTTGATTTGCTCTTAATTTGCATTTATTTTTTTGTTGTTAAAATAGCGCTGCAATAAAATATGGCGCAAGATATGCACGTCAGTAAACGTAGTCCGGTGAAGCTGTTAAAACCTTGCTAGGCCAATAGCGTAGTCAGTTCGAAAAAAAAACGTCAGTAAAGACGCTTCAAACTATTCTGAACTTGTGGGATATTAGATTTATCGAATATTTTGTGAGAGCGTCGTTGATGTGTCAATGAAGTAATAAATAAATCGCTTGTATATGAGATCGATTAACTCCAATACAATTTGAGACGACTATGAAATTTAGCACACCTAATAGTATTTTCACGTAAAGGCACTTGTGCTATTTCATCATAACTCACCATTTGGTGGCACTGGCACGTATTATAGTTTTATTAAAATCCATATTTTATTTTAACGCGGATGAAGTCGGTGTTGGTTGCTAGTACTGTATGTAATAGAATGTATTATCTATATTTATAGAGTGTAAGTTATTCAGGTGTATCAGCATTTTCTTAAAAAAAAAACGTAATTTACTTTAACAATTAATTATTTATTTAGTTTTATATTTATACTGACTGATATTCGCCTGCTTTGTTGTACACTAACTACGGATTTTTCCTAATTGCAAGGGGTCAATAGAATCCCCAAAAAGTAGCCTAAAACCATTTACGAAAACTCCCGCATCGAATGGTTATAGTCCTTTTCCGGGATATTCAATAATTTTGGTGTGATTTATCCTTAAAGGAACTGTATTTTCATTATTTTATACACATATATTTATTAACAACAAATTGGTGCATTACCTAGAAACAAGTTGTAGAGAAACGGTACGACTACAAAAACTTTGCCCGCAGGTAAAACAAATGTCCTCTGTGTGAAAAAGTTTACGTGTGTGAACCGAATTCTAACCGAAGTGATCTATAGCTAGTTGTAGGTAAGTAGGTATCGTCATTCCATTGTTCTAGCAGCTGATTGGAGCCGGGCCCGGAAATGCGTGTCACCCCACCCCTCATTGGTCTGTTTCATTTTCTTAGCGCGAGTGAGACACAGCTACCGAAGTGTGTAGTTAAGGGATCCCTGTGTGTAAAACAGTGATACTCAACCTTTTTTTAAACGGGCCACAAACACGTTTCCCTCATGGTGTCGCGGGCCTCAAACTACCAATATTAAAATATTAAATAAAAAAAAACATAATTTGAAAATAACAACGTATTAATGTAGTTAAAATGGTTGTACAATAAAACAAACTTGGTATAACCCTTATATCATAAGGAACGCATTGCGGTCGGGTTATCTGGGTTCTATTTAAGTTACTCAGCGTACTCATGGTTTTTCGGATAGGGACGAAATTTAAAATAATCTAAAATAAATTATAATCAGGTGGGCCAACCACAAATACCCAGCGGACCGCAGGTTGAGTATAGCTGATGTAAAACGATAGGTAGGTGTCATGAGTCGCTTGTTCTGCTCGTTTACTAACGCGCTGGCTCGTCGTAGATAAACTATTTCAGTAAGTTGCTACGGGAGTTGGTGAATTGTTTCGATGCGAAATGCTCGGCCTACATTTATATTTTAATATTTCATTATATAAAAACAGTGATTAATTAACTCATCTGAATGTATCAAGTCTAATTACTATGTACTTTTCTATCGTACTTAAGTCGTGTCGTCATTAAAATTACAATAACTTTTGATAGGCCGAAGCGATTTTAATGAAACAAAGATGAAATGTTACTCGAAGATATCTTTTATGATTTTCTTTAAGAGGTTTTATCATGAACGCAGTATTTTAGCAGTGATACATTTTCATACAAACAGAAAGACAGACATTTCTAAAAATGATTGAAATGTATTTTATTACTTATTAGATTAACATTCTTATTATATATATGTATAGCATATAAGATTAAGTTTAAACTCATTGGTTATGATCTTATAAGAATGTAATTGTGTGGTTTTATAAAGAAAACCACGATGCTAAAGAAACTTTTTTCGGGATCGTAAGCATTTAACAGAAAATTTTTAGAAAATTATTTATCTAGGTTAGCGCAGTATAAACCGTTACAATAATATAAAGATATTATATCATGTCGTCATTTTTAAATATAAAAATACAATTAATTTGACATAATTAGGAATATTATGAAATATAAAGACAAGTATATCGAATTTTTATTATCATTCCGACGACCATCAGGAAATTTTAAATAGTGGTTAAACATAACTGAGTTAAATAGATTTAATAAATGCTAATATACGTATTTGATTGTAACATTAAGTGATCATCAGGCCACCATGTAGAAAGGAAAAAAATATTGGCAAGTCTCTAGCGATGTATCACACCAACAGATTTTTATGATATAATTATATGATAAAAAAACTTAGATACTACAAGGAAAAAAATTAAACAGCGTTAAGCCAATATACCCAAAGCAATAGATTCCAGATTTCAGACCAAAACGACGTTCGAACCCGTGTATATTTAATAATTATTTCGACTGTGCTTCTTATAACAAAGAGCGGTAGTACGGGGAGGCAGCGAGGGGCTAAACGCCACTTTATCGCATTGCTGTCACTTCCAGAACACCACAACACTACAATATTATCATCTCTGTATACCTTTGAACTTTATCTCAAGGACATAAAGAACGATTTCGCACATCTAGTTAATGCTTATCAAAATATAGTACGTATTAATAGGTATTTGATTAAATTAATAATGTATGACAAAAATATTATTTTACATAACGTGTACGTGTTAAAAATATTATGTAAAAGAACAAAACAAATTTCTTTTCTAAATTTATTCCTGTTGTAATATTATAAAATAAAACACATGAGACCGTTTGTTGTATCGTACTGATCTCAGAAACTACCAATCAGACTTCAAAAAAATATTTTTGCCTTTTATAGTATACTAGCTGACCCGCGCAACTTCGTCTGCGAGAAATCGGTTCCTACCGGTTTCATTTCCAACTCGAAAAATCTTAAAAAATCTAGAGCCCGATTTCAGCGACACCTACCGTTTTGAAATGTGAAACCAAACGATTCAGGAATCCACAAAAACATATATACCTACTTGGTTTGCGAAAAACTTCTTAAATAAGTCTATAAAATCCCGAATAAAACATAGGAGAATGGGGTTAGGAGGGTGATAATTTGGGCTATAACCCCATATTTGATAGTAAAAAAAATACAAATTAAAAAAAGTGTCAAAAAACTAGAAAATAAAAATCTGTATAGAGAAACCCTAATCACATAGAGGTATAAAATATACTTAACGACCGATTCTCATACCTACCAAATATATACCAAAAATTTCATAAAAATCGATCTAGCCGTTACGGAGGAGTTCAAACACAAACACCGTGACACGAGATTTTTATATATTAGATTAGGCTATTTATTATGCTTTTGCCCGAAATTTTAATCGCTTTAATGTAGATATGACTTATCCCTTGGGTTCAATAATATTTTTATATAATAGGTCATTTGTCCTTTCCTGTATCATTGAAAACGTACGTACAAAATTTAATGATTTGTTTGGGTTGAGTAGTTAGGGCGTGAAAGCGTAACTTACTCTAATTTGCATTTATAATATTAGTTAGTGTAAGGATTTATTGAGAAAGGGTTTAGGTTATCTAATGTCATGCTATGGCCCTTAGCAGCATACAATCGTTAGAATTTATCATAAATCTAAATCAGAAAGTATGTACGCTAAACGAAGCAAAAGTGTGCTAGGATGCTACGCTGTGCTAGGATGATGACGTTAACTCTATCAGTTTTAGAAAAGGGGGAAAATTGAATGAATGTATATTGGTTTATCGTATTTATACTCGATGTCTAAAATATCAAAGATTTGATGCTGTGGAAGATAAGCTTTACGGACTTCAGAGGAATGGATGGTAAGAGATTAAGGAAAAAATTGTTAGATGTCATAAGCGACTAAATTTCATACATTTTTGTACAAAAAACAAACTTATAATCTAATACATAAGGGTTAAAGACGTGCCCGACGATGTGACCAGTAATTTAGTAATTTAAAAAGTAAATTAATAATGGAGTGGTATCGGAGAAATGTATTAATAAAATGTGAAGGTTCCTTTCTCCCTTTTATTGAGATTACTTGAAATGAAGTAAATTTCAATGGAATAATTAAACAATGTGAGGTAAGTGGAGAGTCAGCGGGCGGTTCACCGCCACTACGTCACAAGCCTGTCACAGGCAGTCGCATAACACGTGACCGCCGCCCCGCACGGTGCGTATCAACCGTACCGCACGGCACTCATTGATGGCTTTAACTATTCCAATTTTAAATTATCCTTGTTATTAAAACTTATATGGTTTTAGTGCATTTTTTTTATATTATAGGAGGCCAACGAATAGGCGGATCCCCTGATGGTAGGTGATCACCGCCGTCCATAGGCACTTGCAACACTAGGGGAGTCGCAAGTGCGTTGCCAGCCTGTGTTTGGGGGGAGGGTGGAGAAGGGAGGGGAGTATAGAGGTGGACCTCCGGTGCTCTCACTGATCGAACAAAACGCAACAATGCAAGTATTATTACTTCATGTCAGTTTTCTATGAGAGGGTGGTACTACCCCGGGCGAGCTGACCCATTCATGCTGAAACCAATAATAGCTACAGCTTGGCTCTACCACCTAGATTATAAAATGAAACCGTTACAGATTCATAGAAAGGTGACTGATGTAATACAAATTGATACACGGTTTCCTAGAAACTCCTGATTTTCTTCAAAAAACCCCCTTCAATGTCTCACGTATAAGCAGATGTTTATTTAACAGGCAAATTTTTCATCTGCCACCAGCAAGTAGTAATGTAGGCCAACATTGCCCGTTGTATCGCATGCTTTCTTTTTGTAATACTTTTATCTATACATATATTAAGAATGTAAATCTAACGTGTCTGTACTCTTTCGATTTTCGTTAAAAAAATGTTGCCAGTTTCTAGGAATAAGTAATAGAATACATTTCAATCATTTTTAGAAATGTCTGTCTGTTTGTTTGTTTGTATAAACACGCATCACTCCTAAAGTACGTACTCCTAAGTACAATAAAACTTCATATGACAAAATTATAAAGCATATCCTCGAGAGTAACTTAGTCTTTGTTTCATTAAAATCGGTCCACTCTATCAAACGTTATTATAATTTTAATGGCACCGCGACTTGAGTGTAAGTGAAAAGTAGATAAGCAAATGGACTAGATACGTTCAGATGACTTTATTAGTCATTGTTTTATACATCAGGTTCCACGTGGACGAAGTCGTGGGCACATCTAGTATACAATACTTTCAAGTTTGATATATTCTTTTGTTATTTCAGTGTTTAATTTAACTTAGTTTTTCTTTGTATTAATTATATGACTTTCTCTTATTTGTTCACCTTTAGTAAGGTTCATGTCCATTTTTATTCATCGAAATCAAACTCAGTTTTGTGGACCTTAAATAAATATAGTAATTATATTCTCGATCCTGACAATTCTTATTTCGTATCTAGAATTCTATACTATTTATATAAATGGAATTATTTATTTAAAGAGAAAATTTGATTCTTCTTTACTATATCTATACTAATTTTATAAAGAAGTAAAGTTTATGTGTTTGTGATGTTTTAGGGGGTAATCTCAGGAACTACTAAACCGATTTTGAAAATTCTTTTAACAATAGAAAGCCACGTAATTTGTGAGTGTCATAGGCTATCATATAAATGTGAAAAATAAAAAGACTTTTTTGTGTTACACGGATTTGCAAAGTAAGTCTGAGAAAAAAAGGTCGAACGAAAACTTTTTTTTTTCGAACTGACTACGCTACTGGCCTTGTAAGGCCTTCACAGCTTCACCGGACTAAGGTCGAACGAAAATGTTTCTTACGAACGCTGCCTTAACGATGAGAGATATATGATTGAATTCTAGATACAAGTTGTAGAACTTGATAATGCCTACAAAAAACTCAGCGGTAATATATGTCTAACTTCAAGGTTTTTTTATTATCAGGACGGGACAACGTCCGCCGTGATGGCTGGTAATAGATAAACTCACAAAATGCTTAACCGATTTTAAAAATGATTTCAACTACATAAATCTACATTATCATCCAGTAATATGGGTGTATTATATTTTCAAAATCTGCATTAATGTGAGTGAAGCTGCGAGGAAAACCGTAGTGTGCTTATAACTCGAAACCCATTGAATTGAATTTCTTTCAAATAATAAGTGTATTGTATGCCAACATTTTAGCATATATATTGTCACATTACGCGATATATGGAATAGCTTATGTGGTTAAAATTGAATTAAGTAGACACAAAATTATTATCAGTACATTTTGTCGCCAAATTTTTGCTAAAAACTTTAATATAGTTTGCTTAGTTCTTTATTTTAGACTAGCGGGCCCGGCAGACGTTGTCCCGTCCTGATTATGAAAAAATCCTTGACAAAATAATATACTAAGACGTTCCTCATTAATCACTCTATCCACCGGTGAAAACCGCATGCAAATCTGTTCGGTAGTTTTTGAGTTTATCGCGAACAGACCGACAGACAGACGCGGTAGGGTACTTTGTTTTATACTATGTAATGATAACTGTTTAGAATAAAAATTACTAAGAAATCTGAAGCATAGCAAACCTATCTTTTAAATCTCTTTATTTTAAAGGATAATTAGTACATCTTATATGAATACAGTTCAAATATCATAAGTTGATATTTTATTAATAATCCATACATTTCAACTTATTACTTTTACGATTGACAGAGATTGTTATATTGATTAAGGCTCTCGAAAGTCGTATTTTCTAGAACAACATGACCAACGAACATCACATTGGTTTTGTCCAAATGAAAACCAAGATCGACCCCCACAGAGACACTGAGGCTGTCCAGTCCGTCCAGAAATGTATGCAGCGATTCTTCGCATAGTAACTCTATCATTAGTAAACCAATTCAAACTCCAAAATAAATTTCAATTCCCACTGTAATTACTCACTAGTTACAATTACATAAGTAACCCAATAAGTCCAAACAATTCCTTAATTTCTGATGTTCCTTACGTAATAATTACGTAAAAACGGTGATTGACGTCAAACGACTTTATTCTTAACCAATTCCATGAATTAATATTACATAATCTGTTTATGGTACACGAGAAAAGTTTAGTTACAAAATTATTGTGTAAAGAAGCCAATGCGGAAAAAAATAAGCCAACAGTCAATTATAACCGCTACCCTAAAATAAACGTCGCTGAAAGAAAATTATGCCAGAATGTATTGTGTAATCTATATTTATTCTTATAATCTTTTGAATTTCAAAACCTTTACACTTAACCAGCTTAAGTAATATTAAAGTTTTACCAAGTGCGCAATTATTTTTAGGTTATGACGTCAATTTTACCGCGACAGTTATATGGGAGATTGTGAAGTTTTTAGTAAATAATATTTCCAAAGATATCTTTATTTATGGATTGTTGTGTTTTATTTTATACCGTGTTTCTCAATAAGAAAGTTAAGAAACAAATTTTATTATATGATTTTCATGTTTACGAACGAACGTCACGACGTTTCATGACTTCTTTGATTTGATTTAAAAGGTATCGTTGTTTTACGATGTAATCCGAACCACGGATAATATGAATTCATAGGCTGTCCTTGGATCAAAATCAAAATAAAAACACTTTATTCAATTTAGGCCCTAAGAAGGCACTTATGAACGTCAAAACTACCACCGGTTCGGAAAACAACACAGTCATCGAGAAGAACCGGCAAGAAACTCGATCTGGTTTATCTTTTTAACAAGTATATATAATATTTAGAATATATTAGGTTTTTTTTTCCTCGAACTGACTACGCTATTGACCTGGCAAGGTCTTTACAGCTTTACCGGACTACTAAGGCGAGCGCTTAAGGCACTCAGCCGATTTTATTTTTAAGTAACACGCACAAGGGTGCTCGCCACACCTCGGCTTGGGCTATTACCTGAGAAAAACCCGATCTGACCTAGCTAACTATTCTAAGCTATTCATACATATATTCGTTTGTGAACCATACAATCGAAATTGCATGATTCACAAACGCGTACGTGTATATCGGAAATGAAACGAACTAAACTATTCGATTCAGTTCGATAAGGGAAAAAAATAAAACCCTTCCACCATGTGTATGTATGTGCACGTGTGTGAGAGGTGATCTCATGTGTGAGTACAAGTGATGTAATATATATCTCGGGGGCTCCATCCGGGGACGACCTCGGCTCGAGCTATCACTGAGAACCACGATGTGTGCGGGAGCGAAATAGGAGTCCTTCCCTCACGGCGGCGTAGGGGAAGGTTACGCGTGCGTGGGCGCAAACACGCATGTTAAAGAGATCGAATTTAAATTTAAATGAACGGCGTCGACGCCGGAATCTAAAAATAGACATAACAAAAATTATTATTATTATTCGGTCGTTTTAGGGGAAGATAGACGTAAATACGCGATTTACTCTATCTTATATGAGTTATTTATTTATTTAGTTTATTTAGTAGTGTAGTTATTTAGTTAATTTATTTATTATTTATTTATTTATTTTGAACGCGAGCCGTTGTAGGGTAGCCGCGATGGCTGGAAATCTATGGATCGCGGTTACGGGACCTAGTGACGGATTCCTGGAGGTTTTTTCGTACGCCGAGATCTCCGAGATCTCGTGGAAAATGAGTAATTGACCTGCGTAGTCAATACTTGACAAGGAGAAGGAAAAGGCGGTGTCAGCCTGTGAAGGCTTAGCGGCGAGACCTGCCTGGGATAGCGAGGGCGCTTTGAGGACGGGGTGCGGGGACATCCGCGATATTTCGCGGTATGACCCACGCCGCGGCACAGAACGCAACTCGGAGGGTCGGAGGAGGATGACGTGCGAGGACACTCCTTGGTGGAGTGGTCGCCGAGGCACTTAATGCACCTGGGTTTCAGGCGACAGTTTCGTGCGGAGTGTCCGTGCACCTGGCAGTTGTGACACTGCGAGGGTACGGACGTTTTGCGCTGCGGCTCGACGATAACGCCGGAGATGCCGCAGAGGGTCGTGATATTGAAGATCGCTTTCCCTTCATGGGTGCGATCGAGGACTACTAAGACCATATCGTATGGTGCCTTAGTCCGCGGAAAGCGCATACGATGTACCTCACGGACGGGGATATCCTGCCCGTTGAGGTCGTCGGAGATGTCATCAGTCGGGATTTCAGCGGGGACTCTACGGATGACAACACGTAGATGTCGATCTTCTTCGAGCGAGTGAGTGAAATAACCGTACTTATTTTCCCGAAGGAAACGAGTCAGGTCGCGATGGTGGATGGGGGTTGCTACCTTTACCTGGATACCTACGACGGTATTCACGGCAAGGTGTAGGATATGCCTACTGCTTCCAGCAGGCTAGAAATGTCAACCCAGGACGCCTTGTCCTGGATCGTAACGGGTGGAGGTGGGCGGGGCTTCTTGCCCGAGTCTACGGAACCCGCAGTGTCAGTTGAAGCTGGACTATCGGGGAGGGGTGCCTTAGGGGCCTTTTTCGGCGCACTAGCGCCACCTACTGTGGGACGTTTTTTTGAAGGCAGAGTGCCTTCAATGTCCGATGAGGGATTTTGGCACTTATTGCGCTGTTTACGATGCGTGACGGTGGTGAAGCCATCGTCCGCGGGAGGTTCTTGCTCCATATCGGAGCCTGAGTCGGAGTCGCGGTCTGGCGGGATCTCAAAATTGTTTGAGGCCTCGATCCTGGCAAAGATTGAGGGAGCGGGCTGGGAGTTTGGAAACTCGGCGCGATGCTTCACAGCATACGCGTCGTAGTCGTCTACGAGATTGGGATACGTTTCGGCTACGAAGCCGCGAAAACGGAGAAGTTCGCCTTCTAAAAGGCGAAACTCGATATCGGAGGCCATACCGAGGCCTGAGGAGGGGAGCGGGGTTGAAGAAGACATTCAAAACCTCCCCGCCAGAGGGGCAGGGCGGCACGTCTTATTGAATTTAACGGACTATCCCGAGTCCGGATCAAGGGAGCTGTGGGCGAAGTGCAATGCCTCACAGGGGGCCTACAGTGCCTAGGGGGAAGCCCTAACACTTCTTTCTTCCTGCACGGCGCGACGACACGCAGCGCGAACCACGGAGCACAGCACAACGCGCTGGATCCCCGGAACGCGAGACGGCGACACGCAGAGCACGGCGGACGCTGGACGCACTGAAAAGTGTGGTTAGAACGTACTGAAAAGTACGGTTTACTTTACGGTTCTACGGTTAAGTTACGGTTCTTTTCGAACGTTACGACTGACTAACGTTCTGATAAGAACGTTACGATCGACTTGATTGACTAAGATTGACCGTGTGATAGGAACGAGCAATCACGAAAAAACCCGGGACTCTCGACGATACGAGACGCGACCGCGTAAAACACGTCGCGAACTGAATCAGATGACTTAAGCGAAAACGAATGTAAACAACGTATCGAAAGTCACTTGGCGCACGCGTCCGAACTGCACGGCTGCCCGATCGGAACTCTTTATGATCGCGGATCGCCACCAATATATTAGGTACATGTCACAAACGTTTTTAACGGATGAGACAGAGATGAGTCAATTCCAGACATCACCATCGTTCACATATTGATCCACTCTATAATAGCCTTTTTGATACCAAAACCCGCTTAACATGGCGCTTAAATTCACAATCTGGCAAATCGGTAATATCCTTTGGGACTTTGTTGTAAAATCTAACACTATTCCCAAAAAACTGTTACTGGTTTTACTAAGTCTAAAACATGGGACAACCAGTTTATCACAGTTTCTACATTACATTATCAAGAATGGGAGGGCAGAGTTAAGATACCGTATTCCTTGAACTAGGTCTTTGAAGATTCGCGAGGTTCCATATTGTAAATTGCTCGAACTGCCTGTTTTTGTAATAAAAATATGGTGTCTGCCTCAGCTGCTGTCCCCCACAACAGAATACCATAAGATATTAAGCTATGGAAGTAGGCGATGTAGACTAACCTAGCAGTGGCAAAATCAGTTAGCTGGCGAATCTTACGTACTGCAAATGCAGCAGAACTTAATTTACATGCCAATTGTTTAATTTGAGGACCCCATTGTAATTTTTAATCTAGTGTGATACCTAAGAATACAGTATTATCAACTAACCCTACAATATTTCCTTCGATCTTAAAGCTACTATTAACTTGTGGCACATTAGGCAAAATAAATCTCATACATTTTGTTTTACCTGTATTTAGCACCAAGTTATTTAATGCAAACCAATGAGAAATATCGTTTAAAGTATTATTTACATGCCCAACCTCTGAATCTGTCCTTTTTACTTCAAATATAATTGAAGTATCGGCATTAGCGGCAGATCATTTATGTATATTAAGAACAAGAACGGTCCTAAAATGGAGCCCTGTGGGACGCCAATTCGCGCAAAGGATCCTGCAGAGGTTAACCCTTGTATGCTAACTTTCTGACGACGATCTTTTAAATAAGAGACTAGAAGGTCGAGAGAAGATCTACAAATACCATAATGTTTTAATTTTAGAATAAGCATACGACAAAGTACAAAGTACGACAAAGTAACTTACGAAGTCGCGGGTAGAAGCTAGTAATATAATAAAGTACAAACACCTCAAGAGGCAACTCTTAACTTAGGATGCTTATTCATTTTTTGGAAAAGTATTTTTATAGGAATATATTTATAGTTAAAACCGACAACCGGCTCGGAAAAACAGATACCGTTGTTCATTTCAGTTTCTAAGCCGATACGTTATAAGCAAAATTATGATTAACTTTTTACCTTTTTGATTCATAATCGATTTACATGATCATTTCATCGTACAATAAATATAAAATATTTCCTCTTAGACACCTACTTTACTGACATACATGTATCTAAATTGTATTTTACATATATATAGAGATACAAAGAAGTTTTAATATTTTCAAATTCTTACAAGCAAAAGTTTTTATTTGACGTAAGAAACTTTTTTAGCATCGATAATTCGATTCTAAGTAAATTAGAGTTACATATTAATAGATTCGTCTTCGATTGCCAACGTGTCTATATTTTTGTTGTAAGAATACAAATCTAGACAATTGGAAATCCGGAAAATAATTGAAAAACAGCAGAAAACGCCAACAAAAAAGAAGCTCAAATATTTCGAACGGAACAAAGTACTCTTCACTTATGCGTGACGTAATTCGCTCTGATTGGTGTTCTACAAAACATGGCGGATGGGTTAATTTTGTATTTTGATTTTATTCATATTAATCTCGATTTGAATAAAATAAAATCAGTACATTTGTAAATTATTTGTAACTTATTTTATTATTTATAGTATTAATTACAGTAATTCTTTTTTGTGGTCATCGTCTCTATTGTTTTTCATTGTAAATATATATTATAGATTTTATAGATACGTCATCACTGTGAACTCCTAAACCTAAACTCATTTTAAAGAAGAGTTAAAAATAAATAGAAACGTAGCTGCTAAGTTTGTATTTTATTGTTAATCCGCTATATAAACCTATATTATATACATATTAAGATCTGCATTCTTATCTTAAGTGTCAATACATGAAACCCGGTATCCTATCGCATTGTCATATCACTCGCGGGAGGTCTTTGTTATTACCGGTAAATCGATATCGAATGTCGATAATCGATATTTGTGTTCGATTGTATTCGAATAATAGAGCTGATGACTCACAATTGTAATGCTTAAAAACAGGTGGACGAATACTAAAAAAAAAACATCTTTTCATATGTTGATTAAGCCTTTCTGTGGTTTTTTGAATTGAGTTGAAGAACTGTGAATGGGTTAGGTAGTTTATCGTCAGGTCGGGTTTACTGACAGGTGAAATGTCATCCGCAACGAGGTAATGTTCCGCCTAAGAATATGAGCCGATAAGATGGTAGATTGAATAGGCACGTACAGGTAGCTTGTGGATCCCTTTGTATGTTTGTTTAGTACAAATTGTGGGCAAATATTTTTTAACTTACCCTTTTTAAAGATGTTTTGTTATATAATGTTAACATGAGACTTGAGATCAAGTAAGTTTTTATAATAATTCAGTAAGTTTACGTTTACTCAGAAAAGGCAGGGTGGATTTTGATGAGCTTTTTAGTGATAGGTAATCACGGAGTAGTATTATCTAAGCCTCATACTATTAATCTTCTCCATGGGGGCTAAGTAGTAAAGATAAAATTTCACAGCGTAGTAATAACAATATTGTTTTTTCATTGAATTCAATTAATAAATATTACTATTAAAATGAAAAGACTCAAAATTAATTCACATAAAACAAGTTGTTCCCATAAAACTGCTATTTTCAAAGGAATGAAGTTGTGAGCATTGCCTACTTCATTATCATTACATAGTATAAAACAAAGTTCCTTACCGCGTCTGTCTGTCTGTTCGCGATAAACTCAATATTTTTTTTTTTTTTTTTTTTTTTTTTTTTTTTTTTTTTTTTTTTTTTTTTTTTTTTTTTTTTTTTTTTTTTTTTTTTTTTTTTTTTTTTTTTTTTTTTTTTTTTTTTTTTTTTTTTTTTTTTTTTTTTTTTCCCAACTACTGAACGGATTTTGAAGCGGTTTTCACCACTGGATAAAGTGATTCATGAGGAACGTTTTGGTATATAATTTGTCAATATTATTTCTTATAATCAGGGCGGGACAACGTCTGCCGGGCCCGCTAGTTGTAATACAATAATCAGTTCAGTATCAGAGGCATACCGTAAAAATCATTTCATTTTTTTTCTCAAACTGACTACGCTATTGACCTAGCAAGGTCTTAATAGCTTCACCGGACTACGAAAAAGAAATGATATCCCTCATTATAAAACAGCGTCCGTTCAACAATCACAGCTAATATTGAGCGTATATGGCAAAAGATGACAATAGACTGACCTTGGATAAAAGTACTGGTCGTTTCGTGTAACCAACTGAATACACTAATATTTGCTCGAAGATAAATTTAAGACACAAAAAAAACTTGCTTTCTTTTTATTTTTAAAGTGAAACTTTTATTACATCGTTTCAAACTTTTTCGTCTGTGTGTTGCATGTCGCGTGATGGTCGGCCGCGGAGTAGGGATAAAGTGAAAGGCGCTCGTCAGAGCAGCCAGGGCCAATATGGCGGCGCCTATAGTTCGCAGCAGCTGACCGTGTAGTGTATAGACTATCATTAGTTAAATGTCTATAGTGTGAAAAAAATTTTCACTTTTACCGTGGTTTCATAAAACCACACAATCCTTTTATATTTTTTTGGTTTCAGCTTTTTATTACGATTTAACATGATATTGAACGATGATATGGCCTAAGATACTAATAGGCTAAGCTTAGTGGAGTGGAGGTCAAGTGCAGCTGCCGAAACATATGTGTTATGTGTTTAGCAACATAATTTCAATTTGAGAGTGGTATCTAGTCAGACGAGCTTAATAGAGCCCTACCAAAATGATATAGCTTGAACACAACGTTGTCCTTAATAGAAATCTCCTCATTGCAGAAATTCTTAACTACGTCGATCCGTACGGTACCAACTTTAAATAAAAACACACTACGAACTGATTCACGTCCAATACATTTGTCGTTACAAACTTAATTGAATTCAAAGAAAAAGCCCAGAACCGTCTAAGAAAAATTCCTCATAAAATGGTTATTGTCTATTATATCTATTAATCTATACATTAAAGTATAACATTTTTTATCTGTGTCGTTTCTCTTGTCGCGAATAAACGAAGAAAGAAAGACGTGTTGTGTTTGCTTTTTTACGATATTAAAATACAGTCCACTATACAAGAAGTCAACAGCTTATAGCCTTATGGCAATACGTTCAATAGTTTTACCGTGATTTAGATTAAAAAAAAAAGGATTTTCAAGTAAAATAGATTCAAAAATAACTTTAAACTCTTAAGAAATACTGCCTGTTACGTACAACCGTACTCGTCAGTTTCGTAAACAAATAAACAACATAATACATGAGTACTTCATAGAATTGTGAAAACACCGCGTAACGTACCTACATGTATTAAAACAAGCGGGGGTATACAAAAGTGATACTCTAAAAAATGCACTGGAAAATACATCGCGAAGTTTCCGCCGAGAGTGAGGTAACGCACGGAGCGCTGCAACTAACCAACCGTGGAGCTAAGGAAACGGCCTATGTCATTAGATGTAAGCAAATATTTAACCTAATAATAATAACTAATTAAACTCAAATCTATATACATAACTAGCGGTCACGGCAGACGTTGTCCGGCCTTGATAATAAAACAAAATCTAAAATTAAACCGCAGTGCCACCTACCTGGTCCAATTGTGAATCGAAACCATTCTCGGATCCACTCGAATACGCACACAAAATTTCATCAAAATCGGTCCAGCCGTTTAGGAGGAGTTCAGTGACACACACGTACAGAAGGAATTTATATCATTACTAGCGGACCGGGCGGACGTTGTCCTGCCTTGATAATAAAAAAAATCCTAAAAGTCAACTGCAGCGCCACCTACCGAGTCAAATTGTCAATCTAAACCATTCTCGAATCTCCACGAACACACACAAAAAATTTCATCAAAATCGGTCCAGTCGTTTAGGAGGAGTTCAGTCACATACACACGCACACAAGAAATATATATATTAAGATCATTACATAGTACAAAACAAAGTCCCCTGCCGCGTCTGTCTGTCTGTCTGTTCGCGATAAACTCAAAAACTACTGAACGGATTTTCAAGCGGTTTCCACCAGTGGATAAAGTGATTCATGAGGAACGTTTTGGTATATAATTTGTCAAGGATTTTATTTATAATCAGGGCGGGACAACGTCTGCCGGGCCCGCTAGTATAAAGATAAGAATGTAAATCTAAAATGTCTATACTTTTTAGATATTTGTGAAAAAAATTGGTGCACGTGTCTTGGATTAAGTAATAAAATATATTTCAATCATTTTTAGAGATGTCTGTTTGTCTGTTTGTGTCAACGCGCATCAGTGCTAAAGTACTGCATTCACGATAACACCTCACCAAGAAAATCATAAAGCATATCCTTGAGTGACATTGACTCTTAGCTTCATTAAAATCGGTTCACTCTATCAAAAGTTATTGTAAGTCACAACGCGACTTAAGTACGAGAGAAAGGCAGACAAGTAGATGGACTTAATACATTCAGACGACTTTATTACTCACCGTTTTTTTTAAATTAGGTTCCACGTGGACCGAGACGCGGGCACTGCTAGTAGAAAATATATTTTCAATCTAAGAACGATGACGTCATGATGGTAGTAGGGCTTTTAAAACTCGCCTGGTTAGCTACCATCCTCAGATTGGTATCTACCGTGAAACACCTATAGGTTAGTTTCTGTTGCTGTACTTGAGACCGAGTTATTATGGCGATGCGCTAAAATTTAAAAACAACAAAAAAAAATCTAAGCGTATTTTTTCTTCTATCAATTATATATATTCTTTATTTGAGGTTCGTAGAAGTAAAAAGCAAATTCAATTTTTTTGGGCTGTATTCAAATAAAATTGTTCACTTAAACTATCTACTGCCATTTTTATGAAATTCTGGTTTTTTTTTTTAAATCTATTTCAGAATATGTACCAATGACGTCATTTATCATTCATCTATGTATGCACCTTTCTTATGAACAATAACCGTTATATCTAATTTGATTACAAATAATGTCTACGCTCGTATATCGGGATAGGTTCATTTAATATAAAATTATTAGAGTTTAAAAAAACTAAGATTTTTATAGGCACCGCGCTACCAGCGATGTATGAAATGGTACAAACGTTGTGGTGCGCATGCGTAAGAAAGGCGAAATAAACAGATAACACTGTTCACAAATAAATTTTAGTACCTACTTACCTATATTTTTGTATTCAGTATTTTTTATTCAATAAGTACGGTGTAAATTTTCCCTTTATATTTTAACTAGCGATCACCTGTGACTTCATCTGTCTTTATATACCTTAATAATACCGTACATTATTCTCATATAACTCTAACGGTTTAGGAATCGCAAGCCGTGATAGCTCAAATGGCAGATTTTTTTAGGGAAAAAATTGTGTAATGTTACATGTTCTGTGATGTAAAATTCTGATCGGCAACTTTTTGTGTGACGAAAAGTGTTGAGGGTAAACACTGTGTCGGATACAGTGTTGAAAATATCGATTTTCGTCCGACCACGGAAGTTAAGCAACGTCGGGCGCGGTCGGTACCAAGATGGGTGACGGTCTGGGAACATTGCGTGACTTTAGTTTTTTGTTGCGTGTTTTCAATTAAAACGTTTCCTTGTAATAAAAAAAAATTACTTCTACCATGTGTTTTTACGACACACGCTGTTTATTTTTTCAACTAACATGACATATGTATTGTGTTACTCTGATCTATATGCTAAATTACTATGAAGCTTTGTCAAGATACTTTAGGTAGCTTTTTTGTGACAAACTAACAAACATTTATCCATCTTCACAACTTTCTTGCATATACCTAGATATTCATATGACTAATCTTGAAAATAGTATAATATCATATAAAACAATGGTCCGCAAATTCATCATTCAAAAGAGTCAAACTTGAACAATACAAAATTGCAGTTCAAAGAGCCCTTTCTATACTTAAGTTTTACTTTGTAAATAGTTTTTTTTTTGGAAATAATTGGGATTAAAAGGACATTCTCGAGTTTCAAGCATGCCTTTTTTTGGGAGCGATTAGCTTTGCTATTGTTGCTTTCAAAAATGTTTACGCGTGTTTTAAAAGGTAAGTCAATATATAAAATTCCGTGTTTGCACTAATCATCTTGAGGAAGAGCCGCACGCAGCTCCCGAGCCGCAGTTTGGCGACCACTGGTCTAAAGCATTTACATCACAGCATTTGTAAGAGAGGTAAAGGTCCTCACGAAATGGTTACCAGGATCAAATAACTCGTAACAAATCGCTATCCGCTTACAGCTTAAGCCCGGTCGAGGTCTGAATGGCTGGTGTCGGCAAGGCGAGTGCCTACCGTTGCATATTTATGAACCGTCTCAAACACTATAAATAGTTGATACGCGCTCGGCCTCGTTCGGTAATGGAGTAAATACAACTACACGAACCCGCCGTGATTTGTGTTGAATGCCTAATTCTGTGCTAAGGTATACGTGTATATATTACCTTAACTGTATATATTAAATATTAGCTGTACCCACGACTTTATAGGCTTAGAATTAATTTATTAGCTTATAAACCTTCTTTGAATACAATATATAAAAATATAGGATTGGAGATATGGACAAAGAGCTTGTTTATTTCATTGACACAGAACAGTGTCATATGAAAAGCAACTGTCACAAACATAACCCCTAAAACAATAGTGCAGCACTTGAAAATCGCGCCATCTTTTGACTTCTTTTACGAACTGTCTTAAGATGAACTGACTCGAAAAACATTACATTAACATCCGATATACACGTTGTGTTTGTGAATCATGCAATCTCAATTGTATCATTCACAAACGAATATATGTACGAATAGCTTAGAATAGTTTAGCTAGGTAATATTCGGGAATTCGGTAACAGCCCAAGCCGAGGCGTGCGTGCACCCTTGACCTAGTTACATAAATAAAATCGGCTGAGTGCCTTAAGCGCTCGCCTTAGTAGTCCGGTGAAACTGTAAAGGCCTTGCGTGGCCAATCGATTCTTCTCGATGACTGGGTTGTTTTCCGAACCGGTGGTAGTTTTGACGTTCATAAGTGCCTTCTTAGGGCCTAAATTGAATAAAGTGTTTTTGAATTTGAATTTGAATAGCGTAGTCTGTTTGAGAAAAAAAAAATTACATTAAGCATTTATATTATTTTAGTAAGTCGATTTTGATGAAATAAGGACTGTATGGTACTACAATCAACGCTCAACTTACCTGTGAAAACGGAAAGCAAGAATACTATACTGGCAGGTTATATCTGGTATTAAAAACCGCTAAAATTTATTATTATTGATTATGAATAGTACATACTTTATTTTGGTGTAAATCACTGAGATGACATGGTCAATGTGTGACTAAGTTCCGTGTACAAAGAAAGAAAAACATGTGAAAAGTACATTTAAACCCCCCTTGATATTTTTAGCGTGTTCATAGAGATAGATAAAGTTTTTAAAGATTATCTAGTTTTAATGTTACACTCCCAACATCAACCGCAATTAATTACTGATAGATATTTTCAACGTAAAACCAAAGGTTATACAATTGTATTATAGTAAATACTTATTTGTACCAATACTTGGTAATAAAGTACTATTTGTCGATTTAACATTTCGCTTATGTGTATATATGAATTATTATACTTTGTTTTGTTTAATATTTATATAGTCTATATATTACTTATATATTTACTAGCTTTTTCTTCCATTTTTTTTTTTTTTTTTTTTAATTTTTTTTTTCTATTATTTCTTTTTTTCTTTTTATTTTTTTTTTTTTCTTTTTTTTTCTTTCCCCTTTTTAAATAATAATTTTTTCTTTTTTTTCCATAAAAGTTATCACATTCTATATCTACCATTATTATTTTATTCTATTGGATAAGGAACCGGCAGAACGTTGTCCCGCCCTAATTATAAAAAAATCCATTAATATAAAATATCTTCCAAGGTAATAAGGAGTTGACAAATTATATACCAAAACGTTCCCCGTGAATCCCTGTATCCACTGTTGAAAACCGCATAAAAATCTGTTCAGTAGTTTTTGAGTTTATCGCGAACAGACAGACAGACAGACGCGGTAGGGAACTTTATTTTATACTATGTAATGATCCTAATGTTTTAAATGTTCTTACAGAGTATACTTTTTTTTTTTTTCTTTTTTTTCTCTATTCCCCCATTCTCTCCCTACATATCTACCCAAAGGTTGCCTGGAAGAGATTGCTATTAGCAATAAGGCCGCCCTCTGTGCTAATCACATGATTTGAAATGTTTTATAGTGTATATGTACAACGGTGTACAATAAAAATTAAACAAATAAATAACTTCGTTCCGGTGGTAAATGTTTTGACTTTTTTTTTTTTTGATTTTTTGTTGGTTATTTTTTTTTTTTTTTTTTTTTTTTTTTTTATTACATAAAAACGTTTTTATATTTTCGTATTTTTTTTAGTTATTAGAGTTTTTGAACACAGCCTCAATCGACGTAGATTCGAGCCCTTGCGAGTGACTCTACTACCACGGCCAAGGTTTTCATAAGCGCCTTATTAGGGCCTAAACTGAATAATTATGCGTGGTGTGTTCCGCACGCTTTAAAGTCCGTCCCTCAGTTTTAGATCTTATATTTTTTACATTTTAGCATTTAACTACGATCACACCTGATGTTAATTGATAATGTGGAACAAGATCATAAGCATGCTAAAAGGGACGGACTTTCAAATGCCGTTGCCGGAACACACCTACAAGTGCTTCGCGATAATTTTTCAACTTGAAAGTGGCAGTTAGACAGGCGAGCTTTTGTATATAATTCCTTTTTTTTTTCCCCCCTAGCATAAAGCTATATATATATATATATACTATACTACTATATATACTATATAACACTAAATAACTATATCCTCCTATACACTGACCATATTTATATATATTTTTTTTTTGGATTTCGATTGTTTTAATTTCAATTTGCCGGGTGCCTTCGTTCTTTTTTTGTTTTTTTTTTTTTTAAGAACAACTCCCTATATATATATATATATCGAATACATTATACGTTACAATACCGTTTTTAGTGTATGCACAGAGAGGAGTAAATTCCAGACGTCACCAACGTTCACGTATTGATCCACTTGATCCCTTTCGTAATTTTTAATACTTTCCTATAAAATATAAAAAACCCTATCTTTTATGTAATACCGATTTTAAGTTGGACTGAACTGTATTTATAGTTACACCGGACTTTGTGTAGAGCAAAAAAGACTGTCGACCAAAATGGAAACTCTAGCGCAAGAATGCCAAAGTGACCGAACCTCGGCTTGAACTACTATCGTAAGTGTAATGCTCTGAATTGATTCAGACTAACCAGCTCAAAATATTCACATTTTCATACTAACTTTTGATAATTCTCATCCAATTATGCACTGATATATGAGCTATAATAATACTAGAGATATAATATTTGGGACAAATAACTCAATGAAGAGGTCTAGGTAGCAAAATAACTAATTCTGACCGACTGGACTTTTACTTCTATAATCACGGACACTAAAAAATTAGTCATAGTGACTCATTTATGTCTCATGTTTCGATTAATAAGTGTGTCCAACCAACTGATATGTCTTGGCATATATACAGGTAATATCGTTTAACATATCTTTTTACATAAAGAAGAATATTGCCAAATTCATAACCAGATAGATCTCAACGAAAATTTTTTTAGAGATAATCAACTATATCTATGTATTTGTAGAACTGCTCTTTCAATGTATCAAGCATTAAATTTTTACTAACTGAGCGACCTACCGGACCCACGTCGACTTCCACCGACTTATAGCTTAGATAAACGCGCACATAACTATGCAAACTACTCCTCGAGGCACGCACGTTCATAACATCCTAAAAGGTTACCTCGAGCGATAAAAAATACACTTTAAAAACGATAACCCAAAGTATAAATTTGAAGTAGCGGACGATTGTCAGCAGACCGACACAGCCCACAAACTAGGTACATATCATGAGAGTGGTGGGAACACGCCGTGAATACAGTATGGGCGTTCTAGTGATGCTTAAAAAATTAAAGCCGCCGACGACGGTACTTACTTAGAATGCTAAGTAAAGATTTGAATGGCGCGGAACGGTCCGCGCAACGTGACGCCGACTTTGTCTTGTGTGTAGCTTAATTTTTTTTTACTTAGTTCGAAAGTCGGACGTGCCCGGAGACTTCCTTTCTACGTGAAGTGGAATCGATTAATGACTCTTAGTAGGTGGGGTCACACGCCTTCGTTGCGTGTCGTGCGTTAGTAATTTTTAGACTTACGTTCAAAGTAATCTCATATGATTATATATGAATTACTCTCATATGTTTATCTTAGTTTTGTACAGAGATATAAACAGCTTATTGCAGAGTAAGTAATTGTATCACTTGATATCCAACAAGAAATAACTTATTATATATAAGTAATTACAGAAAATGTACTATTTTGATTTGAAGAGTAAAGATATACTGAGTTTATTGATACTTCAAAATGAAATATGTCTTTGAAAAAATGTGGAAATAAATTAAATACAGCTTTTACGCGAAACCAAGTAAGCCGGTTAATTACCTAAGTAATAGTTCCTTAAAACTTCGCAGACAATGGAATTCTATCTATAGCTATTTTGTTGTTTGCGCCTTGACCGAGTTATGGTTCTAAATTCGCATTATCCACTGCTAATGGTTGCTCATCGTCACATCTCAACACCACTATTATGATACCAGATTGTGATACTAGAGTTATAGAATAGTTTTTGTCCTGGGCTATGACATTAGGTAATTGTTCAATTCAATTTGCTTGTTCTTTGACGTAAGCATAAATGTTTAAGATCATTGAGAATAAATACATAACATAGGTAAATTTAAATACAAGAGAGCTATTGTAAATTGTATTGTACATTCTACGTGTTCGATACAGAAGGGTGCGTTGTCCACTAATATCATTTCAGAGCAGACACGGGGGACGGAAAAGCTGGTGTGTTTTCAGTTCTCGTATGCGTATTTTGGCATCAATAATTACGTCGAAATGGACAACGTACGGGCACAATTCCGCAATAGTTCGGAGATGTATCGAATCGTACGAAACTGTGTGTGCAATGGACGTCGAATGACTTCCCGCGGTCGCGGCACCACACGGCTGCGGGGTCTCGGGATAAACTGGACATTGGCGGAGCATGCTAATCTGCGTTGAGTGTCGCGTGTGATTGGACAGACACCGTTGTACAATTTTCCGGTTGCGACGGTCGGCATTAGTTTAACAGAATATCGTTCAATGACTGTTCCATCTATTTCAGTACACTGCTCTATGGATTTATGATAGTACTACATAGAAGAAGATGAATACTCGATGAGACTGATTTGTTAAATATGTATAGGAGAAATTGTATTCCTATATATACAATATGCTAAATTAAATCAAAACAAAATACATTTTTTAATTTAGACACTAAAAAGGCGCTTTAAACGTCAAATTTATAAATGACTAACCTCTGCCCGTAACTTCGTCCGCATGCAATAGTTACTTTGGGCTAACGCTAACACGCAGCGGAAGCTCTTAAGAGGAAATAACCCCGGGTTTGAAACATTCTTCATTGGTGTTCAGCTCATATTGGTCTTAGCGTAATGATAAATATGGCCTATAACCTTCCTCGATAAGTGGGCTATATAACACTGAAAGAATTTTATAAATCAGACCAGTAGTTCCAGAGATTATCCCCTACAACGTCATAAACTCAACATCAAACTTTACCTCTTTATAATATTTATAAATTTGAGAAATTGTGTTTTGGCTTTAATTATTACATATTATAAATTATTTTATAAAAACATATGTTTCCTTTCGAATTGCCGAATAAATAAATGGATAATAAATAAAATACTACGAGTTCAGAAAACAACCCAGTCATGAAGAAGAAGCGCGCAGTTTCAAGTTGCTAAATACATATTATTAACATATTACTAGAAAAATGTTTATCAAAAATAGTCTTAAAATTATATACGATAATTTTTCTATTCACGACAAAAAGATTTACAGATCGTATTTGCATTTCACTAACGTATCGTACATTTACAAAATGTACATACATATGTTACACACACATATATTATACGGCAGTAAAGTATTAGAGTCAAGCTTTGATATATCTATACATATAATAAGAATGTAAACGTAACGTGTCTGTACTTTTTCGTGAAAAAAATTGTTCCAGGTGTCTAGAGATAAGTAATAAAATACATTTCAATTATTTTTAGAAATGTCTGTATGTCTGTCTGTTTATCTGTCTGTCTGTTTCTAAAGTACAGGGCTTCACAGTAAAACTACACAAGAAAATCATAAAGCATATCTTCGAGAGTAACGTAGTCTTTGTTTAATTAAAATCGGTTCACTCTACCAAAATTTATTGTAATTTTAATAGCGATGCGGCGTAAGTACGAGAGAAAAGTAGTTAAGTAAATGGACTTAATACAATCAGATGACTTTATTAATCACTGCTTTACATAAGGTTCGACGCGGACGAAGTTGCGGGCACGGCTAGTAATTAAATAAAATAGGTGACGAAAGAGGAAATGTGTACTTCTGTGAATGGTATTTATTTATGAGAAAAGAATCGACAACCGAAACATAATATTAATAGTTGTAATGTATATTAAATTTGTCAAAATTAGTTATGTTACCAATTTATCATTACATAGTATAAAATAAAGTCCCCTACCGCGTCTGTCTGTCTGTGTGTTCGCGATAAACTCAAAAACTACTGAACGGATCGTCATACGGTTTTCACCAGTGGATAAAGTGATTCATGAGGAACGTTTTGGTATATAATTTGTCAAGGATTTTTTTTTATAATCAGGGCGGGACAACGTCTGCCGTGCCTGCTAGTATAGATATAAAATACAATACAGAAGATGGTAATACAGAAGATGCAATAAAGAAAAATAAAAAGAATATTGCTTATAAGTATATTGCATCGCCGTGTCGAGTTTCATGATTAACCTTCATGGATTTAAAAAATATTGCCGAGACATTTTCGCTGTTCTCTTTCATACACAAGAGATAACAGTTTAAAAACCTTGTTGTCCCTTTCACACTCACAGTTACACTTTCACTCGTCCACACTAGTTCCTTATGCAGTTAACTTTCTCAAACGTTAGTAGGTTTTGAGACCGAATCTGTCAATGGTGCGTGGAAATTCGTGGAAACAGTGAGTACACTTTTTCATTTTCATGTCTCTCGGTTCTATCTTATCCTATTCGATAAAGATTGGATTAAGAATTT
Source organism: Antheraea yamamai (assembly GCA_036509395.1). Lineage (NCBI taxonomy): Eukaryota > Metazoa > Arthropoda > Insecta > Lepidoptera > Saturniidae > Antheraea > Antheraea yamamai. The sequence continues at coordinate 3,418,011 of AP028427.1, forward strand.
TTATAGTAATTTAACTTATATATCAAATAATATAGGATTTCATTTATAAACATCTTGTGTAAATTAGGTAAGATTTAATGTACATGTGTCATGGTAGTTGGAAAAATCACTACATATTATAAAACAAAGTCCTCTGCCACGTCTGTCTGTCTATCTGTTCGCGATAAACTCAAAAACTACTGAACGAATTTTCATGTGGTTTTCGCCAGCAGACAAAGTGATTCATGAGAAATGTTTAGATATTACATTTATTAAAGTTTTTTTATTATAAGGGCGGAACAACGTCCACCGGCCACGCTAGTAATATATATAATTGGAATAAAGACACAATCACAGATAAAGTCCGTAAGTAATATGATAAATACTATATATCATTACTATCGTAATATTTTTCGCATTCAAAACTAGACTGAACGAAATTTACCGTTCCAAATCAATGTAACCATCTTTACCCAAGAAAATTTTTGGATAAAATTTAATTATAACATTCATAAATTTACGGTCACCTTTACTATAAAAAATGCGTTTAAACAGCATTTCGCATTCGCAAACAAATCTAGTATAGCAAACAGGGAGAATTGCAATGCGCCGCGCCGCGGGCTTCGTCTAATGACTGTTTACAGTGGGGGCTGACTAGTTACCCGTTAATACAATATTAATGCAATTCATTAAACGTACAATTCAAGTGGGCACAACCCTAGACTATTCTATGGTGGATACACATGATGTAATTTTTCTTGGATATTTGTATATTTTTGAAGTTATACTTCTTTTGGCGCGTTAGGGAAAAATGATGAGAGTAAATTTTTACGATGCGAGCGCACACCTTCACGAAAAACATACATCCTGAAGTTAGCTATAGTCAACATTTTGTTTCTTTGTATTTGTTGTTTGTATTTCTTTGTATTAAAACTTTCAATGTATTAAATACCTTTTTTCTATTGTTAGTGTCGTTTTTTCTACAAACGTAGAATAAGGGGAAAGATAAAATTTTTGAAAAGATTTTTATCTTGTTACGTCAAAGAAATATAACTTCTAACGCGTGTATATAAGTACACACACACTTTTTTTATAAATAGAATGTACGTACCTGCAATTTAAATATAATATATGTTTAAATGACTACATATTATGAAACAAAGTCCTCTGCCACGTATGTCCGTCGGTCTGTTCGCGATAAACTCAAAAACTACTGACCGAATTTTCATGCAGATTTCACCAGTAAGTATAATAATTCATGCGGAAGGTTTAGGTATATAATTTGCCATGGTTTTGTGCAAATTGGTTGAAATATAGCAATAATTGTTGTCAATGTGGGAAGAAGTCAAACCGGGGAGTTTCCATGGAAGATTCTGCCTGACACCTTTGAGACATAACAAAACTGGGATATACATCTTCTATAGTTCTACAAATAAGTCTGAGACGGCATATACAGTAGAAACTCGATATGTTAAAACCCAAGAGAAACAGAAAATATTTTAAGTTATAGAGTTTTTAACTTAACGAAGGTTTATGTTACACTCGCACTTTCGCCGCCCACTTTCTTGCAAGTCAAATCATGCCGTTTATCGACCGACCGACCAGCCATTGCTAGATTTAACATTGTCGATTTTCAGCGAATTGGCGAACTCTTCAGCTTTTTCTTTCACTATGGGTCTGTAACACTGACGTTTTGGTTTGGACACTGTTTGAACCTCGTAAATAAATATTGCTCTAAAATAGGGATTTCAGCAATTTTTCGTCTTTTACATAAAATACTTTCTCCAGATTCTCATTTCTTCAAGAGTTCAGCTTCTTTTTTAATTATAAGTGATAATGTAGTTTCGTGTACTCGAAACTGGACCGCAACATTTTTCCTTTCTATCCACTTTTCACCGCTTTTATCGCTTTAAGTTATCAGCGTATGTTAGTATTGTTGATTTTCGTTTTGACCTCATTTTACTTAGGTAACTTTTATCACACAGCACAGTTTCCTGGACAGCGATCAACAACTAATCATCCAAGTAAGCCGCTTGCCTAACCACCGCAAATACAGCTTTTAGGGATGTCAAAGAAACAATAGGGTATTGTATACTTATTATTTGTGTTAACAATTTAACGTGTAAACACGTGCAATCAATAAATTCCGAGAAACTTTTTGTTTTGTATGAAGGTATAAATCGAATGACTGTGCAAAATGTTAGAAATTACTCATTGGCATACAGTTTATTTTACAGAGCTCATCGAAACATTTCTCTAAGTAAGTGAGGGTTAATACTGAAATTATTAGTTATCGAGTGTGCGTATTTTAAATAATAAAGGTTTTAGGCTCTGAAGGGAAGGGAACAGATTATTTTTTTGGAGTTATAGAGGTTTTAACCTTATCGAGGTTCTACTGTATTTATCTTTTAGGAATAGCCTACTGTATTCATTATATATTCTAAAAAATGATGACGTACAATTCGAAAGCTTTTTAGGCGGATACGGTATCAATACTTATCAACTTAAATTCGTTATTCACGTCAAGTATTTCTTATCTTTATCTTTATATGTACACATATTTATAAATTTCTTCTGTACGTGTGTATGTCACTGAACTCCTCCTAAACGGCTGGATCTATTTTGATGAAATTTTGTGTACGTGTTCCAGTGGATCCGAAAATGGTTTATATTCACAATTAGATCCAATAGGTGCCGTTGCGGTAGACTTTTAGGATTTCTTTTATATCAAAGCAGGACAACGTCCGCCGGGCCCGCTAGTGTACATATATAATTCTTCTGTCCGTGTGTATGTGACTGAACTCTTCCTAAACGGTTGAACCGATTTTGTTGTTTCTTTTTTGTGTGTGTTCCAGTGAATTTGAGAATGGTTTAGATTTACAATTGGACCCGGTAGGTGGTGCTGTCTGATTATTATCAGGACAGAACAACATCAGCCAGGCCCGCTATTAACTTATAATAATAAATTAATTAATTACAATTAATATTTTAAAAAAAATATTTAAATCGAAATCTGTGTATCAAATAAAAATAACTTTATTTAGTGCCGTGTAAAAAATATCTTCTGCAAACTCTGAAAGTTAGACATTATCTAAATTAAAAATTTTAACCGAATTAGTAGAACCGTATCTGAGAACTAAATGATACATATTTTTTCTACCGTCGGTACTGAGAACTGACCAATAAGAGGAAAATATGTCACTTATAAGTTATTAAATATAATAATCTTATATAAATAAAATGATAGCAGCGTTGAGAGCGCATCACTTAGGTACTGGATAAATTTCGATATATTTTTCTAGTTTTACTTCTTAGAAACTTAGTCTTTGGCTAAATAAATACCACGGTATCTTAATTTTAAGTAAAGTTTAAAGAAAATACGATTTTTATAAACACTAACAAAGGCTAAATGAATCTTGTAGACAAAGTTTACTTTTGCTTTCAATTTTTTTATTATTTCCTCTGTACGAGTACATAAACCTTATTATTAAGATAATAAAGAAGTCGCGGGAATCAGCTAGTATCATAGTAAAATAATAATATTATTCAACGGAACTTATGCATTGTCACCCTACGCCCTACCCTGTGGACAAACTTGCCAAATTTTATTACTTATATTCAATTTACTTGTCAACAAAATATAATTTAATTTAAAAGGCGAAATCTTTGTGATATTGTATATATTTTATAAACCAAAAATGTAATTTGCATGACAGAACTTGCATTTGAAAAACAATAAAGTTTTAAACAAAATGTTCTAATACTAAAAACACTTACTTTTCATAGGATAAGAAATATTTTTATAGTACTTACTAATATAGTTAGGTACTTTTCAAGAAATATATTATGTGTTTGAAAATGAACTAATAAAGTGCCATTATTTTACTTTTTTATAAAACGTATTAAACTGGTTAAACTCCGAAAATAGAATATTAAATTAATTGAATATCAATTAATTTAATACATATATATTAATTTTTCCATGAGCCGATTTTAATGGGGCCAACACGATGTCACCAGTGAAAACCCCATGAAAGTCAGTCTAATAGTTTCAGACATTATCGTATACAAACAAAAAAATAGACAGAATAAGCCTTTACAATAGACTTACTTTATTTATTTCAAAGAAATCTACAGCTATACATTTAAAAGTATAAAAGGTAAGTAAAATGTTAGTTTCGCCAACAATGATTTCTATATATACATACTTATTATTACTATTACATTGCTAACAAAAACTTTTGTATATTCAGTAAAATATCAATAATCTAATAAATTACGTAACTCTGAAGTGAAAAAAGAAAACACTGGAATACAAATTTAAAATAAAAACAACTACCAACAAGCACTTATAATACAAAGTATGTAAAAATAATCTGCCCCTATCCCACTAAAAACAAATACTACTTATGTTATGTGTGTAAATGTAAGAATCAAAATGCACATACTTTAGAAATCTGTAGGATCTTTAGGATTCAAGTATGTTCAATAATACCTTTTGTAACCATCGCTTTAAAAGATCTACTACACTCACTTATTTTATTTTTTAAAATACTCCTTACATCATTCATAATCCGTTTCTGGGGAATACTTTCAATGTGTATCTGTGATTGATATAGGTTTTTTAAACACACAATCTACGTTACGATACCAGCTAGTTCGAGGGCGTGATAAATTAATAAAGTACTTATCCATAAGCCCCATTTCATGATCAAAGTAAAAATATATGACGCGAAGGAAAAGAAACCAAACATATGCCGGCGTAAATATTTGGACTGGCTCCCCGGGGCCGCGCTTGCTCCCTATTACGTCATACAATTCTGACTATCGATTAGTTGGGACGCCCGGGACTTTCTGTTGTTTCATGACCGTAACGAATGATTGCCAACTAGCTTATACCTATGACTCCATCTGGGTTACTATCCTCTTAACTTTATTTTATTATGGGGCAGTGGAAAGTATACAGGCAGCACACCGCGTGCCTTACTTGTTTATGACAAGAAAACACTTATCGTTGTATGCGCGGTGTTTATTTTCCGAACCGGTGGTAGTTTTGACATTCATAAGTGCCTTTTCAGGGTCTAAATTGAATAAAGAGTATTTTGATTTTGAATTGATTTTGAAAACGTTTGGCGGTAGCCCTAAAAAGTGTTAGTTCTACTGGCGCCGTGTAGCGCATAAACCTACTGACAAGCATATTACACGTTACAATTGAAGGGCTAAAGGGAAAAACAGGGTAAGTCCATTTTTATTGAAATTGTTCTTTTTTGGATTATGGCTACAAAAAAATTCATTTTGTAATATGACTATCTTTTGGTTGTTGTTATATTTCTTATTTAATAGTGAATAACTAGGTAAGTCCATGACTTGACCACGTCGGTTGTTATTATTATTTTATATTATTTATGTTATATTATTTATGTTATATGTTATTATGTTATTTTATATTTTATACCGAAAAAAAATCCAAATACATATAACGTACAAAATTTCCTTTCAAAATCATTCATTCTAATGTATTCAAGTCCACCATATACCTATGCTTCCAAAATTTAAATCGTCTCTCCTGTAAAGTTTTACAAATGTGACTTATTTTCTTTCTTTATTTTATAGTCAACATATAATCCAAATGTTTTTTTTATTTCTGTAGGGAGGGGAAAGGGAGAGGGGGAGGGTGAGGGGGAGGGGTGTGGGGTTTTAGTGTTTTATTTTTACTTATGTTTTAGTTAATGTCTAGAGTTTGTTATTTCTCTTGGTATTTTCTTTTTTTTTTTTTTTTTTTTTTTTTTTTTTTTGTGTTAGGTAGTAGGTTTAATTGGTTTTGGTTGGGTATTTTTTTATTTTTTTTTAATTTAATAAATTTAATTTTAATTTATTTTTTTTTTTTTTTTTTTTTTTTTATTTAGAATATATTAATGGGAAGGTTGTTGTTTGTTATTTTTTTATTACACATTCTTACTATAGATATAAAGAGCAAAGCAACAAAAAAAGAAATAGAATTTTACATCTTTTATACGAATATGTTCTCTCCGAGAAGAGCAGTTGAATTGAGGAATAGAAAAATGCGCCCCCAGAGCAGAACCAAAAAAGGAGGATAATAATGGAATTCAATTATTTATTTTTTTTTTTTTTATAAATATAATTATAAATATATCTTTTTTTTTGTGGTATGAGCTGTTATTGCCCGCTCAGCGATGAAGACGCGTGTTCTCTTAGACCCCCTGCTTCCCGTCCCCTTGTGTTTGGATTGGTTTGTGAATTACGAGAATTTTGATACCTCCCAGATCAAGCGATGGAAACCTATTATTTTTTTTTTTTTTTTTTTTTTTTATTTTTTTTTATTTATATTTTTTTTTTTCTTCAAGGTGGAGTTTGAAGATTCTATGCGGGGGCAAGAAATTTTTTTTTTGGGGGCAGAAAAAAAGAAAAAAAATAAATTATCTCCTTCTTCATTTTTTTTTTTACTGATTTTTTTTTTTTTTCAAAAACACCTCCCAAATATAAAAGAATAAATAGTTATTTTTTTTTTTTTTGTATAGATGCTGAGCCGACCAATTTCAACCCTATTTCCCAAAGGAAAAAGATTGAAATTAGTTTCTTATTAAGTAGAAAATTATTGATGATATTTATTCATTTTTAAGTCAATTTTGAAATTTCCAATTTATAATGTTTTTTTTACCTTTTATTAAATTCTTTTCATTCTATTTATGAATTTTAATTAATATTAATTTCATATTATTTATTTTTCCACACCCCACCCCCCAAAACCTCAAAAAAACATATCACCATTCAAAAAATACCCCACAAAATTTGCCAGTTCTTCCCTTTAGCCCTTCTTGTCACGTTGAATAACCAATATCATATTTTCTCCATCTTTCTCTCGTATTAAAAAAAATATTATCACAAAAACCAAAATACTATAAGTACAATTTATTATGTGAATTCCCTGCGATTTTCGTTCAGGATATAGCGCTAACCTTCAAACAACGTCAAAATCATTCTGACAACCGTGAGAACCGCTAGCCGATATGGCTCCCTAAATAATAATAAAAAAAAAATTGAAAAAATATACTGGCCTCGGGACGTATAGTGATTGAAGAAACCTGTCAGCCCCACGTTAAGTAGTTTCGAGGTCCCATAGATCCATTGTCCCGTTTACCAGTAGCGTATTTTCACGTCAAATATTTGTTTTGGGAATATTTACTAACACGCGAATATATATAATAAGTGCTTACGGCATATTTTTTCACCTGCTTTTTTATATCGTCAAGTTGTCGAAATCCATTCCATAATGCATTAATATTTTAAATCTCAATATTATTGAAGTTGTTTTGATAAACAGTTTAGAAATATTGTAAATAAGCAGTAGTAATATCTATACATAAAATAACAATGTAAATCTAACGTGTCTGTACTTTTCCTATTTTCGTGAAAAAAATTGTTGCAAATGTCTAGGAATAATAATAGAATAAACTTCAATCATTTTTAGAAATATCTGTCTGTCTGTTCGTATGAACGCGCATCACTGCTAAAGTACTGGGCCCACAATAAAACTACGCCAAGAAATTCATAAATCATATCTTCGAGAATAACATAGTTTTTGTTTCATTAGAATCGGTCCACTCTATCAAAAGTTATTGTAATTTTAATGACGACGCGGCGTAAGTACGAGAGAAAAGTAGACAAGTAAATGGACTTAATACATTCATATGACTTTATTAATCACTGTTTTTTATATAAACTTCCACGCAGACGAAGTCGCGGGCACATTTAGTTGTAAATAAGTAATAATCATGAAGTATGATGAATACAGACTTATAAGTAAAGTTTCGATTCGTCGTTGTTAACCTTCCTATACTTGTGCGTCGGTCTGACGGACCGATCTGCGTTGTTTAAAGGAACATGTAATATATGCACAAATATTCACGCTATACTCGGCTATTGAGAAGACCAACCCGTCAGTGTTATGCATTTTAAAAAAACGCATGTCGTCGACAAAACTGTTTTCAAATTTAGTTGTCGATTAAAACAAAAGATTGCCACTTAAAACAAAACAACAAAAACATCGATTAACGAAGAAAGGAAAAAAAAGGTCGGAACTGTTTTATTTTCACCTATTTACGAGTACAAGTGCGTGTCCAGTGGTCGAACTTCGACCACAGAGAAAAAATGTTTACATTTTTTTAAATAAAATAAATAACACTAAAGCTCGTCAATAGCTAAAATAAAAAAAGAATGAAGAAAATCGGCTCAGAAACAGAAGTGGGGAATGTTCTTAACTATTTCTCCATTGCCTATTTATATATAGAGATATATAGAAGATACTGCATTCATTAAACATTCCAAAACAATTCTAAGCGTTATTTTAGTATTGGCTTATATGTTCTAATCTTAAATTCTTTAGACGAACTCCTTTTCATGAAATAGATTAAAATACATTTCTCTTTATTCATAATCTAAAACTTAAACCTTAAAACTATAGTCTTTTATATAAAACTGACGGAATTCTTACAAACTTTCTCTAAACCTACCCTCGTAGTAAAAGCTCTACTTCTAAAATATTAATTTATTTTACCAGAAATGTTGGCTACAAGTCTACATTCATGTTAGGTTTCTCGTTTCCTATACAAATATACTTTTAGAAATAATATTTCGATTTTTTTTTACAATCTTAACAAATGTATATTTAGTACGGAAACACGAGATAAATTATATAATATCAATTTGAGATCAGATGATTGGTTGTCGTATTAATTGTTGGCTTGTGAATGACAATGAATTCGGGACATCAAGAAAATGAGAAGCCTAAAATATGTTAAGTCTAGGCCTAGATTTGTTATGATACCTTAATATCTATATGTAAATAAGCGAAAACAAAACAGTTTAGTACCATTTTATTCTCTGTTTTTCTTCTTTTTTTTTGTTTAGTAGCTATAGACGAGTTATATCGTGATCAATTTTTAATTTGTATTTATATCTGTTCGTTCTAATATACGATCCTTATTTCAACTAATTTATAACATTTCTACATTGTTTTAAAAAAAACATTTTTTTATTAAAACTAAAAAAATATTGATTTACAGTCGAATTTTGGACGACCTCTAGTAAATACAATTTTGTATGAAAATATCATTAAAATTAGCTATTTATTGTGGCGTTGACATCGACAAAGATGACCTCTCCTGTCACATACGTCCCAAAGAATAGTGCAGTGCTAATGATTATTTGATATATGGACAACTATATTTTAGTGCTATTTCAGTACAGGGCACTACTCTATTAATTCATAAAAATATTACATACCTAATTTTATCTTTTTGTCGTCATTCGGACAAATGTCACAACTTCTTCGTATTTAAACATTTCCTTGACTATATGCGAAACGAGGTTTTTGTCGTTCTATCTTATTATTAAATCTATAACAAGATTTCACAAGCGTTCATATTTAAAATTTTCAATTGCTAAAATTTACACAGTATAAACAAATTCCATATAAAGTGCTATTGTTATGTACAAAGCTAGACATGCGCCTGAATCACAAGGTGTGGCAGTTCGTTGACAAAGGCATTCACTGTTCGGCGCTCTTCGGTAATCTTCGTTTCTCGTCCGTCGGCCAACCCGCGCTCGTCCACAGATACTCTAGAGGTGCTTGCACTACACGATTCACCTGCTCTATTACTTTGTTTTTGTTTAGCATACTTTCCGATTTACACTCTATTTAGTAACTGCCACGCTCTTAAATAACTTAGGGTGATATTGGATGATTGCAACCTTCTATATTTATTAAACTAACTAGCTGACCCGTGCAACTTCGTCTACACCAAATCGGTTATTACCGGTTTCAATTGTATTTTTAAACGCAAATAATCTTAAAAAACCTAAACCCCTATTGCAGCGTTATCCAGCACTTCCAATCGTGAATCCAAACTATCCAGGGACTCACTCAAACATATACCCAGTTGGTATGTGAGAAATCTTTTAAAATAAGCCTAGAATCTGTTCGCAGCATTACCTAAAGTAGTGTCATCAAAGTGAAGATCAAAACTAACTTACATATATTGCCGATAAATGTCTACCCAGTACTCCTTGTAACTTCATAACGTAACGTACTGTAAAAATTGAATTTTATCTACATTAAATTTCCATTTTGTTTTAGTTGTTTGTTTTATAAGAATTTGTAAAGTATATGTGAAATCTGCATTCAATTTTAATTTTGTCACATTTATTTTACTTTTGACATATAAACCACCTTTTTTACTGAGAAACTGAACTTGGGATAATATACTTTTCTAACAGTGACAGAATTTTTGAAATCGGATCAGTAATAGGTACCAAGCATTCCTCGAAAACAAAACTTTACCTCTCATTACAATATTAGTATAAATATAACATAGTATGGTAACTGCAAACACTTCAACTGATTTATTTTAATCGTAGATTCACAAACCTAAAACCCAACTACTTCAAGACTCAACAACATTTAGAAAACTAATTTTATCAAATATCGAAACAACACACGTACTGATAGAACTCTAGTTGAGATTCATCTTCTACAATGCAATGTAACTATTATCTAGGTTTATGTTTTAGGAAAAAATCTTGTCACCTTTGTTTAGCAAACATTTTTTATACAATAAAATAAATGTAACAACATATAAGTGACAGTTTCGTTTACACATATTTTTTTCATATGAGGTTGATAATTACGCATTGAAATGTCATATAGCCGTAGCTCAGTTATAACGTACTGGACGTTATATGGTCCGCCGGAGCCGACGGTTCGAATCCCGGCGATCTTTTTTTTGGTATTTTTTTTAAAGTAGCTTAGGGAAATATAGCTTATCTTTTTAGTTAATCTGTCTGCTATATATAGCACAATGAAAATTTACCAAAATCCGTCAAAAATTTCATTAACTACAAATTTTCGACTTCCGTCCGTTATCCTGGAGAATTCCTTGCGTTTTATGAGATAAAAAGTATCCTAGATGTAATCTCGTAATATTAGTTATCACTGTGCCAAATTTCGTCAAAATCGGTTCAGTACTTTCAGAGTGATGCGTGTTCACAGGGACAGACAGACAGACAGACAGACAGACAAAAATTGAAAAAAGATTATTTTTGGCTTCTATATCGATAACAAAGTCTACCCCGATAAAAATTTTCAAAAAATATTTAATGTACAGATTTGACCTTGCTACAGTTTTATTATAGTATAGATTTGGGGTATTATTGCATCCCAACTAACAACCTCTTTAATTTGTAATATTTGAATAGATAATCAATCAGCACTTCGATATTAAATATATGAAAGTAAACTCTCAATTTCGATGTAAACGCAAACGGCATAGGAACAGTTCAATCGCGCATACATCGACTTTGTCCGCACAACAAAGGGACCGTTGTGGCGAGCTGCGCTGCGTGCCATTCAACTTCTACTTCCACAAGTCTGTCTCACTAAACTCCTTGCTGTATAACACTGACCTATTGAGCCAACAGGTGAGTCTAACTAACAAAACATAATATTTGTCTATACACCTCTCACCTATGGATTGAAAGGTTTTTATAGTTATGTAGTAAAACAAATAGACATGTTTATTTATTTACTTTAATTTAAAATAAACGGACGATTTCATTCGTCTACATTAATACTTATTTAATTTGAACATGTTTCTTATATTTATTATACATATTAACACTGGTCAGAAAAATGGCTTTAAAAATTGTTTATCTGTTTGTATATGCGGAATTCATTCAAGAACGACTATGATGAAAATACATATTTGTTCACAGTTCTTTTATTTTCATATACTTTAGAAATTTTAGACTAGGAATATATAAATTCGATCGTACACTAAGCTTATTATTCACACAACTGTTTTAGCACTAACATTTTTTTTTTCGTAATCACTTGGCTTCCCTTGCCACGCTTGCAAGTTCATACCAAGATTTTATGAAAGGTGCATTGATCCATCACAAATACTTTATACCACATTCTGCTTCGTTTCAACAACGTGCAAGCGTTTCAAGTCGATTAGTCGATCTACATGTACCCCGCTTACTTTAAAAATATACATTATGGGCAATAACAATGAAGGATATAATAGGTAGATTATACGAGATGTCTCGTTCTGTAATGTTTTACACCAAAGGCCTCTACATCAAAGTAGTTTCTCAATCATATTATATGTAGATTTAAGTTTTGACTTAAATCCTGTATTTTTCTTGACTTTATACGATTTAGCCTTTGGCAACGGTCTCACCTATAATAGCCTAAGATGGTAAACACGCTAAATCTGTAGATGGTCTGGATACTATATACAACTGCTGGAACACCTATAAGCGCTTGTCGGCAGATTTTCAACTTGAGGGTTTTTTTTATATCATAAGAAGCAAACGAACAGGCGGGTCACCTGATGTTAAGTGATCACCACCATTCATAGACACTAGCAACACCAGGAGAGTTGCAAGTGCGTTGCCAGCCTGTGTTTGGGGGAAGGGGGGAAATTGCAGGAGAACTGGGGAGGAGAGAAGAGACGAGAAGGAAAAGGAGGGGGGCCTCCGGCGCTCTCACTGACCGAACGAAACGCAACAATGTTCTAGCACTGTTACTTCACGTCGGTTTTCTGTGAGAGGGTGGTACTACTCCGGGCGAGACGACCCATTCGTGCTGAAACGAGTAACAGCTTCAGCGTGACTCTACCACCCACAGCTAGCAGCATGCAGCAGCAAGCAACAAGGCAAACAATGGATAAGGCCCTACCTACTACCATCCAATGTTTTCGTCACAGCTCTCTGTTAGCTCTCAATAGTCTCTCTTGCTGAGCGATCAACCTTTAAATAGTATGAAAAGATTCAGTCAAAAATGAATTTCATATTTATAAGCCCACATAACCCTAAATCACAGACAGTCACGCTCCACATAAATTGGCCACAGACGTGAATTCCCTATTAATTAATCGCTTGACGCTAATTATACGACACGAGTGCCTACACGAACAGCGAACACAATAGGGCATTGCATGTATAAACGCATCAACAACATGCACATAACACAATGCTAACCATAGTAACATTAGCGAATTTGACGGAGCGGGTCGCTCGTTTCGCACATACGTTTTCTTGTACGGGCACTAACGTATTGAAGATATTCATATTGGCATACAATATTGCAGTGGTCACTGACTGAAGTACAACCGTTATTAAAGGTACAGCTACAGTTCCCTAGCAAATAGACATTGCTTTGAATTAGAGAAACCTGCAGTTTCTATCTTAAAGCCACGTTTACTCATATGACGTCACTATAACAAGCCAATAACAAAATTGAATGGATAGGTATTTCCTTAATACCTATAACAAATATAAAAAACTTTATAACAAAGCTTTGTCGTATTGTAATCGAATGTCGTAGTAAATATGAATAAATAGTTTGAGAATGTAAGTCAAATAATCTGCTTGTAATTTTTGATTGACAGCCTTTATCCTTATAAATAGGACATTTCACGTGTATAAGATAACGATAAATAAAGTTACCTATCATTGTAGAGCGCCGGAGGCCCACTTCTCTTTCACCCTCCCACTTCCCCACTCCCTCTTCTCCCAAACATAGGCTGGCAACGCATTTGTGACTCCTCTGGGGTTTGGAAATGTCTATGGACGGTGGTGATCACTTAACATCAGATGACCCGCATGTTCGTTTGCATCTTATGATATAAAAAAATATATCAAAGAATTCTTTATTATTATTACTTCATATTAATATTTCTAGTCAAATACATATTTATTCATTCATACCTCGTTTAATTCAATAATACCTACCCTAAATAATTATTGGAGATTATATACGTTTAAACAGATGGATATATGGTAATGTCGCAGCATTTTAATATGATATCTAGCAACCCAACGACTTTGACAAGCGCCAGACGTCAAGTCAGTGTGACGTATGTATTTAATCGATCTATTTCCTTAACGAATTCAAATCCATTTTAAAAATTCTAGTATATTATAGTTGTAATTGCACCTGTATCTCATCTCTGACAAAATAATCTCAAATGATACGCTATTGGTCTGACGGGCCTTCACAGCTTCACTCGACTAACGCGAGAGCTTAAGGCACTTCGCCGCTTGGCGACAAGCTCAAGGGTGCCAGAGTGGCTTAACCTCGGCTTGGGCTGTTGCCTCGGATGCGACTTCGCGAATCTGTCTAAGCTAAACTAAGCTAACTATTTATACATATAAGAATTCCTGCGATACGCGTGTGTACTGGGCACGTGAACCTCACGAATTTAAACGTGTATTTGAATATATTATGTATCTGAAAGATAACCAAATGCATACTCAATTTACAGCTGCTATGGTATCTATTGACCTCGCTAAACTATCTTATACATTTAACTCCTAGTGGTCGAATAGTTTGACGGGTGAAATATCCGCAAATTCGAATCGTGATAGGTACTACGAATTTTTGGAAATTCACGTACATTTGATAATTGAAATTGATAACACTATAAGCTTTATAGGCTAGAACACTATAAAACTATAGGCAGTGAAGAAAAAACATCGTGAAGAACCTGAGAGATACAAAAATATAGAAGTATTTTGTGTATTTGAAATTATTAATACGTCGTGAGTTGTCATAGCGAATATGCTCTTAATTTCTCTAGGCAAAGGGCATTTGGATCCGCAGTGGGACTCCTCCAGGTCGGCATTATCATATAAACTAAGAACCCGTTTTATAAGTCGCAAAAAGATTCAGGTAAAACCGTAAATAAATCCACTCCAATGTCAAATAACAGTACCGTTCCACCAAACAATACTGACTCGCGAGTTCCGTTAGACTCATAAGGAAAAACTATTGAACAATTGTAACTGTAGCAAACAAATTCAGCGACACATCCGACACGACAATGAACTTGAATACATGCAATCAACACGTAGGTAAGTACAGAAATAAGCGTTCGTGGTATAGTGACAGGCCATCACTCCAACCGCACCGTCAAAGCGTTCAGCGGGATTAAGAATAATTAGCCAATTTGTCATTTTAATGTCACATGCCATCACGTTCTTTGCCATGAAAATGTATAAAATATAAAGTTAATAAAAAAAACTTAATCCACGTTGAGAGTATCATAAAAACTATGCGTCGGCATAACTCATGCGTCTTTGCCTTTTGTGGTGTTTGATAAATAAGAAGTTATAAAAAAGCATAACATTCGTTTCTGCGTCGGATCAGTCATCCGTTGATCTCGGCGAGAAACACGTCTGGGCTCTTTAAACGCCTTGACTTATTTATTTGCATTGACAAGTGAACTAATGATGATTTGATTCGGACCTTCGCTGGGGTTGGGGGAATATTTAATAATGTTTATGAATCATCATTATTTATCCTTTGAATCGTCATCGCATTAATTATTTAGTGCTTGAATAATATCCCTATGTAATATAAATTAAAAAGACAAAAAAAACTGACTTTGTATAATTATTACGTTGCCGTAAAAATGAAGCACAAATGCAATATCTGTGTATATGTTAATAAATTTAAAAATAGTAAGTTTTTAAGCTATATACAAAACTAGCTGTTAAATCAAGATTATTTTTTCAATGCATCTACCAATTCAGTTAGGTAAATAAAAATAAATTTCGTATAAAGCACAACGCTTATGTGAGGTAACATTCACGTGTCCCAACCGCGCGGTATGGTACATCGATAACACAGGCCACTCACAGTTCGGTCCTTCTCCGTAATGTTGTGTGGCATCTCGGAATTCACGTTCCGTGGTATATTTTCCATCTACTCCACTTATGCACAATTTCTGAATTGTATTGCATAACATACCACCAATATTACAAGATATATAGTCAAATAACACAAGATATCAATTCAGTTACGAAAACCAATACGTGGCAGATTAAGATCCCGCCAAAAACAACAATGCAAGAATGCAATCGTAAATTATTTTACCAATATTGTATAGAAAACCAGAGTTAAAAGATAAGCCTAGTTGTTCTATATACTGTTAACTTTATATAATAACATTAAAGTTTACAGTGATCAATATAAACCACCCACATATGTTAGCAAAGCTGGCCGCGGAGTCGTCCGGTTCGTCATGAAATGATTGATATTGACTGTCGACTCATTAGCTGAAGGGCTTAGCAACGCCGCGGCCGTTCCGTACCACTTAATCACTCGAACAAAGCACTACCTACTCGCGAGAACTCAGAAAGCATCATTCTTCGTCAGGAATGTGTGTGCGGTGGCACAATTTATAGACTTACAGCGAATTACAATTATTATAATATATATTTTATTACTAGACTAGCTGAATCCCCTGACTTCGTCTAGATTGTTTATTATCTCAATTGTTTTGTTTTGTCTCAAAGGGCATTAAGCAGCGTTTTAGACGAAAGCTCCCAGGCGGCTTGACTTTTTCCGACACTTCCAACATTTATCGTTAGATTTCAACCAATTTAGAAAAAACATTAACAAATTATATATCTAAACTTTGAATGAATATCTCTATCATGAAAATTCGCTCGGTAGTTTTTGAGTTTATCGCGAACAGACAGACAAACAAACAGATACGGTGGAGGATTTTATTTTATAATGTGTAGTGTACAACGGCATTTCTTACCAGCATCATGCTATTTTGAACCTACTATTTAAACTCCTTAAGAGAAAATTGTCCAAATCCTTGTTTCCTGCTCACCTACATTATTATAAAGAACTGCACAATAAGGTAAGCTTCTATGAAAATTTCTAACAGGCAATCATAAGAATCAAGTAGTGGTAGTTACAGTAATACTGGAAAGTGCCTCGTCGTAAAAGGTCTTATTTCGATGTAATTTGGGAATATAAATCACAATGATTCTATGGTGAAGTTGACAACTTATAGATAACTTCCTTATTGACCTTCGGAAGATATCTAGTTGTTAATAAATTTTAAGTAATTCTTTACTAATTATTGATGCTAAGGATTGATTTTAAGGAGAAGTAAGTAAAGGATTGTTACTTCCAAAGTTGGTTACACTATTTTATATACCAATAGTAACTAAAATAATAACTGGTTAGATATACAATGTTGATAACTTCTGCTACTGGAAAAAAAAAGTATTAACTTATTCATTTATATGAAAGACGTGAAAAGGGCAAAAAATAGGGAAAACGTTAAATATACTAGATTGAAGCCCAAAGTGTTCGGCTATAAAATATATCCTATTAAATTTTACTATTAAAAACGAAAACAACTTTAAGACAGGAAAAAATCCTGGGTATTATTGATAACATTTACTTCTTATATGCATTTCTATTGTGCATTTTTATATAAAGTCAACATTTCTTGTACAGTTGCAAATATGTATGACTGGCCAATATATTATGGATATAAAAAAAAAAACAAATAAATTGAATCATTACATAGTATAAAGTCCCCCTTTTTTTTTTTTATTGTAGCTCGGCAAAGTGACTGTACTGTGCCTGATGGTAAGCACAGTACAATCCAAAAACAATGGCAACCACCGCAAGACATACTATCTATCGCCGGTCGCCGCTGTCATGCCGGCCTGAAAGCGACCCAGTCAGGGACAGACCCCCCCCCCCCCCCGTTGCTGGATATACACCGGCTGATCCCGGAACGCGACACGCCCAAACGTGTCACTATGGCGGGTGTTCCACCTGGTGTACGGTGGTCGCGATCCAGTCGGGTACAGACACCCTACCACCCCGCATTCCCTACCGCGTCTGTCTGTCTGTCTGTTCGCGATAAACTCAAAAACTACTGAACGGATTTTCATGCGGTTTCACCAGTGGATAAAGTGATTCACGAAGAACGTTTTGGTATATAATTTGTCAAGGATGTATTTTTAATCAGGGCGGGACAACGTATGCCGGGCCCGCTAGTACTACATAAAATGAAAAATTGTGCGAACAGTTCATGATTTGGAGATACGTCACCGACACTCGCAACACTAAGAGGTAAAAGCAGCATACCTAAATTTTTCACAAGACATCATCACGCTATGTTTAATAAGTCGCAAGCATACATAGTTACCGCACTCTGTGAAATACGTGCTATTTAGGAAGAGCGGTGACAAAAGAGACACGCAAGGACATCGATTTTCTACTGTCATCATAATATGATTTTATAACGCGGTAAATAAAGTAACAAGGGACCACGATAAAATTGATAATATGTCAAGAAAAACTAATCGTCATTTATATTAAATCACTAAATGGATTTAATTGAATCAGTTACTTAAAGACCTCGTCACCGTATGTAGCTGGTATACAGGACCCCTAACATTTATCACATATTAGTCGAAACCGAACCTTTGTATAACCTAGCAAGGCAGCCGAGCGAACCGTCGTACTATCGGGAGGTTTAATTACCATAATTAATTAGATCCCGACGCGCAGTCGCGGACAGAATAGAAGAACGATGTCGGCTCCGTATCGTTGTCATTAAGCCGGCGGAGGTGACGAGTACCGCATCGTATTTTAAAAACCCCATCATTAGTAGGAAGTGGTTTTTTTGTCGGCAACATCGTTCGCTGCTATTATCGTCCGCTATCAATCATGCCAGCCCGAGTATCATATCATTTATATATCCGTGGCGTAACGGATCTCTAGAATGCACGAGTGTGCGTTCGGAAGAGTTTTTCGAATCAATTGTTTATATAATTTTATATCGTTAATGGATTTATATAGTAACTGATATAGTAACTAATAAATTAATGTACAATTTTGTAAACATCATAACTGTGTTTCGAAATACGTCTATAAATCAGGGCACGTATAGTGATGTTAATTATGGACGGAAGTTAGGAATTAATAAAAACTTCTACATCTTGTAACTTGGTAAAATAATAAGGATTATTTTTTATTCTATTTCCGCACTTTTGTTTGTATAGTTTTGTTTATATTCTTTTGGATTATCGGTCAAAATTTCTGTTTTAGATATTCCAATCGTCTCCTGAGTAATGTTTCAAGGGACACATTAAAGTCGGACGCGGAAAGGACCCCAAAATAAATACATTCCACGGTTAATCGAGGATGAATTCGTTGGGGCAGATTGGCTGATTTGTATCGATACCGGGAAACAAAATACACTATCTATTTTAGAGTGACGACATAGATTAATGTTGTAGTACCTTAGATAATTAATTATAACAGACTTATAAGATATAAAAAACAATTCACGTAATTACTATAGGGAGACAAGATATGATATGGAAAAATCTACTGTATAAAAAGTGTAGTAGCGAAGAATATATAACAGCAATTTGCTTCTAATTTGAATGAAAAAAGAATGCCTTCTAACAGAAGATACACTTCTGTAAATAGTTCAAGAAGATGCATGCATTATGATATTTTGAACCTATAATTTTCTTTTTACCATTTATTTACGTAGGCGTAATTTGAATCGACTTGTGTACACTATTGAAGTAAATAAATATATATATTAGCATTAAGATATGTTAGTGCGTTACGCGTCGAGGGCGGAGCGCGGGGCGTACCGGAAGCGTATTACTCGCCAGCGGTGGCCGGAAATCGGCAATATATTGCGATAGCCGGCGGTAGACGGCTCAGCGCGTAAATAATTCCGTGATAAGGAATCGTAGAACTTTACGAGGTCTGTAACTACGGCGTGATTTAACAGTCATCTTAATTTTGATAGCGATTAACTACAATCATATGGTAATTTACTTTTTAAAGATGCTTAATGTATACTTAACTAGCGTGATCTGAGGACACCAATACCTTGATAATAATAAAAACTGATAAATTATATATCTAAACCTTCCTTGAGAATCACTTTATCTACTGGTGGAAACCGCACGAAAATCCGTTCAGTGATTTTCGAGATTATCACGAACAGACAGACAGACGTGGCAGAGGACTTTGTTTTATAATATATGTTGACTCATTCATAAAAATGGAACAATTTAATCAAACATGAACGCTTACTATATTCTTGTAATATTATAGCTAAAAGTATTAAATAATAAATAAAATATATAAAGAAGCCAGTTTAAATAAAAACTACGTAACAAATATATACGACTATGTATAAACAATAAACACCTTGCCATTTTTAGAATAGTTCGTAGTTTAAGTATCAATGTAGTGGCTTAGATCGCTATCGGCCATGTTTATCCAAATCTCCCTTTGATTCGGGCAGTGTTTACAATAGTATGTACATACGACGTCATTAACTGAGGCCAGCGATGGACCGCGACATTTATTTTACGGCATCCGGCTATAAAAGTGATCCACTGCTTGCATTCTGCAGCGTCGTCCCATTGGTATTACGTTGATATAGGCCCACAAGTCCACCCAACTAGAAGTGACAGGAAAGTGTTAATCCGCTCTCCGAAATTTGAAGTAAAATTGCAGTTAATCCAGTGCGTTAAAAAGTTCGCTATCCATTGTTATAGGAGGCATTCTAAATATTTGGACTTGGAATACGCTGAATTAATTTACACAATACTATAACCACGATGTCTAATATGGTTGTAAAATTCATTGTGGATTACAAAGTTCAGTCGTAGCTAGCTACCAGACCTATTTCAATATAATTTTTTAATGATAATTACATTAAAATTCAATGTAAAATCTATAGAAAGAAATATTTCAAAGTAATTCTTATGATTATTTACTACTAATCTATATATAATTAGTCTTGAAAAATAATTATGAATATTTTCGTCACACCGGCGTCTTCAATTCATTAATGATTACTAGAAAACTCTGACGTTATATTTAGGAGTTGGAAATCCTATTTTCATACCACTATAATTAGAAAAACTTTATATATTTTTGTAATAGAAAACATGGATACAATTTCAAATAAAATATGAATAGAAATGTCTTATCCAGCGTTATATAAATCAATGGAAACTGCCCACAGCCCGCATCCCCACGGAAGTGATAAAGCTTTTTGGCTAAAAAAGCATTCGGGTGGTGATGGCGCGGAAGCAGTAGAAATTCCTAATATTCCGAGATAATCTTGAGTCGGTTTTAGTGCCGGTTCGGTTCCGGCGAGTGGAACGATAACTTTTATGACGTAATACTTTAATATGAAAAAGAATAGAACTTACATGTTTCGTTTGTACAACGACGCGTTATTGTTATTTTACATGTACTAAATATTAATATAAGTAAAAATCATTATTTTTTAGCTTTAGTTTCTATGTAATTATTGTTCAGGATGATAAGAAATATCTTCTTTAAGTTACAACTCATTAAGTATATAAGTTTTAAAGACTCTTATAGCAATCTTCTACCTCTCTTATAATTAGTAGGAATGTTTTTATATTTAATGAAAACAATTTAATAGCTTATTAACTGATCAGCGTATTGAAAATGCCAACAAATCTTGAAAACAAATAAATAATTGAACGGTTTACAAAAAGATTAAAGGTTTACTAGTTTTAACATTTTTCCACTTTTACGATGTAATAATTGTTTAAAATGATTTAAAGATAAGTTTTAAAAGCGTGTGATTTTCATCTACAACATATATATAAAATATATATAATTTAATAATAGAAATCCATTTAAAAATAGGTGTTGTGGACAATGAAAACGAGATTTTCACATATAAGCTTAGATATAACGCACAGCTTACAGCGGCGAGTCTAGAAGCAGGACATTTTCCACATGAATTAGTATATAATGCAGATTTGCCAAAGATCCCTATATACAACATTAATCCTAACTAACGTTAACATCCTCTCTAAGGGTTTTTTTCTTTTTTTACGTTTGCTGTTCGGTCCATCGGTATAAAATGTCACTTTTACAACTATCACCATAGTTACCAACATATATGTTGCTTTGTATTAATCGTGCGTTTAACGTCAGATGATATCATTACATAGTATAAAACAAAGACCCCTACCGCGTCTGTCTGTCTGTCTGTCTGTTCACGATAAACTCAAAAACTACTGAATGGATCTTTATGCGGTTTTCACCAGTGGATAAAGTGATTTACGAGGAACGTTTTGGTATATAATTTGTCCTGGATTTTTTTATAATCAGGGCGGGACAACGTCTGCAGGGCCCGCTAGTAATATTATATTTTATTTATTTACTTTTATCGAAAGTAGACGGGAAATCTATTCAGGCACAAGGTCAGCTTCATAATAATTATGTAAAATATTTAATTACCTTTATATTTTACAGTGAGTTCAAAGAAAGACTTTTGAACATGGTTCTTAAGTTAGAAACGTGTAGACTTTCTGTTGTGTGATAAATTATGTATTAATAGAGTAAAATCGGATCTAAATAAAGAAGTCAAGTACTAGGTATTATACTGTCACAGGAATTGCTTTTAAGATGTGTTACAATCTTTACTAAAATTACAAAGAGTATATATACCCTCTGACTTGTTATAGTATAAAACAAAGTCCTCCGCCGTGTTTGTCTGTCTGTCTGTTCGCGATAAACTCAAAAACTACTGAACGGATTTTCAAACGGTTTTCACCAGTGGATAAAGTGATTCACGAGGAACGTTTTGGTATATAATTTGTCAAGGATTTTTTTTATAATTAGGGCGGGACAACGTCTGCCTGGCCCGTTAATTAAAAATATTATGAACCTGGTTCAACAAAACAACCTCTAGCGAACTTTACACTGTAAGATGTATTTGTTTTTAGTATTTAATTATATATATTACTAAATGACGGATGTGATTACTTTGCTGTTGTGATAAGATATAAGATTTCACGTGGACCAAGTCACGGGCAGTTACTAATAATATTCTAAATTGTACATGTTAGTATCTAAATTGGAGCCTAGTGTGTGTAGTCAAGGTTAATAATAGTATAGCTATAAAATAGCTCGACTACGTAGTCAGAGATACGTATATAATGGGATCAATCAACAAATTAATATGAACAGAATCGAGACCGAAATGTACGCTGACAAATGAACGTGGACGATAAAAAGGAAATTAATCTGATGCACAGGAAATAGGACATTGATTCAATTGTCGGTGGACTATTGTTAGCGGTGAACTCGCGGTCAGTTACGACTGTATCTCGAATTGTTCACATCACATTAAGTGTACGACTTATTTACAATTACCAAACAGTATTATCAGAATTTTACAATGACGACTCAGCTGTTAGGGCCCGTTCATGTATTACCTAAGCAGATTTTTTGTAATTTCTGACCGCTCTCTCCTCCTGGTCAGCATAAGCAAGCAATTCTCTTGCCTCCCTCCCATGCTTACGTAAATATTTATATAAGTATTTGTTAATTTGTTCCGGTTTCCTTATTGATTCATTGGCACCAATTAACAAGTCTAGAAAGAAGGAATTTATAATATATAGAGAAATTAATTTATAACGAATCGCCACTGGGCGATGGTATCCTAGAGGATAAGACCGTACGCCTCATATATCAGACCTACACATCCAGATCCCCTATCACTTAAGTCATTAAAAATAAGTGCAGCAAATACCTACCCTCCCACCCCCTTTTAGTAATTACGTAATATTTGAATGATCCCTAAGGTGATCAGACACCGCTTTCATCGACATAGTTTCGACACCTTTAAAATGAGGCTAATTTCGCGTCGAAGGAAAACATCGTGGTGAAACAAGAGCTTCGTTGTAGAGTTTTTTTATCTGGCCATCTACCACCTTAAAGTTTTTTTTTTTCGAACTTAGTAACGCTGTTCAGATCGATCTTTACAACTTCACCGGACTCGAGAGCGCGCGCGAAAGTCACGCAACTAAAATAACAATTTTCTCAAAGATGCCAAGTTGAAAATACATCATCAACCACCTGCAACTGTGTATCGACAGCAATACTTAAGAGCCAGTTCTATTTAGGCCTAGCGTTTTAGCATCTTGGATTATATCATCTTATTAGGTAGGTAGGATTATGTTCGAATGCAATATAAAAAAGGTAAAAATAATTATTATCGTCCTATAAATTCGTCCCGCACCGGGATCGAATCTAGAAAGAAAGATACACACATGCAACATATATTTACAAGTATGTACATAATTCAAGTGAGATAAGTAAGTATTACGTGAAGACAAGAAAGCCTTTGTATCAGCATAAGACTGCAGGCTGGAAAGTGCAAACGTTACAGTGCTAATTTTCTGACAAGTCCTGTTTTATACATACACAAACAAATGGAACGACAAAACACACGGACGAGCTTAGACTACAATTTCAAATTACAATATCAGGTATATGCATGTCATAACAGATAATCTAGTAATGTCTATATACAATCCATAATTTGCGGAACTTTACATATTATATTGAACGAAATGAATTTCTGATTCAGAAGTAAGGCTTACTTACACCAATTGCACCACGGGTCAATCATTTTTCAAACAAAATCATTTCATGAACTACGTTTTTTAATTATGAAAAACAGCTCTTACTTGACTTCTTGCATAATCCGAAAGTTGCGTAGATTAATCCTGTAACAAAAAATAACATATTATTAATCGGCAAACAGACACTTTATAAATATAATGAACAAATGGTGAACGTTGAAAGATGACCACCATTACCGTGGTGGTTCGGAAAAACCCTCACCAAACATGTTAAAGGAACAATCAATTCTGTTATAATGTATACATAGCTACCATATTCCTATTTTAATATTATATAGGATCAAGTTTGTAAGGATGAATGTTTCTTACTATTCACGCAAAAACTGCTGAACGGATTTTGATGAAACTTTACAATAATGCTTATACATCAAAATAGCATATAGGGTATATATAAATTTAATACATATATGTTGTTAAAATTGGTCGAAATACAACGATAACCCACAAGCAGATCAAAAAAATACTACCATTTGAGAACTAACTGAGTTACACGAAGGTAATGTATACTGTCATCACTATTTATAAAGATACCAATGCAGATGAAGTCACGGGAGTATACTATAATGTATTTGTACAGATAAAGTTGAAGTGTCTATTATTTTTCCGCGATAATCCTCGAAAGAACTTGATCGATATTGACAAAACTTTTACTAGGCAGATAAATTACAATTTTTTAGACAATAATGTACACGATATATTAATAATCATCTATTTAGGTTTAGTAATATTGATAAAATTAAGAAGAGGGAGAATAAAATCACCAACTAGTAATGAATACACTATAAAACAAACATAATATTTTTCAATCCATCACGACATTCGAACTGGGAAATTAATCAACTCACAGTGGGTAGGCACCGGCAGTTCGCCCTATTAGAAAATGATTTAGTCCGCGGGTCCATCGGACCCCACTTTCCCTGCAATTAGTTGCGCCGCCAACAATGCGCAGTGATTTTTAAATGATCAGCCCCCCGCGCCATCTGTCGCTTTCAGACTGCCGCTAAGTAATATTGGTAATTGCAGGCGTATGTACTGCTCCAAAACTACGTCAAAGATGTGATTTAATCGAAACTATTAACACTAATGGAGCTAGAAGGAGCACAATTAACATTTAAAAAAATCTAAATAATGTAGATACTGAATAATGACGTCCACGTGTATTGTCCCACTCCTAACTTAATATGTCTTTTATACGAGCAAAATCATCACATACAAACGTAGTAGGGATTGTAAACTCCGAAATACCACAATTATATATTTTTCTCATATCCAGTGTACACAATTATATATTTTCACACAGTGTAAAGCGATTTTAAAATTGCTTCCGAAAAACACTACAATACAGTCCAAAAATAACAGCGACCATTAAAAGACCATCAGCCATCATTGACACTGTCACGCTGACCTGCAATGCTCGCAGTACTTGCATACGTACCAACTGAGTCTGTACCAGACACGCCTAAACGTCCCATTACTGCTGGTATTACAAACGATGTACAGTGTTCACTATCACCTAACGTCGTATGCTACCCCATGTATTTTACTTAAATCTTTAGTAGACGAGTAGAACTTCTTATCTCTAAGATTGGAGTGCCTCAATCCCATTTCCTATGACCGAATCTAAGGCAAAGCGACTCGAATCGTCGGCAACCAGGTGCTTTCCTTTGACACTTCGTGGGATGTTGGTCACTTTGCGTTATTTATAAAATCTATAATATAGAGTATTCCGAAGATCTGTCCAGATTGATACCTGCTTCTATGTTTTACGGAACGATTCGCCACAAATCGAAATTCCGTCCTTGTTGTCTTGATGGTGGGAAATCGTTTACTGTACGGTTTTCGCATGTATTTATTCCATGTACGTCGATTCTTTGGTATAAACTCCCAGCGGCGGCGTTTCTGGACCGATACAACTTCCAAACCTTCAAGAAACGAGCCTACTCCTCTCTCAAGGGCCGGCAACGCAATTGTATCGCAGGTGCCCATGGTAAGGGACATGTTCGTTTGCCTACAGTTGCACAAAAAAGAGAGAAGTGTAGAAAGTCTAAGTCCCTTTATCAGATGTACTCTTATTTATAGAAATAGTTGCATTTAGAAATGTTTTCTTTTATTATAAAGTTAAATTCGAAATTAAAGCGTATTATTGTAATAACATATACAACAGTTCAAATCAGTTAATACAAAAATTTATAAAAATACAACAATAAGGCACAATTAACAAAAACATAAAAACCAATCAACGGCGAAAGCAATTTTCACCTGTAATAAATTCGATGAAGAGTTTATTGAATAATTAAATATTTCCAAGAAAATAATATCAAAGGCTCACTCGCTCAGCTTAATTTGCCGGCATTACGTACGCTTCAATATTTATTGGCGTCGAGAAATTAATATTTCGCGCCGATATCAAAAGTTCACGCTCAACTTACCACCCCCGGGGTCGGCAGTAACTAAAGCACGGACGAATTGTCCCAGGTGAGTGGCAAATGCGCTTATACTATTATTATATATTTATTTTTTATTTTACATCGCCGAGATCAAACGTCGTCCTAGCGACGAGCTACGTGAAAGACATCTCGGAGCGCTCGGATCGGGGGTGAGGGATTATGGGGAATTATTCACGTGCCATAAAGCGCAAATTACATCTATAGCACGTGCCGTGACGTATGCAATATGGCGTGGTCCATCCCACTGGATTTAGCTTTCAAAACAATATAAGTAAGCAGCTTTTTTATTTATTTTAAAGCATCTTTGTCCCTCGGGTTCGCTCAATTTAATATAGGTATAACCTTTCTCTCGGGAACAGACTTGTTTTCTAAATGGAAAGTATAGTCCTGGCCACGTATATGAAAACTTTAATTAATAATGTATTTCAACGTAAAAACTTAAAAAATCCGAAACAAGACGTGTAAACTCTCATGTCTGGCAGAAATCAAACATAAAAACTGAATTAGCAATTAACATGTCAAATAACACTAATACCGTAATAATCGAGTTGAAAATCGATTATTTTCCGGGAAATAATTAATTCGACGTCAGTAAACAAATAGCGTCAGCGGCAAACGGTTGGCGTGCCAGCTCGATTCGAGCACCTATTAAGCGTGAATGCGAGGTTAATCCGCAATTACCGCCTAGTTATCGCCGGAAGACGGCCGAGATAGTTAGGGCCCGGAAAATATTCCGTTCACTAATTATTCCGCGTAATTAAACGCGAGTATAATCGCGGGACGCCGTCGCCACCTGGCGGTATTGTGCGGAGGTGATTTACGGCGATTCCGCCGCGACTCCGTTGCGTCTCCATGGTGGATCCCCGGCTATTTTTGCACAAATTAATTATACAGCAAATTTAATGATTGCTGCCATATTAATACGAACGACTTTCTAATCTATATTAATATTATAAAGTTGAAGATTACGTTTGCTTGAACGCGCTAATCTCCTGAACAACTGGTCCTCTTTGAAAAATTCTTTCAGTTTTAGATAGCTCTTTTATCGAGGAATATAGGCTATACACCATCATACTAAAATCAATAGAAGCGGACCACCAATGAATAATGTTTTAAAATCGTTTCTTTCCCTTTTGAGAGCTTCCGCTACGTGTTAGTGTTAGCCCAAAGTGTAATTCCACGCGGACGAAGTCGCCGAAAGAGCTAGTTTAATATAACATTGTAAAAGTTTTAAAACACATAGGTTATAAGTACTACAGGCTTCAGAGATGTGTATTTTCTTACCATAAAGAAGTGAGGTAAGCGGTGTAGTGAACATGCGAATGAGATAAGCATTTTTGAAGTGAAACTTCTTTATCGACGTAGGGAGGAATTTTAGAGCATGTAAAAACGTATGTAACGTTTTTCGGTTACGCGCCATCTTAATTTCTGTACATTTTTCCGTTACGCGCCATGTTTATTTCTAAAGGTGCGCTCACAATGATCAGATTCCGTTTTTTTTTCTAAAGGTGCACTCACAATGATCAGATTCCGTTTTTTTTTCTGTAAAGTTGTAAATATAGTAGATCATTTTTCGAAAAATGATGTCATAAAGAAGTTTCACTTCTTACGTGTGTACACTGATACACCCACGTATTTTTTTAAGTATGCGTTCTATTAAAGTCAATGTATTCGCGAAACAGTATGTTACCTTTGATATCTGTTCGTATATAATTAAAAAGAAACTTTAAATATTTTCTATTTGAAAAATGAGAGGAAAAAATATATCAACGACAAAATGAAATAATATCATAAGAACGGTCCCCGGCCCACTCCTATTACAGTGCCTTGTCCGCCTCTAATTTGTTCCCGGAGACGTACCTGTTATTTACCCGTCGCCTTCCCCCCGGAGACAGAAGCAGCCTACTTCTCTAAATGAAACTTTCTTACACACAAATGAAAACGTTCGTTAAAAACTTACCATTTTTTCAGTTTTTAAATTCGTGTCTTTGTGTCAATGTTCAGGAATGTACCTAACACTGCAATTTTTAGATATACTATAACCTATCAAATATAACCTTTTATAATTAAAATCTTCTATTAGTTTGATGTAATACACATTATAATTTAATTTGTATTGAATTAAAATGTTTACTTTTTGTAACTGACTACGCACGACTACGGCATTTGAATTGAATTATAATGTTATAGTGGAAGTCACGGGGGATTTCAATAGAACTAAATAAATAGGAATATCTAACATATCACATGACTAGTTTTACTAAGTTTTAATAAGACGATGATATCAAACAGCACTTTTTATCTAACTTCTTAATGGTTTTTTTTTGGTAATCGGGTTACAGATTTTTATACTTTTTGTTCTATTTATTATGTTGTTGCGTTGAAAAAATTTACGTAATTTACTCAGAAAAACTAAAGTGAAACAGGCTTACACAGTTACAATTTAATCGTAGAAAACTTACTCCCTATATGATCCGTGGATAACCATGTATCTATCAGGTATCATGGGATAAACAAGTCAGCTATAAAAAGCTTACTTTCAGATTTCTTCCTATTATTTATCTTCCTATTCGGTACAATGTCAATAATAGATCCTTAAACCTACACCTGGGTCGCAAGTCCTGGGAACTGCTCTGAGTTTCTCCTTCTACCACACGATGGACCCGGCAACCGCACGGTGAATCCATGGAAGGCTAAGAAGTTCGTCTCGTCTCTCGTCTCTCGCCCTGTGCCATACTGATTATACCTAATAAATAGGAGGGGAGCCGATCCTTGGGTTGGGCATTTGAGAATGGTTGTTCTTGTTACATGGTGAATTATTGGCGGGCCATCCTTACGGGTCAGCCACGATGGTCTCCTGCGAAGCGCTGCCATCCAGCCGTAGAAGTTCCGCCATTCCCCTCAGGTACTCTTGTTTAGTACTGTGGTCTCCTTCGGCTGAGGCGGTCATGATACTGGTGACCACCTCCAGTATTTTTTTTGTCGTATATGAGCAGAGTGAGGCCGAGTGTTCTTTGCAGGACAGTGAAATATGCACTCTTGTTTTCCTCCGCGTCCCTTAATTGACTGGACGTATTCCGGTTCGTAGTCATTCTCGCGAAGGGCCTCGGAGATCTCGTCCGAGTTGGTATCGTGTGGGAGGCCGCGAATGGCGGTCTTCATACCAGTTGACACCCTCCTCCTTTTCTGGAAGTAGTCCAGTTGGAAAGCCTCCACAATTAGCGGCAGATATCACAGCCCTTTGCAGGAGTAGGTGGCGCTTGGGCAGTCGTCAAGGCAGCAGGTGCGGTTGTAGCCGGTATGTTCTCGACGAGAGCAACTTGTTTTCGTTGGCCAGGTAATAGGTTTCGGCGGCATCACTGTTACTACGGTATAGGAGGGCTGCTTGTTCAATATATGTCACATTGTAAAGTCTAGGTTGACACGTGATCATTCTTCTGTTATCATATATAATATATGGTATATAATGTAATATAGTCTACCATCAAATATTAAATGTAAATTCAAGTATCAAAATTGTTGGCTGGAATACTGTAAAAAATTGTATTACTAAGTGGTCCCCGTGTCCTCGTTCTCATGAAAATGGTTTAATTTTTTCATGATTTTTTTTTTTATCATTGTCATTGTCATTGTTCTTTTTCATTTAATTTTTTGTTTTATCTATACTATAATAAAACTGTAGCAAGGTCAAATCTGTACATTAAATATTTTTTGAAAATTTTGATCGGGGTAGACTTTGTTATCGATATAGAAGCCAAAAATAATCTTTTTACAATTTTTGTCTGTCTGTCTGTCTGTCTGTCTGTCTGTCTGTCTGTCTGTCCCTGTGAACACGCATCACTCTGAAAGTACTGAACCGATTTTGACGAAACTTGGCACAGTGATAACTAATATTACGAGATTACATCTAGGATACTTTTTATCTCATAAAACGCAAGGGATTCTCCAGGATCTGCCTGTTTGTCTGCCCCCTTAAACACTTATCACTCTGAAAGTACTGAACCAATTTTGACGAAATTTGGCACAGTGATAACTAATAATCCAAGGTTACATCTAGGATACTTTTTATCACATAAAACGCAAGGGATTCTCCAGGATAACGGACGAAAGTCAAAAATTTGTAGTTAATGAAATTCTTAACGGATTTTGGTAAAAAAAAAATACCAAAAAAAAAGACCGCTGGGTTCCGAACCGTCGGTTCCGTCGAACCATATAATGTCCAGCAAGTTACAACTGAGCTACGGCTACATGACATTTTTATGCGTAATCAACAACCACATATGAAACAAATATGTGTAAACGAAACTGTCACTTGTTACACTTATTTTGTTGTTACATGTTGTTACACTTATTTTATTGTATGAAAAATGTTTGCTAAACACAGGTGACAAGATTTTTTCCTAAAACATAAACCTAGATAATAGTTACATTGCATTGTAGAAGATGAATCTCAATTAGAGGTCCATCAGTACGTGTGTTGTTTCGATATTTGATAAAATTAGTTTTCTAAATATTGTTGAGTCTTGAAGTAGTTGGGTTTTAGGTTTGTGAATCTACGATTAAAATAAATCAGTTGAAGTGTTTGCAGTTACCATAATATGTTGTATTTATACTAATATTATAATGAGAGGTAAAGTTTTGTTTTCGAGGAATGCTTGGTACCTACCTACTACTGATCCAATTTAAAAAATGATTTCATTGTTAGAAAGGTATATTATCCCAAGTTGAGTATCTCAGTAAAAAAAGTGGTTTATATGTCAAAAGTAAAATAAATGTGACAACATTAAAATTGAATGCAGATTTCACGTATACTTTACAAATTCTTATAAAACAAACAACTAAAACATAATGCAAATTTAATGTAATTAAAGTTCAATTTTTACAGTATGTTATGTGATGAAGTTATAAGGGGTAGGTTTGGGAAGACATTTATCGGCAATATATGTAAGTTAGTTTTGATCTTCACTTTGATGACACTACTTTAGGTAATGCTGAGAACAGATTCTACGCTTATTTCAAAAGATTTGTCACATACCAACTGGGTATATATTTGAGTGAATCCCTGGAGAGTTTGGATTCACAATGAGAAGTACTAGATGTCGCTGCAATCGGCTTTTAGGTTTTTTAAGACTATTTGCGTTTAAAAATACAATTGAAACCGGTAATAACCGATTTGGTGCAGACGAAGTTGCACGGGTCAGCTAGTCTGAAATAATTATGAGTAGTCTGTTATTTTCCATACGTATATTTATTATCATGCTTCTATGAAAAAATGAAAAAGTGATATGTACTTTGGATAATATTTTAAACAATCCTTTAT
This sequence comes from Antheraea yamamai, assembly GCA_036509395.1. Lineage (NCBI taxonomy): Eukaryota > Metazoa > Arthropoda > Insecta > Lepidoptera > Saturniidae > Antheraea > Antheraea yamamai. Next base: position 3,450,117 of record AP028427.1, read on the forward strand.
CTGCTATAAAATTTTCGTAAAAATCGTCACAATTCCAAGATTAAACCGGACATAACACTTCAGTTTTGTTTATACATATTGAGTATTCTATACCGTCGTCGGGAAATTAGCATCTATCGCATGATGATGGTCATATTACATTAAATACTTGTTATCACTTCGTATTATATAAAATTTAATGAAAGTTAAGAATAAGGCTGTAAGGTAAAGTCGTTAGCGCGTTGGGAGGGAGCGCGGGCGCACGACCACAAAGCCGCTTGAATTAATGACACCGCGTGAAAAGCCGCGATGAGTTGTTTTCGAGAGGAAAGGCGAACGCCGAGTGTTTCCTACGTTTGTTTTGAACTAACGAGGTCAATAGTTGTGTTTATACAGTCTGCTATACGCGTAAACTAAAATAAAGGTTCTTTCGTAGATTATGTATTCTGATTGAACGATTATTTATTTTGTTTTATTTTTTTAAATCAATGCCCGCAATTACGCTCGCGTTATCTAGAGAATCGTTTATTACTGAGTTGATTTCTTTTACATTTAATTATTCGTTGAGAGACCTTTACGTACACAATATTTTCCTACTATTTATACAATGGGTAGGATTAATATACGTCATTATCCTAATAAAACTAGTTTAATGAGTTTGCTCTGCCACATAAATGCCTTCACTGTAATTGAAATGATTAATGATAGAGCCAGTGGTCTTTTTTAATAATTTGTATTATAAATAAATGTCTACTAGATAGTATTAGATAATATTTAATCGATTGGGACGAAATACATATAAGAGTTATTGAGGTATATATGCTTGGTACACATATATATCTCACTAACTTATATACGTATGAATATGTAGCTTAACTTAGGTTAGCTCAGTTAGCTCGCGAATTGCATAAACTAGGCAACAGCCCAAGCCGAAGTGTGCCGTATGCCCTTGAGTTAGTTGTCAAAATTAAATCGGCTGAGTGCCTTAAGCGCCTGCCTTAGTAGTCCGGTGAAGCTGTTAAGGCCTTACTAGGCCAATAACGTAGTCAGTTCGAAAAAAAATACATTTACTCGTTTTTGTATATGTATTAGTGGATGCATAGAGAGGAGCGTCATTTCCAGACGACACAATCGTTCACATTTTGATTCATCCTATAATAAGCCTTTAGACATTTATTCTGAATTTATACTGAAGGTTACGTTTTATTTATTTTTTGTTTCTGACAAAAAAAATGATGTAATATGAACGAAGCCCGTATAAGTTATAAGTATAAATTTTGGTCATAATTATTGTTAAGTACGGCCGGCATGAAATGCACAAAACAACTACAAGAAAAAACCTATCTTTATTATACCTATTTCTCACGGATAAAAATCAGAGTCCCTTTCAAGTAAGGAACACGTCACTCGAGACTCGAGATTTCAACCGCAATGAGTATCGCGTATCCCGGCCGATCTTCGCTCTTTACAATTTGTAATTTAATAAAAAAAAAACATGTAGTATAAGGTTGATCAGTCGGACCGATAGAGCCTTCGCTACCGTTTACGCGGCTTTTGTTCTCGACATGGTAAAAACTTGAACAATGGTTCGCGTTTGTCCCGACAACACTTGATAAGAGTGCGGTGAACATATTTCTCGTATTAAGTTTCCGATGCGAAAATATTGTTTTTTTTTAAATAAAGAACATGTTCAAGCTTGTCCATGACGTTAGTTGCTAATGCTTAAAAAGTCGTAATTTTTTTTAATTGTTCGCCTGGTAAAAGTTTATCCACTTTTTAATAGTAATTTTAAAAAAGCAAGCGAGATGTAGTAGTAGTTCATGACGGCATCTTAGCCAATTATATGGTAATTTTATTAAATCATAAACTAAACATATCTAGTCTGTTATATTTGTGGTACTTTTCGTAATATTATAACTTACTAGCGGGACCGGCAGACGTTGTCCCGCCCTGATTATAAAAAATCCTGGACAAATTATATACCAAAACGTTCCTCGTGAATCACTTTATCCACTGGTGAAAACCGCATAAAGATGAGTTCAGTAGTTTTTGTGTTTATCGCGAACAGACAGACAGACAGACGCGGTAGGGGACTTTGTTTTATACTATGTAATGATGATTATGGACAAGTAACGTGAATTAAAAATAATTATATGGAACATGATTTCTGAAAAGTAACAACAACTCCTTGAAAGTTTTGAATGGGTACTCCACAATTTTGTTAGAGTTGACATACTTGATAATAATTACAGTAATAATGAAAATTTGTTTTCCAAATCAAGGATATCTTAAATACGTTAAACCAACAACTATATTCTTTCTAAAAACGATTGATATTCAAAATAAGAAGGAAATCGTAAGAGGAGCTACCTATGGGGGAACACGTGCCTCAAGTAACTTTGGTACTAATCCATTCCGTAACTTTGGTACAGGCGAGTCCTACATACAAAGTCCAGTCATACAAAAAACAATTCTAAACTGCAAATAATTTTAAACCTGGAACAACTTTCACCCGTATGTAAATCGTACAACATAGTCGATTACAACTGGCCACCCATATTAATTCGCACCACCTCGAGTCCGCGCTAAAAAATGACGACAAACTTTCGGGTCGGACTGTACGGCACGGCGCACCTGGGTCGCCGGGGGCACTTATTCAAATGCAAATCAAACGTTCCATTTTTAAAATCTACCATCTCGTCGCTCTCCGCTTCCCTAATGACTTATGTACAATGCAGCCAACATATCAAACTATACATTGAAATTGAAACCTTAATACTAGAGTCGTTGAGTCGATATTCGTATACTTGGCATTATTAGTTGAAGCATTATAACGCTGACATGACGTATGTCGTTTGGGACCTTTTAGGGTAAATTTCGAGTACCCAGGTGTGCTCCCGATCCGGTTAAGGGAAGCGTCCTTGTTAGGGATTCTCGTATGAAATCGTTTAATGGTTTGTTTTTAATTTCATTATGTAGTATGGAAGCGGCACGATGTTGTAAATTACTGATAATAAAATGAGTTTATTGGTTATATTGTAATTCGATGTTACAAAGGGGATTACTTTTATGAATGAACGAGTGGGACGGTTCTTTATACAAATCTTTTTGTAGTAAATTATTATCACTTTTAAAAGTAAATAGCTATGAAAAATTGTGTTTATTATTCCTTGCTATTAGGTAGATATTATTTGTTTAAATAGTTAGGTCACAGTGAAATGGATGCTGTCTGGATTTGAAATTCTTTAATCCGGTTCTCGGTAGAGTTGACTGGTTAAAATCGTCACGTAAAGAAAAAGCGTTATGGTACCTCCGTGGGACATTCTCTCGTTGTTTTTTTCTATTGTATACGAGTGTGTGTGTACGTGCAAGTATAGAAATCCGAGCTGTCGAGCATCGTGCATCCCCGTTTGTATTACCACAATACGGAACGCGTAGAAACTTTATTATAACTTATTTTTATTTAGCACTATTGATGTTATTCTAAATTAATTATTGAAGTGAAACTTCTTATGGAAGGGCTTTGATATTCTTATCGGAAACTTTTTTTGTGCGGCGAAAAGTGGTAAGGGTAAACACTGTGTCGGGTAGAATGTTGAAAACACCCATTCTCGTCCGATCACCGAAGTTAAGCAACGTTGGGCACGGTCTGTACTCGGATGGGTGGCCGCCTGGGAATGCTGCGTGACATTGGCCTTTTGCTGTATTTTTTTATTAAAATGTTTCTCCCTGTAATACAAAAGCTTCACTTCTATAGTGTGTTTTAACGACATGTCGTGTTTTTCCTATAAATTATTTAATAATTGAATATTTTTCATAAAATAAATCTTATTGATTTATTTCCTTAGTTTACGTTATCGAACTGCGTTCCTGATGAAGGACCTCTGACCGCACAGGCTTTTTTCATATTAAAATACCTAGAAATACTGATTCTTATGGCGATTAGGTGAACGTCGTCAAACTTGATGGTTTGCAGTACCATCTAGCGGGCGAGCTACAAATACCAAAATGAACGTGAACATTTTCTGTGTTAAAATATCTTACCAATTTTTTTGATGATAGGTTAAACATTACGGAGCTTAGATAAATGTTGCAGCGCTACCTAGTGGTGAGTTATAACGAAATAAATAACAAGGAAATCTTGACCATGATAAAAGACTTAGGTGTGTCTAATATCACGACAAACGGCCACTTGATATTTGAGCTCTAACAAGTCTGGGCTATATTTTTTATACAAACATAAATTTTTATGTAATTAATACTATTATATTTTGAAGAGTTAATGTTCAATGACAAGCACAAACATTTGATACACTGAAAGCAATATGAACGAGAAATTGGTTTCAAATATTGGACCAACGTTTGACGTTGGCCCTGTTCGTATACCGTTCCATGACAATAATGATTCTCATAAATTATGATTTGCAAATGAGTATAATATCGTCAAATGATAATTGCTTTTCAAACTTATTGGGGATAAGGAACATGCCCATCACGTTATTTAAACTGTAAACATAAGGCCTTGTGTATTTTGTACCGGGTAAGCACTACAATTTTAGATATTGTATCTGTTTTACATTGTTATTAAACAAAAAACCATAAGTATCTAATCGATTTAGATTCATTTTTTGTTAAGTAAAGATATTTAAGCCCCTTAATTTACTGAACTTCGGATTCATAGAAACTACGTAAAAATCTTCACAGAAACAACTTTTTTTGAGAGATAACAATGGTTACTATGGATTATTCCTATTAGCTTGACATAGTCATGGACTTTTTTGAGGCATAATTAAATGTATAATTCTGTGGTACATTATTTTTATGTACCTCTTATCCTCACCAGAATTGTGTGCCATTGTAGCAATACTATGGTCAAATTTTAATAATATATATTCTGTAATATTTAAGTTTTTATTGAAGTGAAACTTCTTTATCGACGTAGGGAGGAATTTTAGAGCATGTAAAAACGTATGTAACGTTTTTCGGTTACGCGCCATCTTAATTTTTGTACATTTTTCCGTTACGCGCCATGTTTATTTCCAAAGGTGCGCTCATAATGATCAGATTCCGTTTTTTTTTCTGTAAAGTTGTAAATATAGTAGATCATTTTTCGAAAAATGATGTCATAAAGAAGTTTCACTTCTTACGTGTGTACACTGATACACGCACGTATTTTTTTTATGTTACATTACACATATAATTCTATTATTTACTGATTGGGGTCCCTTTGATAGTTCTCAGCTATAGTTTCACACGGTAGATGGTGCTGCTGTCGCTACCCAGATTTTTTTAAACTTTCCCATTACATTTTCTTTTCTTGATTCAGTGTCACTATATATTAAAATTTTATTAAGGTTTGTGGTCTGTAACGTCTACTTACCGAGTCCTTCAATAATCAATAAAAATCATAACAAATAAATCAAAAACTTTTTACTTCCATTGACAACAATTCTATCGCTACGCAAATTTCAAACGAATAATAAAAACTATCTTGACCTATGTACCACGGGTCAAAGCCACAATAATAGCTTCTCGTACTTCACATATTAATAGTTTTTCGAAGTTCTATACAAAAAATGATTTAGTGAACTCCATCAATAAATCAAGTCGCTATCTCGGACTATATCGTCCTATAATGATTCCTTACGGACACGTGTTCTCTTATTATTGGACTTTATAACTCCGTTCGTGATTTAAAATAAATAAATTTTACAGCGCCATCTATCATATAGGTGATAAAATTTATAATGACGTCCGCGCAGGAGTCGGAGCTGGCGCGAACAAGTCCACGTTGGACATTAACTGTCGATGCAAGGAGTTACCGTCATTGCCTTGACCGAGGTTGCCTCATTACTGTTCACTTGCGATTTATTACTTGTCAATTTTTAAGATTTTGTCCGCTTGTTGATGTTAAGTCATATTTTTCAAATATTCAGGAACCATTAAAAGTGTCTCATAAATATAATTTCTTTTGTTTTTTGGTCGTACATATTTCAAGGACTTTCACCGAAATTGAGACAGGATGAGTTTACTTCCCGTTTGATAACAAGAGTTATGTGAGCTTATTAGATCCGAAACCCGAGTGCTGGGCTACGAAAGAGACGGATGAGAGAAGATTACTGTGGCAGAGATGCAAATGTTAAGATGGACGTGTGGTGAAACTAGAATATATAAGATTAAGAATGAGTATATCAGAGGAAGTTTAAAAGTAGCACCAGTAACAAAGAAGATGAGGAGTGATAGGTTAGCATGATATAGGCATGTCATGAGTAGAGATGAAAGCCATGTAACTAGAAAAGTTTTGATTATGAACATGGACGAATATAGGAGTATAGCAAGACGCAAAAGCTATGGATGGATTATGTGAAAAATGATTTGTGTATAAATGTGTGATGAATGAATGAGATCTGTCAAAGGAAGTGGAATAGGGAAACATGTTGTGCCGATCGTACTTAGGTGGAATAAATTAATGCATTCCTTTGAAATCATTATGGAACAACATGTATATAAAATTGTCAGGAAGATATAAAACTAGAGGTACTCGAGTGAGAACATGTTTTGTTTATAAAAACTGACAAATAAAAGATAGGTACAAACATAGGACTATTAGTAAAAATAACATTATATATGTTTCATTGTAACACATATAGCGTGTTTTAAATATTGCGTTTTTCATTTATGATTCAATTTATTTCAATAGTAAAGACATTTTTTTTTATACATGCATAAACATACTGTATATTATATTTCTTTGTACTATTAAAGTACTTATGGAAGTATGTACGTACATATTACTAAGATAATATTTCCGCCAAAGATTTAATAAAAGCATCCACTCCGTAATACCCAATCATCAACCAAAACTGAACAGAGATATCCCAGTCGTAAGTCCATGGAGTCGAATTAAATCTTATACACAAGGCATCAAAAGATCTCGACTGTCCGTGCGTAGCTTTCCTTTTAATTAGACGCTAAGTACTCGTTATAAAATGGGATCTTCCACGAACGAACAAAGCTTGGAGTACCGGCGAACAGTGCGAATGTAAAAACGTTGGATAAATAAGTGGAAAAATACAGGTAAAGTCGTAGAGGGGTTTTTGTACGGTCCGACCGGCCACTTAGGTCATCCTACTAAATAAAGGCCCAAGAGTTGTTTTTTCTATATCTCTCTCTTTTAAATGCGAAGCCCGTACGGCCGACCGGGTCCGACTCCCATTGCTACGATAATGTAAAAGGAAACAAACGAAAGAAAATGTTTCCAAGTGCCTCCGTTCCTTTTCATCGAGAAGTCTGTATTGTAGTTTCGATTGCAAATAGTACGTGTAATTCATTTAACTTGCTAACGTTTTAAATGGTAAAATCCGAATTGAACCTGCCAGTAGTTGTCTGGTTTATTTTTGTTGAACGGTTTTTTTATTTGTAAAAAGCAGCGTGTTTACGGAATCAGCGAGACGTGTAACAGCTCGCTGTAGTGTTTCGTGGTAAACGGCTTTACGCCGCCAACGGTCTATTGTTTGGGCATTATGTTGCTTGGAATGGTTGAAAAAATTTGCAACTAAGAAATACTAAACAACGGTGTGTTTTACTATTATTTTGATAACATAATGTACACGTTCGGTTCAAGTATGCTACTAGGATTACTTCCAGTAAATAATTGTGTACGCTATTAATTGCATCTAATTAATAACTTGAACCTAATTAATAATATTATCTCCGACGGTGACTAAAAATATTGGGAGAATTAAAATGATTTCCTTAGAATTGTAATTTCTTGGAAAAGTAAAGACTACCTCAGCATTCAACTACGTCTTTGTGTGTATTAATTGCATTGTTGCATTTCAAAATGAGTTAAATCCGATTTTAATCGTCCATATAACATGTTTAATTTTTTTAAGATTTCCAGTTTTTATACACCAAGAATGAAGTTCCAATTTTGCCGTCCGTTTTTAGGTTTAGGGTTTTTTAGGATCATCATATTTTACATGTACAAAATTTAAATCATCTTGAAAAATAACGTAAAATAACACAATTGTATTCTTGTCATCTCTACCTATCCTGTCCAGCCTAGCCCCTATGGAAAAGCGTTGTTCTTTAGTTCTAAGTTCTTTAGGCTTTATTTGCAAGTGAAATTCAAAATCTGTTCATTTATTTCGAAGATTATAGATTAAAGTAAGCGATGTACGTGTGTATGATATACGTTTGTAAACACTTAAAATCACACGTATGCGCAGAATATATTTTCAATCCGCAATAGGAGTGTGGGTAGCCTCGTCCACGAGGGGCGACAACGTTTGAAGCGGTGATTAGTAATGCGGCGGGGGCTTACGGAGAAATAATCTTGAGAGTTAATGAGAAAATACTGCGATAAGTCCGCAGAGACTGCAATCGATTAATTAATTTCTTCTAAGCTTTGTATTAACACGTTGTGGACTTACAAAAAATTAACAAAGCATAAGTATTGAAATTTCTAATATTCATCTGGCTAACTATTACTCTCAAATTGATAATCTATCGCTCAACATTTGTAGTTGTATTCCAACAGCTGATCCATATCTAGCTTTATTTATATGACCTTAAGCCACGTCATATAAATGTCTGGTGAGATTATTTTGTAAAACCAAGTTTTGTATTATTGTTAACGCATTTAGATATAAACAAATTCCGTGTAAAACGTGACTAAGTCTAGTTGGATAGTACTTCGATTACATAGGCATTTACTATTTATACTATGTCAGTAAACTAGGTTTCTCGTCGTTCCGTTACCTTCTCTGCTTCTTATACACCGCACCGCGCTGCACTGCCCTCTCGTACTATTTATTACTTTTCGTTTAGCGCACTTCTTGATCTGCAATCGGTATAGCCAATGATTCCCTCCTAGGAGTCGTGTCGTGATATTAAAACCACCTATAACATATCGCAATAAAACCATTCAATTGCTAAATATATCACTTCGCGATGGCTACACCTATAGGACTATATATATATACCATATGACCATTGGAGTTCAGTACATATGATGTCATAGGCTTGCTAACACTACTTCTAGAGATTAGTGTCGCAGTGTTTACGTACGTACGTTACGGTACGTTGTAAATGACCAATGTTGAGGCTAGGAGTTGATCTCGTAGACTAAATAGCTATGTACTTATGTACGTTTATTTTATATTTTGGGGATTCCTTTGGGTGTCCAGGTCTATATGGTCTTCTTTACTTGCGTGAAACCGGGGTGAGCACCTATTTATATAGCTAGCAAAAAGAGCTTTTCAAAATTATTTCTAGCTCTAGAGCGTAAAGCTTTCAAGCAATCAAGAAAATTTAAAAAATCTTCATGTTCATAATATCGGCATCGATCATATCGACAAAAAGGCGTACAGTATGAAAATTGTAATCAAGGTTGTTTTGAACTCTCTAATCTCTCTCATTTTAAACGTAACGAATAATGATAATAAGATCATTGTGTTATATAACATTATTTTTTGTTCTTTGTAATACTAAAATTGTAGTATAGCCCACGTCTTTTGTTATTAATGTAATCAGCCTACAGACGCCCACTATCGCATATGTACACCATCACTCACTTATAATATAAATTAGCAATAGCTAAGCTGAATATACTGACGTATCTATGTATAATTGTAGTTCAAATTAGTTATTTCAGAGATAATTTATAAAGATTTTTACTTACGGTAACATTCTGTATATATAACTGCAGAGAGATCTGTAGAGCTGGAATGTAACATATTAATTGGCGATATACTATAGATCTTGCTATTGGCGACCTTATTTGTGATCTAAACACGCGGTAGCGTGTCAATCTAAGTTCAAACTAACAGAATGGCGAGCGCGCGGTACTGTGTGTAATATTACACGAACCATTCGGAGCCACTTTTGATCCCCTCATAACACATATTTCGATATTAACGTCCAAAAATCGACATTTTTTTATATCTAATTGACCTATAGACCAAGACTATAACCCAGTTCCAGATGACCCAGAAAGGTCAAATTTGCCATCCAGATAGGTAGTTGGATGAATACGAAGGAATAAATGAGAAAGTAGTAAATTTTTACTTTACTCTAAATTAGACTAGCTGTTAACCGCAGCTTCGTTCGCAATCCTGTCTCCAAAACGGCTGGACCGATTTTCACGCGACTTTCACCGGCAGATAGCGGACATCACAAAGAGTAATTTAGTTTATTTTAATTTAGACTTGTTGTTACCCGTGGCTTCGCCCGCAGTGATATTTCCAAAACGGTTCGATCGATTTTTATCGGACTTTCACCGGCAGATAGCGGACATTACAAAAAGTAATTTAGACTAGATGTTAACTATGTCTTCGCCCGCAGTGGTATCTTCAAAACGTTTGGACCGATTTTCACGGGACGTTCACTGGCAGATAGCTGACCTTATAGCAAGTAATTTACGTTATTCTATTTTAGATTAGCTGTTCACCGCGGCTTCGTCCACAATGCTATCTCCAAAACAGTTCGACCGATCTTTACGGGACTTTCACCGACCGATAGCGGACATTATAAAAAGTAATTTAGTCTATTTTATTTAGAATAGCTGTCAACCGTGGCTTTGCCTCAGTGCTATCTCCTAAACGATCGGACAGATAGATTTTCACGGTACTTTCATTGGCAGATAGCTGACCTTATTAGAAGTAATTTACGTTATTCTATTTTAGACTAGCTAATACCCTCGACTCGTCCTGCATGAAATTTAGCAAAAATATGTTATTCACTGTAAACATGTACGTAAGACGTGCGTTATACTGGACTCCAAGAATAAATATAATTGAAATTAATATATCTGTATATATGTATGTAATTTGAATTAAGTATATTGTCTTTTTGGTCATTTTTCTAGTTGGTTATTGGTTTATTTTAGTTGGTTTGTTTCATTGTCATTAGTTGGTTGTTTGGTCATGTTTTATTTACCGCGCTTTCGTCTACATAACTCAGTAACCATAGTAACATTTAAGAATATTGTGTCAATTTCATGAGCACTATTTAAATTGTCGAATATTAAAAACTGCTTACACAGATATAAAGTTTTATATCTTGATTTATATTTATGCAAGATTTCCAGACGTCAGCTAATTTATTGTTTACAATTCAATATTATAATTATTAATAGTAATTTTGAAGACCGAAGGGGGTTTTCTAATAAGATATTAGACCATAAATGTATTACTTATTGATAATATGAGCATATTATACCATTACAATAACATTTTTAAGTCATTGTTTTATTAGTTCCTTATACAGTGTAAGTGAGCACTGAGGTAGTTATATAGTAGGGTAAGGTTCCAAATATGTTGCTGATGATAATTATAAATTATGTTGTTATGTTGTATGTTGTTAGTATTTATATATCTAATGTATACGTTACATGTTATTGTAAGTGGCGTGCGTGACGTAATTACAATTGTTTTCAAAGAACATTTCTATAATTGTAGATGATCTCACAATTTTATTTTGCTTTCATACTATTAAAAAAAACGTGCGGAGCTGCGGGTACAGCTAGTTTATTTTAAAATTAATACCGCACGCGCGGACACACACGTACAACGCTCAGACCAGAGCGAGTACTAAGTAGTACAATGTACAATGAGGAGACTGGGAATATAAGAAACACTGTATAAGGTATTCCGTCTCATTTTCTCGCGCGTTAAATTCTGTAGATGTATACGTTTGTCCCTTTTTAATTGCGCTTTTTTATTCATCGAGATTCCAATCACAACAGGGCTAAAGAATTGTTTGGACTACCCCACAAATGGCCAACCAATTTGTAAAAAACAAACAAACTGACTTTTGTAATTATAATATCAGTTAGGAATAAGGTATGTCGACTTTCAACTTAAAGTTATGTTAACTTGGAGTTTATCGATCTTAAATATAGCAGCATACATTGTTATATGTGTATGTACATACTAGTTATTGTTTCACCAAGACGTAATTCTCTAACTCACAATGTATAAAGCTTACAAACAATAAATAATTGCTTAACAATAATTCTGAGAGAAAAGTTAACTTGTCTCGAAGCCAACTCCGTTATGAAACTTTCTAACGATATGGAAACCAATGAAATGTGAGTATTGTAAAAACTTTCCTTAGAACATCGACAAAGGTGAACAATTATTTATCAACGCACTAGGGGCATAAAACCATTACTACTATAGGTAACTCGTTAGATCGAGTTTTATCATGTATCGAGATATATTTTTAAAACTAGCTTCTGCCCGCGACTTTATCCGCGTGGTATTTACTTTGACCTAAGGCTAACTTTAACTCGCGACTTCATTTATTGATGATGGAGTGTGCTAAGAAGCGCAACGAAAGAGAGTCGTTGATGAGTAGTGTAAAAAGTAGTTGCCAGAACATAGGTATTTGTCACAGCATCTTGTCTCTTCTTGTCTCTTCGGGTGAAGCTAAGATGCTGTATGACCTGGTTATGATAACTCATCAGCGTATCATGATAGAGCTAGAAAGATTGGGGAACAATGGGGCTGATATGTTCGGTGTTATAAAAGCCCCTATAAACAATGTAAAAAAAAAACTTCATTTACGTAGAAGGTGAAAATATTTTCTATACATATAATAAGAATGTAAATCTATAGAGTCTGTACTTTTTCTTTGTTTCATTAAAATCGGTCTACTCCCTCATAAGTTATTGTAATTTGAATGACGGCTCGAGTTAAGTACGAGAGTAGAGGAGTGTAATCTTTAACTAATTTGGTTGAACGCGCTAATCCCAGGAACTACAGGGCAGGAACTAAGCTATTGGTTATATATCATCACGCTAAGACCAGTGGGAGCGGAGCACCAATTAATAATGTTTCAAAATCGTTTTTTTTTTTTGAGAGTTTCCGCTGCGTGTTAGCGTTAGTCCAAATCGCGGACATAAGCTATTAAATAATACGTACGGTAACCCCGATTTTGAGACATTATTTATTGGTGCTCCGCTCCTATTGGTCTTAGAGTGTTGATATATAGTCATAGCCTTCCTCCATAAATGAGTAATCTAACACTGAAATTTTCAAATCGGACCAGTAGTTCCTGAGATTAACGCGTTCGAACAAACAAACTCTGCAGCCTTATAATATTAGTATAGATTTATTATCGACTAAACAATAGAACGCTTCGTCTGCTACTTTACTTACATTTTTTTGAATATAAATTATTTTATCCGTTTATTACCTCTTTCCTGCACATGCTTCCACACCGCTTTCCCCACTTCACATATCTATACGCGTAATAATTACAAAAATCTTTTCTTCATTCTGTTTCTTAAAACTTTAAATTAAATTAAGGTATAGTGATAATTTACTTAACATGAGAACTAAGTATTTAACAAATAAATGTAAAAAAAATGAATGAACATCTATCCAGTATATGCGCGCTCAATTGAGATCATTTTATTTATGTAGGCAGATATACGACTATATTAAATACAGGCTCTCATTAATATCTCACGTTTTTATTATTACAAATAACAATGACACTTGTGTTAACATGTCACGATAAAAGTTCGGTAGTCCGGTGAAGCTGTTAAGGCCTTTCTAGGCCAATAGCGTAGTCAGACCGAAAAAAAAAAGTTTGCGCCTCATATTATTATGATCGAATTTCGATCACCGGACGAACGCTATCTACATCTATACATAAAATAGGAATGTAAATCTAACGTTTCTACACTTTTTAAATTATTGTGAAAGAAAATGTTGCAGGTGTCTTGGAATAAGTAATAAAATACATTCCAATAATTTTTAGAAATGTCAGTATGTCTGTCCATTTTTCTGAACACGCATCACTACTAAAGTACTGCGTTCACGACAATACCTGACTGAGAAAATCATAAAACATATCCTCGAGTAATATTTAGTCTTTGTTTCATTAAAACCGGTTCACTTTATCAAAAGTTATTGTAATTTTTATGACGACGCGACTTAAGTATGAGAGAAAGGTAAATAAGTTAATAAACTTAATACATTCAGATAATTTTAAAGTTATTTTTTTTTTACATTAGGTTCCACGAGGATTGAGTTGCGGGTATATCGTGTTTGAAATAAAACAACAGATTGTTTTCTTTTATGTATTATTATTTTATACACATATATAACGTACGTAATTTAAAGTAATTAGATGTATAGCATAAAGCGCATAAACATATTTTCCAAAATAATAAAAAAAACATCAAATTTGTACCCCAACTGAAAGCGTAATAATTTCTACCGAATACCGACTACCAATAGTAACCAACAATTTTCGCTTAGGTTATTGCACGGACAATGTCACTTATAGAAGTAAAGGGCACGACTATAAAGTTCATTTATTTTCAATAACTTTAAGACGTAAGTTTTCCTCAAATAAAAGGACGCTGATTTTTTAAAGGGTTAGCTCAAAATAGTCGTTTAGTTAATGATGAAACGATTTCTTCGTTAAGTTATGGCCGTACCTTTTTTAAATTTTCATTTCCTAGTTTCAGAAAAGATATTAACACTAGGATCAATATTATATATATGTGGGTCGTAAAACGGTTGAGAAATGAATAAGACATTCTAGGGAAAAGAAAAAGTAATCTTATTTAGTAAGATGTAATTATAATTATGTGAGAGGGCGCTGTGGGGCAGTTGGTTCGAACGGCAAATTCCCATTGTCGCGTTATCTACGTCCCCCAGCCGCTACCCGGCCGACGCTGGATGCCGGCAAAACTACTTTAATTTCCTTCAACTCAGAGAATTTTTAATTGATCACGGTTCCCTTCACCGATTATGACGTCATTTTAAAACGAAATGCGGTCCGTTTAATTATCAATTTATTAACTAAATAAAACTGAACGATCTGTACGTTGAAACCGATATAGTTTTTAATTGTACACTTTATTTGTCGTCGCTTTTTTCAGTTTTTTTTATGTCATAGGACGCAAACGAACAGGTGGGTCACCTAACGTTAAGATATCACCATCGTCCATAGACACTTGCAACACCAGGAGAGTCGCAAGTGCGTTGCCAACCTGTCTTTGTTGCGGGGAGGGGAGAGGGAGAGGTGGTCGGGAGGTGGGTTTCCGGCGCTCTCACTGACGAAACGAAACGCAACAATGCAAGCACTGTTACTTCACGTCGTATTTCTGTGAGAGGATGGTACTACCCCAGGCGAGCCGCCCCATTCATGCTGAAACCAGTAATAGCTTCAGCGTAGCTCTACCACCCAAAAAAGTTGTTTTAACTCTTACAGATTAGTTAGAAAGTGGTGGAACGCTAGTTCAGTGACTACGTTTTGAAATGTTACGAGGAACCTAAAATTTGTTGAAGGTAAAAATTATAATGTAACCATAGCATGACAGTGCATTTGGCGAACTAATCACTTTCATACTGAAAATTCTTTTTTATCCACCTATGTTCCCATGAGTCAAGCCAATCTATTTTACGTTGTCGGTGATACCAATCGTGCTTGCATGAAGTCTTTCTTAATGTTTGATCAACATGTCGAAGGTAGGTAATCACTATTTCATTTCGGTTTGAGCAGGTTCAAATTTTTTTTGACTTCTATATAATCTTCTCTACATTTTTTTGACATGCTTCTATGGCGAAGTTGTTTAATCTACTACGGCGACTATATCATTTCAGTGTATAAACAAAAAATAAATAAGACGACATGGAAAATTCAATCGACATAATATTTAATTCGGTATTTGAAAGATAAACCGATACAATTTACCGATTGCCGTAAAGTGAGATGGTGGGGCGACACGTGCGCCCGCACACTCCATCGATTCGCAATACGTACCCAATCAGGATTATACAAATCCCTCGCGGCAGCCCGGGACCGGGAAATAATTACGATCGAACTGAGTTAATCAAGTGCTCGAGATGAATTGAGGAAAAACTCCGATAATATAGCGTAGATCGATCGAAATTAATTAAGGCAATGGAATAACACATTACTTTGAGGGTGTGGTTGGTAATCATTTGATAATTCAATGTATGTCTGCAAAAACTTGAGATTTTGTAAAAGACCGACATGTTCTAAATACCAAAAACTGTGACAAACTGGTCGTCCCATGTTTCAGACTCAGTAAAACCAGTAACAGTTCGGTAGGAAATAGTGTTAGGTTTTAGTACAACGTCCTAAAGCATATAACTGATTTGCTGGACTGTAAGTTTAAGCGCCATGTCAAGCGGATCTTGGGCACCAAAAGGAATAGAGTGGACCAATAAGAGAATGATGGTGATGTCTGGAGTTGACTCCTCACTGTAAACAAATGTAACGTGTAATGTATTTATATATATATATGACAGCCTTTAGCTTCATCGGACTACTAAGGCTAGAGCTTAAGGCGCTCAGCCAATTTTTGGCAACTAGCTCAAGGGTGCACGGCACACCTCGGCTTGGGCTGTTGCCTTGATTACGCAACATGGCGAAACTAACTAAGATAAACTAAGCGAACTATCCATAGATATAAGAATTTGTGAGGCACACATGTATACCAGCATGTGTACCTAACAAACTCAGAATATATTTAATGTCTGACAACTAAGCTAAATTAATTTAACTCGGTTGGAATAACGGAAAAAACAAGACTCTTCCACCATATATGTACCTACTTGTATGTATGAAGTAGCTATAGACTGTTGAAAGTTATTAAATATTTACTATTTAAAAAAGAACGCTAGACAGTCACCTAACATTGTAAAGACGTGATGTTAGTTGTAGATCACTGAGGTATTCTAGCCTTCACTTATGTTTATACTAGAACAAAATCCAAATCGAGCGCGCGTGTTGTGGCCATCGACCACACTTGTTAGTTCCTCTTCGCTCACACAAAATCGAGCGAGCGTGTTGTGCCCATCGACCACACTTGTTAGTTCCTCTTCGCTCACACAAAATCGAGCGAGCGTGTTGTGCCCATCGACCACACTTGTTAGTTCCTCTTCGCTCACACAAAATCGAGCGAGCGTGTTGTGCCCATCGACCACACTTGTTCGTTCCTCTTCGCTCACACAAAATCGAGCGAGCGTGTTGTGCCCATCCACCACACTTGTTCGTTCCTCTTCGCTCACACAAAATCAAGCGAACGTGTTGTGCCCATCGACCACGCTTGTTCGTTCGTCTTCGCTCAAACAAAATCGAGCGAGCGTGTTGTGCCCATCGATCAAGGTTATTCGTTCATGTTTACAAGTGAACTCACTTTATAACTAAATTTAGCGATCGTTAGGTGTATTTCCAGAACATAATTAACCAGAACAAAGCGAGCAATCAGAACAGTCAGTCTAATACGAAGTATAAAAATATCGGTTGCCTTTACAATGTCATACTAATTTTTATCTCGTATTTCTTTTGAAATAACTCTACGCATATTTCAATAAATCGTATATTTTTAATTCGTTAGAATCATTACAATTCAATATGCTGGAATTATCGGTCCTATAATAAAATAATAATAAGTCTTACTAATAGTAAGTGTATTTGTTTGTTACGTTTCACGCCAAAATTTTGCCTTAAATTATTGTATATACATTGTCAAGGATACAGAAAAGAACACAAGTTACTTTTCACCTAGAAAAAATGCACTCGGGATAGGTCTAATGTATACCAACGCCAACGAATCAACAAGCAAATGCTAATCCATAACAAACGTAAAACGAATTTATTCGATAATTCCCAGTGACGATATCTGAAATGAGCTAGATATAAATAATTGAAGCCTAAAGGCTAATGCTCATCGGGACGTGATGAAGCGCTCCGGGACACATCAGTGAACAGAACCAATGCACCGCTGCACACACCTCACGCCCTCACGTTATTATACATTCTGCGTGATAACTATTTACCGAATTAAAAAAAAAATCAAATTTCAATAATTTATTTGAGAAAGGAAAAATTCTGTAAATCTTAAATATATAAAATGCAGTATCATGATATTTTTCCACGATGAACTCCGAAACTACTCAACCGATCTTCAGGAAAGTTGGCATTTATGTATAATTTGGTCCAACTTCAGAGATAGGATAATATGTATTTCGATTGATGGCCTTAATATTATTTAATTACAAATTAAATGATTGTCAACGTTGTTTATTGTTATTAAATGTAAGTTTCATCAGTCTCGAACAGATGGCGCTTTAAATTAGTTTGTTGATAGAAAACTGTAGGACCGACTATTACAGATATCTCATAGATGGGGCCACGTTTTAAGTTTGAATTTCGTTTTCAATAACTGAGCGGACAACAACGCGTGGCCGTGTCAGCTAGTAATATTATAAAGACAAAATAGATATTCGTTACTCATTTAAGCAAAAAGTACTAAACGGATTTTTATGAAACTTCACAGTTATTATTTACTTACATTGAAACCAGATGGCAGCAATGTCGCGCGCCCATATATACATAATTAATTCTATTGTATGATTATTATTATTATTCAATTTAATATTTTTTATTAATTATTTCTTTCAAATGTTTTTGATTGATTTGTTTATCAACTATTTATTGACAAAATCAAAAATATTTAAAAACCGGATGGTACAGAATTGTGACGCCATATTGCCGCAACTTCTGTTGCATTTTCGTCCAGTTACCTCTTAGTTGCGCCTAAAGAAGTTTTACTTCAAAAATAAAAAACAAAATAATTCTATAATATTGAAATCTTTCGAAATCTTTGATATTGAGAAATATATAGAACTTCTACGATCACGTATGCTTTTGTCACGTCTTTTCAAGTCCAGGCGAGTTAGCAACGAACGATCGTCTTTCGTTTTACAAGTTCACTTAGCGAATGAATACAGGCCCAAGTTGTCCTTATACTATTCAGAAAACACCCTGCATTTATAACGTAAGATATTCTATTCAAATAGAAGCGGGGACCTAAACGGTTGAAAGTGATGTAAAAGCATCGATATAATTCTTGTCGATATTAAAGAACATTTATATCCAATATACAAATTTCATTCCCTCGTCAAATAAGTTAGACCGTTGAAAGAGATATAAAGATAACGAATTTAGTAACTGAAAGCGTTAAAATTATGTCCACGCTCATAAAAAAAATGTATAAAATATCAGAACAGATTTTGACAATTGTCAATTACAAATGAATTCAGAAGTATAAAATTGATAGAAAAGATAATAAACAGAAAGGAACAAGTATCTAGCTATTTTTCTGAATTAATTTCAATTGTATTTTTTTTAATACAGGAGTAGAAGGCGTTTTTACTTTCTTTTTAATTGTTCATGGTTACACATACCAGATATGAATTTAAAACATTTGATCTTGTAGTCACCATTCTTCCTTTATAATCCCTTTTCCTACTGTAGGTTAAGTCAATTAAATTTTATTATTACTGCTTAGCCCTTACGAGAAAACGTAATGATATGTAGTCTATATAATCCTCTGAATATTCTTTTACAGATAAATCTCATCAAAATCCATTGAGCTGGTTCCGAGATTAGCTCAGATTTGAATTATATTGACATACTAGCTTTTGCTCACAGGCTCGTTTAGATTTGATTTATATATTAAGAACAGTCCATTTTTCTAAATGAAAGGTACCCCATATTATTTTTTTATACTTTTGACAATATGTATGTGAAATTTAATGACTGTCGGTTTAGTAGTTGAGGCGTGATAGCGTAAGAAACAAATAAACTCTCTCACTGTCGCATTTACAATATTAATTAGAATGTATATTAGACATAATTCAGTGTTTTATCGATAAAATATAAATAATATAGATCACATCACTAACATAGAGTAAAGCTACGTCAACCAATTACTCAGAAAGACTCGACAGCGCAAAGGTATTTCAATTTGGCTTATTGGCTCATGTGCGATGGATTTTGACATCTTTTCCCCTGGCCGTTACTCGCTTCCATCTCATCAAACTGTCATTACATCTCACAAGAATAACCCCTGGACCGGTCCACGCTGCGGTTAATCTGCAAATTACACTCATTTTCTGTAATTATATTATCAGTTCTTTTGAATTTACTTTTAACCTTTGCATTATTACCGCGAGATCAATATAAACCCATGAATTTAAAAACATAGGGTTCCGTTATAAGAGAAAATACGTATTACTAGAACTACACGTTGTGCGTCTCACACTGAATCGTATTTTTGAACTCTAATTGGTAGTCGTTTGAAATTTTCAAACAATATTTTTCCTTCTTAAAAACAATACAGTTCTCTTACCAAATCAAACGACGTCTCACAGGGAACATCACAAACAAATAATAAAATGAAACAAACTACACTCAGGCTTAGGTAAATCATTTTTGGATGACAAAAATAATTATCCCGTTTTGTTAGCCGAATCCACAATACTAAACGCAGTGGCGACAAGGTGATCTGTTAAAGCATTCACATATTCAAAATTATATATTACTAGCCACCCCGGCTTTGCTCGAATGTATTATCGAAGAAAATGTAACGCCATATCTTTCCTTTACAGTACGAGCAAGTAATTAAATAAATAAACATTGAATGTCAATCCGCCAATTCTATCTATATTTATGAAAATCTTTCTGTCTCATTTACTTACTCACTTTTTAGATTTTACCCTAAATTCTTCACTTTTCCATGTCTTTTCACATATTTTCTTTCACATAAATCTTGTATTGATAATGACAAACACAACAACAAAAAAACATTAGTTAAATAAGTAAAGTGGTTCTATAGTGATGGGTTTACATACATTCGGCAATTGATTTTTATTTATATTAAGACTTCAATACTAATTAATACAAAATCGAAGTATTCAAAAACATTATTTTCTTAATGTTTTTGTTCTACTTTATAGTATACTAGCGGGCCCGGCAGACGTTGTCCGGCCCTGATTATAAAAAAATCTTTGTCAAATTATATACCAAAACGTTCCTCATGAATCACTTTATCCACTGGCGAAAACCGCTTGAAAATCCGTTCAGTAGTTTTTGAGTTTATCGCGAACAGACAGACAAACAGAGGCGGTAGGGGGCTTTGTTTTATACTATGTAATGAATAGTATAAAATGATAAAACAAATAAACGTTAAACTTTAACCGTGTTATTACAAAAAAGTTAAATACGCATTGAACTCTTACTTTAAAAAAGTTTGATTACAAGACCCTTACCCTTGTTTACAAGTGGACATTATTTTCATTTAAATATTCTTTAACACTTGTCTAAGTTGACAGTTCTCTTTCTATTGTTGTAGTTAACTGTATCTCTATTTGCCGGCAAAAAACTTTTTTTTTCTCGAACTGATTACGCTATTGACCTAGCGAGGTCTTAACAGCTTCACCGGGCTACGCCGGCAAAAGACGTTTCATGGTAAATTATGGATTTCGTGGGTATAATTAATTTTTAAGAAGTAAACAATTTTAGACATTCACAAGTAAATCGTAACTACTACTATTTGATACTATTGACATCTGACTGTGTATTCAATCTGCCATTATACTGTTGTTCCGCTTTACGCACTTTAACGAAATATATAAATCTTATTGCTTATTGTATTTATTTTATACATTATTTTCTTTTAACTAAATAATCACAATAATGATAACCAATTAAACGTATAATAAGTAAAGTTTCTTAATGTAGATCTGAACAAAAATATTATTCATAAATGAATTGTTTGCAACATATCTGTATGTAATGGAACGTTTTTGAATGATGAGATCGAATTGAACGAATGCTATTCAGAGTTGCTTGCATAAAAAAACTTAAGTTAAACTTTAGCTAGAGACCGCTTGGACACGCTTTTGTAATAAAGTATTTTAAAGTTGACTTCAACTAGATTTTAATTTTTAGTCACTGCTTAGTAAAACTCGTGATATATCGGAGTTCATTTTTGTAATAAGACCGTATCTGTTTAGAGTAAAATTTGAAACAATATTAACAAATATAATAATGACAGTTAAGCTTGGCCCGTGGTAAGAGGAATCCCAAATGACACAAAACAGATATTATATTTTTGTAATAACTCGACTGAAATATATTGACTCGAATTTAACTGAATCATTTTTCCTTTATGGAATTAGACGCAGATATATAAAACGTAATTGGGATTATTAAAAAAGTAATACAATGTTATTGAGGAGACGATGGGAATAAAATTTTTAATGTCCTTGAGTTCAGTTGGCTCGTTGTCGAGTTTATAAATTTTTAATCCATTGAAATTAGGTTTAAAAACTTTCTAATAAGGTTTATAATTGAAAACTTTCTTTTATTTTTATAAGGTTGCCTTGAATTATATTTGTAGCAGCGAAATGTGAACGAGTTTAATCTATTGTTATGGAGCAAATATAAAACCATTATATAGCTTATTACTATTTAAATAAAATTAGCAAAGCAATATGTGATTTTGATAAAATGCGGTGTTTTATGTTCCTATATGTTTACAATTTATACATACAATAAAAATGTAAATCTTATGTATCTGTACTTTTTAGATTTTCATGAATAAATTTGTTGCAGATGTCTTGGAATAAGTAATAAAATACGTTTCAATCATTTTTAGAAATGTCTATCTGTCTATTTGTTTGAACACGCACCACCACCAAAGTACTACATTTATGATGAAACCTCTTCAAGACAATCATAAAGCATATCCTCGAATAACTGTAATGTAATGTAGTCTTATTTTCATTAAAATCGGTGTACTCTATCAGAAGTTATTAAAATTTTAATGACGACGCGGTTTTAATACGAGAGTAAAGTAGATAAGTAAATGGACTTAATACATTCAAATGAATTTATTGGTCACTGTTTTTACATCAGAGTCCACGGGGACGGAATCGCGGGCACAGCTAGTGTTAAAGAATAGAAAAATGGGTTAATCTTTTCATATATAATTAAAACGTTGGTGGTATGCAGTTTTGCACGTCTAAGACAAGAGCAACTGAATTGATTTTGCTCAAGTTTAGTTTTACTTCTTAGACACGTGGTACTTATCTAAAACAGAATTATCACGATATCCTTATTCAATATAAAATAAAAAATCACGACTTATGTGTCATGACAGGTGTGTAAAAATCACACTCAGTAACGTGTGTTTTGTTGCAGTGGAAAAGTGGGGCAAACGGTCTGGTGCTTATGTTTTTGTTTTTTATTTTATTTTTATTTTATTTAAGCATTATCTATTGCAATTTCAAATTCAGTAATTAGAGTGACGTATAATGTATGTGAATAGTAGTAGTATTCTATTGTAAGCTCTGTTTATTGGTGTGTATTGTTTTTATTTACTTTTTTTTTCTCTCTTCTAAAATTATATTTGTTTTTCTTTAATCCTAAATTTGTGGTTACAGTTGTTATATCTCTTTAGTATGGCCATCCGTGACGTGTTACGTGCGTCTGTGTTATTTGTTTGTTCGTTTCTAATTCTGTATTGACATTAACGTCTGTTTATCATCATATATAGGCTCCCATCGAAAATCAGCGCTGCAGTACTACTTACAGTATTGCAGATTTTTGCTGAATGGGTTCGCCAATTGTTGGACATCTATTTTTCATTTTTAAAATGTATTTTTTTTTTTCTGTCTAATTAGTGTGTAATCTAATTTAATTGTATGGTTGTTCCAACAATAAAGTGTTTCTTTCTTTCTTTCTTCTTTCATTTTTATATCATAGGCGGCAAACGAACAAGCGGGTCACCTGACGTTAAATGATCACCGCCGTCTATAGATATTAGCAACACCAGGGGAGTTGCAAGTGCGTTGCCAGCCTGTGTTTGGGGGAAAAGGGGAATGAAGGAGGGGGAGGGGGGAGGGAAGAAGGGAAGGGAGATGCGCCTCCGGCGCTCTCACTGGCCGAACGAAACGCAACAATGCGAGCACTGTTACTTCACGTCGGTTTTCTGTGAGAGGGTGGTACTACTCCGGACGAGTCAACCCATTCATGCTGAAACCGGTAATAGCTTCAGCGTGGCTATACCACCCACAAGCTTATGTTTTTTTTTGTTTTTTCCTCTAAACATGACATATGTTGTAAAAAAATAATAAACAATGCAAATGAAGTTGTGGGTATCAGCTAGTTTAATCTATAAATACCCTCAGTTCAAAGTTTAGCAAATTTGAAAAACGAAAATATTGTTATTATCATTACATTACGTGCATTTTGTTGTTTTTTTGCTGCTTTTACTTGAATTACTTATGAGTTTTTAGAAAGTTACTTGACACAAAGGTCCCAAAGACAATATAAATACGAGTACTTTACATTGGTCAATTAAATTTATTTAAAACTAGGTAATATCCTCGACTCGGTCTACCTTGTTTATTATCTTAACAATATATTTTACGCACAGTGGAAAATCATGGAAAAAATATTTAACGCAGAAATACACTTTGCTTATAAAACTTAATTAATCTTTTCCAGTGCTTATAAAAATTGTAGTTTCTTAAAACTTTATATTAAATTAACTGACCCGCGCAACTTCGTTTTCGCCAAATCGGTTATTACAAGTTCCAAATGTATTTTCAAACGCGAAAAATTTTAAAAACCTATACCCCGATTGCAGCCCCGCCTACCGAATTCAATTGAGATAAAAAACTAAATTTTACAAAGCTCAATAAGTGGTTTCGGATTTCATTTGAGACAAACACCGTGACACGTAATTAATATTACACATATATGGTGTCGCAGTCTTTTTTTGTAAAACTTCTAGCAATTAATATTTTTGCTATAGATTTTATTCCTTTATTTCAAACCGTACAGGCGGCGTACGTCATAATATACAATTTATGGATTGACTTCGTTTACATTTATTGTGATTAATTGTACAAATATATATCTATATCAAAATAAAGAGTATATAATCTATATCACTCAGAGATATAACAATTTTCTAACAGTGAAAGAATTTTCAAAATTGGATCTGTAGTACCGACGATTGCCCCGAACATCCAAACTTACAAAATTTACCTCTTTATAATTTTAGTATAGACAAATATATTTTTAAAAATATCGTGGTAATTTTTATCAATAAGTCTCTAAGAGGAATTTTTGGCGGGATCTTGGTCTGTCATGTAGTGGATTTTATTTTTTATTCATAATCTTGTGTTACTTGACTCTATATTGTATATAATTGGTGGTGTTTTATGTAATATAGTTTGTTTATTGTGCATAAGTGAAGTGAATGGAAAATAATACCACGGACCATGAATTCTGAGATGCCACAAAAATTCCATGGAAGGTTCTAACAAGATAGCCACCATCTTGTTAAAATTATATCATTGAAATTATATCAAGAAACTTGTAATATTGATACTCACTTGACAATGGCAGTAATAGTCTACTAGAAGACTGGTTGCCAAAATGGAATAGAAGAAGAACTTGAAATACTATTAACTATTCGACAATGGCATTCATTGAAATTATATCAAGAAACTTGTTATATCGATACTCACTTGACAATGGCGGTAATGGTCTACTAGAAGACTGGTTGCCGAAAATGGAATAGAAGAAGAACTTGTAATACTATTAACTACTCGACAATGGCAGTAATAATCTAATAGATTGGTTGCCAAAAATAAAGTTAAAAAAAAAAGTCTCTAAGAAGAAACGAAAATATTTTGATTGAAATCTTTCCAGCAGTTTTTGCGTGATGCACGTACAACGACAGATATTTCTATCTAGAAGACTATTGCAATAATTTCCCCAATCGGAATGAAAAATATATTAGTAAGTCAATGCGTGCATGTATCAGTAAATCGGGTTGAACACGAGTCATGTTATCGCGGTTCTAGTTCATTAAGCGAGCGTGGTGCGACCGCCGTCGACCATTTTTCACCCGGCTTACGCTAACCGCTTGGCAGACTATTGTAATTATTTTTAATATTAACATCTTAAGTGCTTTTTACGCCTTATTTATATATACAGTATATAGGCTTTGTTAAAAAAATAACGTGTGTTTACATAAACAAAAAGTTTAACATATCTCTCTGGGCAGTAGGGTATGACAATTAGGTCCGACTGAAAACTATTGGGTTCCACGCGTCACAGTGGCAAGGTGAGCATGTTGAGTTTCAATATCATCCTGTGTATATTCAGTAAACAAATAATATGGCAGGGATAATAGGTATAAGCCCGCGTGAGCAATAGGGTGTGCGTTATGGTCAATAATTTGGCATTTTTGAATTAGGTATCGTTCAAAGCGTTAGTTTATAGCCTAAATTATTTTTTTAAAAATGCCGATGCCAGTTAACCGTGCATAAATGTCGATACTTTCCACTTCATTTAGCATGGGTTTTTTTTTCACTTTTTAGATATTAATATTCGTCTCGCTTGTTATATTGAATAACTTACAAAATATTATTAATTTTCCATGTAATATGATCCGTTGGGATGGAGAAATTTTGATGTAGGCATCAAAATTTTAATTAATTTAGTTTTGTTTTCTTAAACGTTGTTATGCTATAAACTAACGATTTGAACGATACTTAATACGAACAAGACAACTTGGTAAATAACGGACAGCCTAATGAGTATGACCGCTATTATTCTTAAATTATGTTATTAAAAAAATTTAATATACTAGGTCATCTCAACAACCCATAAAGAACTTACTGCAGGGCCATAGGCTTCTTTCCAAAGGAAGGTATTGGCATAATCACCACGCTAGTCCAAGATGTATTGGAGATATCAAACTATGAAAAATCTACAGTTTTGAATTTTCTCACACACGGTGCTACTACAACAACATTTCACAGGTTCAGGTTTCCTCACGATGTTATCCTTCACCGTCAGCCGACAGTGTTACCAATTTAAACTAACAAATATACGCGAATTCCGAAAAATTCTTTGGTACATGCCGGGGTTCGAACTTACTGAAATCGGAATGACATCTTTCCAGTCAAACCAGTCAATACTAGATGAAAACAATTATTTTATTAACTAAGCAATATATTAGTCTATTGGGTCTAATATGTCCAAATATAAGGAATTGAATACAGTTAATGGAATACAGTTTTAACTGTTACACGACTACTAGTAATGTATCTCAATTTCTAGGGTAATAGTTTACACTGCTACCATGAAGAAGATTGTACGAAATGTACAACCTGTATTTAAGTAAGTAACTAAAACATTCTAAATCATTAAGATCTATTTTCTCTGCATCTCATAGAAAAAGAATATTAATTGTATACTATACACTAACCAAAAACCACACATTTTATTTTACAATCTACATTTTTACCAAAACCGTTCTCGATATAGACTGCACACAGTTGCTGCATTAATCTAAGATGAAAATCAAAACTCCGAAATATTTAGTATAATCCAGTCAATGTTCATTACAAATTCTTACTCTAGAATCATATTATCATTCTAATGTTTCGTGTCTTTATTACCGCTTACTAGTAATAGTTTGTAACGTACTGTTTTTAAATTGATTAACCTTTTTCAGTGTTACTTGTCTCTCATTTTCTTATTCTTCTTTAGTCGGTATTTGTATATACCTTCGTCTTTTTGCTATCCATAAATATACAATAACTGTAGATTTAATAAAAAACTAGACAAATACAAACCTATCATCATTTTGCGTATTAACAAATATGTATCTTCAGGTTTGGGCCACCTGCCTTATTAATACATTTATGCAACTGAATCATACTATAGATCATATTCGAAAGCAATTAATACCGCTTCTAAACCGCTAGTTAAATATATTTTACACTGTCTCATATATAGAAGATAAAATATTATATTTAAAGTGTTCACACCAATTAACCATGCTTATATCATATATGATATGGAAAAAACTGTAATCTTATACAATATAATTTTATTATGTTATTTAATTCATACAATTAGTATTGTCACTTAATTGAATAAAAAAAATTATTATCATAAATAATTAAAATAACACCCCTATAAATCCACGCGACATTTCCAACCCACCTGCGGGGTAGGCACCAGCAGATTTAATTTCCACTACCCCCCGCCAATCGAGGACAATATTCAAATAAGGCTTCATCTATTAATGGTTCCCGTCGCAACGTGTCCCATTATCTATCGGTTCCATCTGCGGAGACCCTCCGGTGTCGCCCCCAAACCGAACGGGGTGCTAAGACTTTTTAGCTGGCATAATTGAAATCGTCGGTCGATGTGCTGACATCAATATGAGAATAATCCTCATTCTGTATTTAGGTTTAATTATTTATCGCCGCTTAACTATATTTAGGATAGGTAGAGTAATTGCTTAGTCTTTCTGAGCTACAATCCTACAGTCGCATCGTTATACACTGCTTCCAATTTTTGCGAATGCTGTATAAAAACGGCGACTCTTTTATATATAAAAAACATCTCAAAATAACCATACTATAGTGTTTACGTCTGACTAATAACAATCAATTTAAAAATTTCCTTGATACCTGTTGATGTATGACTACTATCTATAACTGTATAAACGTCTATAGTTTGTTTCAAAGTTGCTCTTTTTTTAACGAATGATAAATATACATAAGTATTTACTAGAACATTGAAAGATCATACTGTGTCGATTAATTGTTCGTTCGATTTGATTTGTTTTTAGACACATTGTTTTAATCATACTCTTGAAAAATAATAGTGCAATAAGCAACCAATCTAACAGCTTAAATAAAACCTATGTAAGAAAATGCGAGCGCAAATCAAATTGGTAATTTCGTCAGTTCCATCCACACGTAATACAACAAAATAATGTTAAAGTTTTCTTTATAATTGAAAGCATGACAAACATCAGCATCACAAGCAATTCTGTACAAAATTGCTCAAAAACTCACACCCTTCCAACTCATCTAACCGTCTGTCAAAAATCACACAAGTGTTGATTATCGAATTTTCATTCTTGGTTACGATTATTATTAGCAGTGTTTTCACACGCATGCCTCTGAGTAACAAGAGCTCAATAAAAGTATGCGTCCAGGCTAATGATGCATTAAAAATAATGTGAGCCTACACCATAAGCATGTACCTTCTTTTAAATGTCAAATCATACGAGTATAATAAAATAATTAGACAATAAAAAACAATAACAGTAATGGAGTTAGAAATCAATGACAGTCTAAAGAAAAATACCCACGAATAATGATAAAAATCACGAAAAATTTGCATAACCGGTCAAATCATGTTGATACGTACGTCGTCGTACGTCTCAATCGGAAACAAACTGAACGAAACACAATAAACCTCGCCCCGTCCTGCGGTGAAACAAGGCGGGTCGATGGCTGTAGTTTTTTCAATAACCCTTGAGGTGCCCCGCTGGGTCGTTCAGATATGTACGCGACCGACTCAATCAGAACTGCCAGCGAACATAATATTCATTTAGATCGTGCTAGTGACAGCTAAATTATTTTATAATATGTTTTAGTACAATTATTGTTTAATGAGTGCGGTGGAGAATAAGGTATAATAAAATTCATATAGAATACTATTGCAATGTTTCTACAGACTTTACTAATGGATGCGTCACCATTAACTTTTTTTTGGCAACCAATCTTCAAGGTTATTACTGTCATTGTCGATTAGGTAATAAATATTACTAGATGGTGGCCCCTTGTTAGAACTTTCCAGGGAGTTTTTGTGGCATCTCAGAATTCATGCTCCGTGGTATTATTTTCCACTTGTTCACAATAAGCGAACTATATTACGTAAAACCCCACCAATATCATTACTTAGTATAAAGCAAAGTACCCTACCGCGTCTGTCTGTCTGTCTGTTCGCGATAAACTCAAAAACTACTGGACGGATCTTTATGCGGTTTTCACCAGTGGATAAAGTGATTCACGAGGAACGTTTTGGTATATAATTTTTTTATAATTAGGGCGGGACAACGTCTGCCGGGGCCGCTAGTTACAAAATATAGAGTCAAATAACACAAGATTATGGATAAAATATAAAGGCGACTATTTGACATGCTAAAATAGGCTAAAACCCTACCTATTAACCTCGTTGTTGATACTTGTGTTGATCAGGAGTCGTTTCGTTCATTGTGTCATTTACATTAATTATTAAATTATTTCAAACCAGCGACTCGCACTTCGCACGGGTGCAATGTAGATACTAATATGTGGCAGTATGAAGTGGTTAACAATATTATTTAAGATATACAATTCCCTAGTACATTAATTTGATCGTTTACGATTTAGGCGCACAAAAATATGCTTGTAACAACATCACATTACAAATCTTTGAGTTTATCGGATTTCCTGCACTTTAATATGTATGTTATACATATAAACCTTACCCTTGAATCACTCTATCTATTCCTGAAAACTGTATTAAAATCCGTTTAATAGTTTAAAACATCTAAGCGAACAGACAACTAAAACGACTTCATTTTATAATATGTAATGATGATTGATAACAGTACCGGCTGACGGTGAACGAAAAACGTGAGTAAAAAATCCAAACCTGAAAGATGTTCTAGTTATGAGTACCATTATATGTGGATAAAATATAGATCTTGGATTATAGTTGACTATACAAGCTCGCTTACATACTTATTTTAGGTCTAGATGTCACACAACAAAAAAAAAATTCTAGAAAGGTTTTACGATATTCTATTCAAAGATGTTTGACAAAACGTATTTATGGACAAACATCTGTTCCTCTCTGAATCATTTAAAAAATTATATAAAGAAATTAATTGCCAATATTGACAACTTTGACTAATCTTTCCTGCACTTATGGTTGCCCCCGTGCTAGCTATATGGCTAGACCGCACTTAGTAATAAAGTAATTCTCGTATGGTGTACTTTCTCACCTAAATTTTGTATGGTCTCTATAACCTTTTAAATAAATAAGTTATAAAACGAAAACATATACTTTCAAATTTTACTGTTAATACAAAGACGGGTTCAAACAAAAACAAAAATGAATAATATTTTCATTTTTATAATATTATCGGTTCCTATCTCCGAGTAAAGATTTATTCCACTATAAAGTTTAGGAATAAAATCGCTTTTAATTTTCGTGATGTGATTTCATGGGCCCTGAAGCTCGCTTTTTATCATACGGAATAAATTCGCACAGCTCTGGATCCGTACTTTTCATCTGACTTGCATTACGTAAAAGATAAAAGTCGATTCTTAAATAAAATCATGTATATCATAGTTAAACAGCCGATTGATTCTTCCTTCGAAAATCAATTCTATATTATTTAATTTTTCTAAAGTTCTAAAGAATAAATGTGTATCAATATTATTTATATTTATTACTATGTGATACATCAACTTCTATATATTTCAACCGATTGTCATGAGAATTGGTAATATTTATTGTACTATAGCTCAAATATTTAAAAATAGCGAATAACAATAACTAGAAATATTTACAGACGCGTGAGAATCTGTGGGCATTGCTAGATATACTGTAACTATAGTCGAATTTCTAACTTGAAAGTAGAATTAATCCGTAGTAAAAACATCGGTATTATAATACTAGTTCAATTTTACAAGTGAATCATTCGAATGTCTTCATCATCGGAAATCGTATATTTAACGTATATCACAGTTCTGCTGCAATGCAGTCGATATATATAAGGTGTGCTCACAGCTCCGATTAATTTCTTATGCAAGAATCATTTTGGAATCGTTATTTTATTTTTGCAACCTGTCCAAAAATCACTATCCGAACACTGAAGACATATAAACCTCTTTAGAATACTCTCCAGATATACAACAAACTCGTTATTAGAAATAAAACATCAAACGATGACTCATAGATACGTGGGAAAAATAACATAAAAACTTTATTGCTTAGGCAACTATATACTACTCCTACTATCGTTATATCTTATCAATACTAATATAATAGCAAGTTTTAAATCTTTGTGACGCTTATGGGTGTTCTAAATCAAATTGTGACAGCTTTCCAGAGACTTCTGCCCTCTGCCTTATGTAGTTAATGCGAAAGTGACCATATGCAGTTCTATTCTAATCATAAGACATACAAAAAAAGAAATCTGCAATTAGTTATTAATATTTTTTATAATATTTAAATATTATAAAATGCATTTACAACCAAAATGTAACTGTGTAATAGTGACTTTGTTTAATTTCTGTCTTTATGAGTACAAATATCTTTTTCCTCACAAAATGGCATTTTAATTACCCACGGGCGTAATAGTATGAATCTATTAATATAAGACTTAATCCATTAATTTTAAAATAACATTAGGTGTACAAAATTGCATGAAAATCTGTCAAGTCGCTTTGGATTAATTCCGAACGTAAAGACGTAGAGATGAAACATTTTTTAACATTATATTCCTGTTCGGTAAATTTGAAAGCAAGAAAGCAAATACAGAATTTTATATGCTTAATTAGAAAATTCGAAATTTAATAACTTATTGCGATTATTCCAAATAGTCATATAGGTTGAATTCTAAAGGAAGGAAAACTTCTTTGCATAGAGACAGGGTTACCCTAAGTTACCAACATAAGAAATAAAATAAACTCAAGTCCACAAAAGTCTACAATATTACAAATTAATAAAACGTACGGTAGGTACCTCGTGATTATATTCGCACATTTTCTCTAGTTGATTTAACTCAACTCTCCGAGTCGACCTGACAACAAGGGTGCCGGTGAAACAAAGCGACCCCTCGCTACAAACCACAAGAGAATATCATAAACGCCGGATTAAACGTGCGTCTCGACGGACTCGGTAAATAAAAACATAATAAAATAATAAATTCCACGCAACATATGGCGTAAGACAGAATTCGGGAGCGTTGGACCACTGGGGGAAAAGCGATCCGTTGGTAAACTAGTCGATCGATATATCGAAGTTATATATAATGTACTTTAAGATTTACTTACAGTAGTACATTTTCATGATTGTCATAGCCAAAATTAAAATGAAAAAAAAATTAAACAACGCTTTTAAAATGACAAATAAGATACATTATTTTCCTGTGTATGTGATATTTGAAGTTACTCTGCTTTATTTTGATTTCTTTTCTTCTTAAATATGAAATTCTTCTTCATAAGCATATGTAAGAAGTTTTTAATATTCGACAATTTAAATAGTGCTCACTGAACTCGATACAATATTCTTATATGTTACTATGGTTATTGAGTTATGTAGACGAAAGCGCGGTTATTAACAAAAAATGGCCGCCAAAATGACCAAAAAGACGATATAATTCAAATGACATACATAGATACTAGGGTGGCGCAAAAAAACCGACTATTTTTTTTTTTGAGTCTCGGATGAAAAAATGTTAGTTTTTGATGTTTTAAGAGCCCTCTCCAAAGGACAGCTCAAAAAAAAATTTTTAAGAGGTCGCTCCAAATTTTTTTAAATTTCAAAAATCGTCGAAAATCGAATTTTTTTTATTTTTTATTTTTTTTCTCGTTACGGTATAATTTTATAGACCAAAAAAAATAAGTTTCTGAAAGTTTCAGTTAAAAATTTTAATTTTGAAAGGTCGCTCATATTTTTTTTTAATTTATTAGTAAATGACTTTAGATTTTTTCTAGCGACCTTTTAATATTAAAATTAAAATTCCGGCCATTTTTTTTGTGTTTTTTTTGTTATTCTTGATTTTTAGTTCATCTCGTGGTGTATTCTTATAGATTATTGTACTAAATAAAGGAAAAAAAATGGCCGGAATTTTAATTTTAATATTAAAAGGTCGCTCGAAAAAATCTAAAGTCATTTACTAATAAATTTAAAAAAATTATGAGCGACCTTTCAGAATTAAAATTTTTAACTGAAACTTTCAGAAACTTATTTTTTTTTGGTCTATAAAATTATACCGTAACGAGAAAAAAAAATAAAAAATAAAAAAAAATCGATTTTCGACGATTTTTGAAATTTAAAAAAATTTGGAGCGACCTCTTAAAAATTTTTTTTTGAGCTGTCCTTTGGAGAGGGCTCTTAAAACATCAAAAACTAACATTTTTTCATCCGAGATTCAAAAAAAAAAATAGTCGGTTTTTTTGCGCCACCCTAATAGATACAGATATATGAATTTCAATTATATTTATTCTTGGAGTCCAGTACAACGCACGTCTTACGCACATCCTTACAGTGAACAACATACTTTTTGCTGAATTTCATGTGGGCGAAGTCACAGGTAACAGCTAGTCTAAAATAGAATAACCTAAATTACTTCCTATAAGGTCAGCAATCTGTTAGTGAAAGTCCCGTGATAATCGGTCCAACCGTTTTGAAGATAGCATGCGGACAAAGTCACAGGTAATAGCTAGTCTAAAATAGAATAACCTAAATTCCTTCCTATAAGGTCAGCAATTTGTCACTGAAAGTTCCGTGATAATCGGTCCAACCGTTTTGGAGATAGCATTGTAGACGAAGCCGCGTTTAACAGCTAGTCTAATTTAAAGTAGCCAAAGTAACCCGCTGTAATTTCTCCTATCTGCCAGTGAAATTCCCGTCAAAATCGGTCCGCCGTTTCGGAGATTACCCTGAATAGACAGAGAGACCGACGAAAATTTTTAAAATTGCATTTTTGTTATCAGTCGCGTGTATACTTTCACACCCAATCAGTAAAAAAATGTTATTTTGATATTATATACAGACACTCGTTTGTCGACGTGGCCTCAAATTCTTTTATAACCTTGTTTTTTAAAGAATACATTGTAATAAAACTATAGCATGGTAATTATGTATTAGATAGGTATTGACTAACACCTGCAAGCTGATCTTTTTTAAGCGTTTCACCAGCGATTCGATGTCAAAAGACGATGTGGACTACGGTAGTAAACACGCTAAACCAAGGGGAAGACTGGCTCCCAATTACAGCTGCCAGAACTCTTCATATGTGCTTAGCGAAAGATTTCCATCTTGAAGATATTTGTAAGTTAGGCGGGTATTAGAAAGTGCCCCACCACCTTTCGTTCATTATGATATTTTCCTCCATAGAAACCTCTGATCCATTATCCAGATTCGAATCTACGTCATCGAGTAACTGTCCGACCACGCTCAGTTGTCAGCAAATTTGTATCTCCGTTCCTAAATCTAGAACATTTATTAAACCATATGTAATTCGAATTATACTACATTCGCATAGTAAAAAAATGAGAAGTTTAGACCCCGATAAATCAACAAACAAATCCACCAACCAGAACTGTGTTGGCCAGCGCGAACGCACTCGGTGTAATGCAGCCCTCCCGCGTTGCATCGAGTGGTGTATCCAGCTCGGGATTCTAGTAATAATCGAACCCTCGCCGCGGTGTCCCGCACTCAATCTCGGGGATTTGTAGCAGGCATCCGACACACTTACTCCGTACTACCGATCGGTAAACGAAAATAACCCCTACTCGTTCAAACTTAAAGGTTTCTCTATAATATCAGCCGTTAAAAATCAACTTCGTCGAGATATACTCTGTATTGGGGTGACAATCCAAAGAATCGCAGACGGTTATTGAATTTCTTTGCATTTTTGATTTGTCCCTTCATTTGGTCTATTGCTCAATCAAAACACAAGTAATTGATTGAATAATAAATACCTAAAGATGACAGTTGTGCTATATTATTTTATTAATGATATTTTCTAAAGTCATTAAAAATATAATAAATCATTTTGTTGAGGAATTTCATTTCTATTATACAGTTTATGTATAGAACAATTTAATTTCCAAATATAGAAATAGTACGTACTGTTAGATAATCCTTTTATGTATTGAAACACATCAAAGTAATGATCCTGTACCTGGAGGCAAATAAGACAATCCAAGAAAAATTTCAAGTGTCGGAAAATCAAATAATTCATCTCTGATCGCCTCTTATAAGACAGGCTTGCATGCATTTTCGTTCACGCCACGTTTAGAAGACCCGATGGTTTCAGGAGCATACACATTAGCTAGTTCCAAAGCTTCATCGTATCGCAATAATTCGATATTGGATATATAAGAGTTTTTTAGTTCCAGCCGGGATGGCATAAAATTATGACTTCGAAGTCTAGCACAAATGGTTATCTATATATATATTAGAGATTCCCACCTATACTCATATATTGACTCATCACGATATCTCTGGAACCATAAGGCGTAGCGACTTGAAATATGGTAGGAATATTCCTTTCGCCGAGTAGAGTTCAGCTAAGAACGGATTTTACGAAATTCCACCCACAAGGGGGGTTACAGGGGGGTAATCAGGGCGGGACAACGTCAGCCGGGCCCGCTAGTGTTATATAATGAAGATCATAATCTATAATATCATAACAAGAAATGTACATCATTATTTTAATCAACATTCTTAAGAACGAGTTCTTAAGAACATTAAATTACATTCTTAAGACTACGGACTCTAAAAACCGGTAAATCGGTAAACTGACAGACCTCAGAATTTCCATCAAAGTTATTCTTATATAACTTAGAAAACTTAGCAGAATTTGAAATTATATATTTTGAAAATTCATCCCAAAGCGAGTTGGATAGGGGGTTAAAATAGGGCGATTTCTAAGATTCCTGTTCCGAACAAAAACTCATATTAAAATCAATTCGATACAGTTCCAAAAATAACCAGAATTATTAGAAAATAAAAACCAAAAATCTCTCTTTTTTATTCACATTCATAATACTTCAATATTATATGACTCTCCCTAAATCAAACCAAATTTAATGTTATTCAATCATATATTATGACAATCCATAAAACAGTTACGTTACAGAATATATAAAAAAATAGACATACATACATAAATTCGGGAAACTTTACACTCGTTAACCGCAGTCAGGTAAAAATAAATTTGAGACAACTTTACATTCGAATATGCGAAGAAGTAACTAATTGAATTCGAAATCAACGTATTAAAATAACTCTCTAATCTGTAATTCATGACGTCAAATAAAGAAATAATGTAAAAAACGTACTGAATACAAAATAATTGTGTGCAATTCCTGATTATAACGCATGAGGCCACTTGTAATTTAAATATGGGGCGACTATTCTATCGTACATCCTACAGGGTACGAGGGACTCGCCGTGCAGTGAACTGTGAATGAATATTTGGGTTTACATAAGGAAGAACAAGACGATCACGTAAAAGGCTTAACTATCTACTTATAATACAAAGAAATATATATAATCAAACACAATGACTAATTAATTGTGATATGTATTGAAAAAACGTAATTTTTCTTCACAGGACCAAGACATTTTTGAAGTGATAACTTCTTTCGACGTCTTGAGCGGTATTTGACAGAAGAAAAACTTATGATTTCAAGTCAGCGATATGCTAGTAAAGCGTGACCGACCATATTGTCCTTGCAACAGACTAGCGACGCGTAGTATAGCGGCCTGTGTAAATCTAATATTGATATTTTGTATTGCGATTGTGATTCCCATTATATATTTGATTATTTAATAAACTGTATAAAAATGTAACATAATTAATGTTCAAAAAACAAAAACAGATGTAATTATAGGTCGGTATAATATATTTTATATATTTATATCTTAATATATATATTTCTTGTGTGCGTGTGTATGTGACTGAACTCCTCCTAAACGACTGGACCGATTTTGATGAAATTTTTTGTGCGTGTTCCAGTGGATCCGAGAATGGTTTAGATTCACAATTGGACCCGGTAGGTGGCGCTGCGGTTGACTTTTAGGTTTTTTTTAAATATTATTAGGGCAGGACAACGTCCGCCGGGCCCGCTAGTATAATATATTTTTGTAGGTGGTAGAGCCACGCTGAAACTATTACTGGTTTCAGCATAAATGGGTGGGCTCGCCCGGGGTAGTACCACCCGCTCACAGAAAACCGACGTGAAGTAACAGTGCTTGCATTGTTGCGTTTCGTTCGGTCAGTGAGAGCGCCGGACACCCACCTCCCCTCCCCTTCCACTTTCCCCTTCCCTTCCTCCCCCCCTCCCTACACAGGCTGGCAACTCACTTGCGACTCCTCTGGTATTGCAAGTGTCTATGGACGGTGGTGATCACTTACATCAGGTGACCCACCTGTTCGTTTGCATCCTATGATATAAAAAAAAAAAAAAAATATGACACTCGGTGTGGCCGAGGCTTCGCCCATGTTTGTTATTATTCAGTGCTATAAATATTTGACTTATAAGTAAATGGATATTGTGTAAATATCCAGGAAAACTACTTAGGTCATTTTTACGATGAACGGTTCAACATTTCAGAAGTTGATTTGCTGCAACGTCAACTTGCACCGAGTTATAGTAAATTTTATATCATAAATACCTTCTAAAATAAATATAGTACTACTATCAATCAGCTCTATCGAAATTTTTATCCAAAGTTCGATCTTCAAAAGCCAGATCGTTTCGACTTCTGGCTAACATGTGTCAAGCTAAATCTTCGTTTTCAATTACTATGGCGAGCGACCGAAATTAATTCCCTTATATCGCGATTTTGCGATACAACTAGCGGATTACTCGGCGATTTGCTTGTATCATTCACTTGCAATCGCATCAAAGCTGCCTGACGTTTTGCAAAGATTAAATATGCGCATCAGAGGGTACCTACAGTGCTTTCTATTTCGAGGATACTCTATGTTGCTTTCTATTTCTATGTTCTGCAGTTATGATAATATTTCATAACTTTATTGAATTCATAATATGTGGATAATTATTTTTACTCTCAATGAATATATTATGAATTAATTAAAGACTCACACCTACTTTACGTTTCTTTTTTAAGCTGAAAAGGCTGGTATTTATTCGAATATCATTACAATAGTTTTCCCATCGCTTTGTCACATTTCGGAATCAACTAATATATGTTCAAGTGCCGCGTCAGTTGCAGTACGACATGGCATGATCGATTGGCGATAGGTTGTAAATATCTTAAGTTACTGTATCGTGCTCATATAAAAGAAGGTCGAGTTACGCATCTGCTAACTCTTAATCTTTGTAACGGTGTTGGCACATAGTGATGTGAGACGCGGTCTCGCGGTAATGGACCGCCGGTTACGGCGCGTGCAGGCCGGCGGTGGACACGCGGCGTGCGCCCGCGCCGCGCGTGCCACCACTCCCACCGATTATATGCTACTAGCGCTACCATGAGAAACGTTTCAACGAACATTGCTTTGGCAATCAGACTGACAGTTATAAAAGGTTCATATTTTACATACAAAATAATGTTAAAAATAAAACCACACTTGCAATTCTTTACTTATTTTAATATGATGTTATAATGATACATTTGTAGTTATTCTAATAAAAAACAGGAATTGATATATAATTCAAATAATGTTATATGACTTAATGTATTAATAAATGTTATTAATATTATAAGCAAAAATGTTTGTGAAATTAGATGGTTGTTTGTCACTCTCACGGAAAAACTATACAAAATGGATTTTGCTGAATCTCTACAGCAATATAGCTGATATGTCAGATTAACGCAGGCTATAAATTATTAAAATATTATTTAAATTGTTCAACATACAAAAATAAGTGGCAAATAAGTTGTAAAAAATTCCTACTAGCTAGGCGCGATATCCCTAAAGTAACAAGAAGATAATGTATGCTCTCAAGTATTGTATATTATAATAATACAGAACCAAGAAAATGAATATAAATTGTATATAGTTGTATTGTGTAAGTTACCTTACTTAGCTTTGCAATAAGAATATCACCACGATGACATGTTTGTTAACTTGATAAGATAGAATTGAAGTTTTAATGGAATAAAATATAAAACAAAACATTAATTGCTAAAATGATATGATAAATTATTTTCGAACGCTACGCGCAACGTTCCGTCACGTACTAACAGACTTTATTTATAATCATAGTTAAGACTTCGAATAGAACATACGTAATTTTCTTTTTACAAGAACTCTATTCAGCACCGTACGGAATAAATTCGACGCGAATTCTTCAAACCATAAACGCAATAAAATTTGCCACGCAAAGTACAAGAGCTCTCAGGAGAAAACGCAAAGCCACAAAATGCCTGTATAACGTACACTACCAAGCCCGCTGAGCGAAAAGTAATATTTAGGTGTCAAACGCATGCGATAATCGCGGGGTTAAAAAATAGTTCTGCGACAAAACTCAACGGAGGCGGCGCGCGGCGTTGGCACACCGCGAACCATTTCCATCACCCTTGCCGGTATCTAGCCGTTTATCGGCCGATACAATCTGAGTGAGACATCGCCGGTGACGTTTGAAATATGATCAGTTCGGTCCCCGGGGCGCGGGACGCACGTGCGCCGCATATTCAAATCAGAAACGCACGCGGCGGTCCCCCGTGTTGGCTAAATACACCCGCGCCGCCCGGCCCACCCACTTACCGAGGGTCTGTCCTATGTAATCGAATTTGAAAATTATTCTAAAACACTGAATAATGTATTCCGAGGGAGCGGACGGCCGGAGGCGAGCGGCGCTGATTTTTTAAAATAAATTAAACTTAATCAAGTGGGTTCGCGCACGTAAACGGATTAACTTGGCGCTGATTTGACTTCGAATGTTTGTTCAGTACATGAGGGGTGACGGCTTAAAGGTCATTTGAAACTGTATCGTGCAAACATCGCTTGTTACATATGTCGACGTCTCTTAAAATTAAATCAATTGATTACTTCATTTTTTTCTTGATCGTGATATGAAATTTTGTACAAATAATCAATAAAACTAATTTCTACTAAAAATTAAATTTTTGAAGTGAGAACTTATTTAGGCGCGTTGAGCGGAATTTTTTGATAGGAAATAAATTTATAATTTCGCGTCTCGACATGCTAGTAAACGTGATCGTGTTGCGTTTGCGCGACTTGTTTTAGACTAGCGTCGCGTAGTATGAGAGCCTGTGTACATCAAATATTGATATTTTGTATTGAGATTTTGCAGTCTATTTAATAAACATAATTGATAAACTGTATAAAATGTATATACCGAATTATTGATCGGAGTGCCAATAGATGTCTAAACCAGACTAATGATATTAATTTCAGTAAACAAATTATGAAACTGAAGTAATTCACACTATAATCAATTAAAAACTTCAAAATAGAACACCGTTTAAATTTAATTGTTTCGAGTTTTTACTTCTGTAGGCAGCCCTTTTAACTACCTCGACTTTTTATATATATATATGTTTTAATACATAGCTGTTGTTTATTGACGTGTTATATATACTAAAACTCATTTCAGTTCTAATGGAAGTAAAAAATAAGAAAGTTTATCAAAATTCCTTGAATAAATTGTACGTGGTCCACGCACTAAGTTCCATACGTATAAAAAAGCCACGGCAATAAGCCAGACACATTATTAATTAAAAATCAAACGGTGTATTTATCATAGATTAATAATTTATCACGACTATACTGTACAACTTTTGTAGCATTTATTAATATAAACTATCAGGCACTCGACAACTAATCTCGTGAAAATGGATTTTCTGTTTCATTGAAACTACCGTATCCTATCTATATTAATTTCAGTATGTCTTCTTTATGACCACATGAGCATATAGACATTTTGCCGATTCTAAGTTACTTCTATTAGATTTTAACATTACCTTTAGAGGTCTATATAAAAGAAAACAATAGATCTCTTAGATAATGCTGTGACAAGCCCTCTATCTGTCGGAAAAAAATCTTGCAAAACCTGATTCTCCATTACGAAAATTAGCTCCGACAAACAACGGCCATTTCAATCTTATTTATATCTTTATATATAAAATTCTGTTGTTCGTGTATTAGTTAATCATCTTCTAAGTTATTAAAATAAAATTATAACGCCACCTGAATGGTTTTTAGCTATATTTGGTATCAGTAGATGGCGCAACTGTCGACATTTATATTTTCTGCGTCATTTTTATATACATACATTTTTTTTATTTATGTTTTTAATATCTCAAAATTTCCAGCCTCCCCTACCATTTGGCTGGATAACGTTTACCTGTCGAGTTTACTAACGTACCTAAATACTTTAAAATTAAGTAAAAATCTAAAGTATTTCATAGACTTAGTATTTGCTGCGTACTTTTTTTTTTAATTGTTATAGGAAGCAAACGAACAAGTGGGTCGCCTGATGTTAAGTGATCACCACCGTCCATAGACACTTGCAACACCAAGGGAGTCGCAAGTGCGTTGCCAGCCTATGTTGGTGGAGGGAGGGGGGAGTAGGAGGAGGGGAAAGTGTGGGATGTGGTCCTCCGGCGCTCTCGCTGACCGAACAAAACGCAACAATGCAAGCACTGTTACTTTACGTCGGTTTTCTGTGAGAGGGTGGGTCGACCCATTCATGCTGAAACCAGTAATAGCTTCATCGTGGCTCTACCATTTACAAGTTCACCTACTTCGATATTAACTCAGCAAAGTTAATTATGTTAATACCTTATTTATAATTCAATTAATTCCAATAAAACGGAGCAACAATAGCTTGAAATCTTTCTACAAGCAACTTTCTTCGTGGAATTTGTAACCGAACACTAAAACAACGAGTTCAAAAGATTATACTCAAAAACATTTAGACTCCGGTTATTAATTAAAGCACAAACAAT
Organism: Antheraea yamamai; assembly: GCA_036509395.1. Lineage (NCBI taxonomy): Eukaryota > Metazoa > Arthropoda > Insecta > Lepidoptera > Saturniidae > Antheraea > Antheraea yamamai. The sequence continues at coordinate 3,492,504 of AP028427.1, forward strand.
TATAATTTTAAAGCGGTATATAACCCCAAAATAGATGCTAGGTACCAGGCTATATTTTCGGTAATTTCTAACTCCTATACATTTTAGTATATTGTACATAATATTACGTGCTATTTAAAATTTACTCACATATTGGCTCACACACCCACTGGTATTTCTTACCCATATATAATATAGTTAATCTATGTATTTACGAAGTTAACGCGATTTAAAAGTCTACTTATAAATTTCCTTATAGTATAAAATAAAATCATACGAAATGACCCTCGAAAAATCTCCAACGAAATTTATGAATCGCAAAAATTGCCCAAATTTATTACTACAAAATTAAATATTGAATAAAACAATATTAGTTCATTCGCTACATTAAGTTTTATAACGTCATGAATACATTCGAGTCCCGATTCGGCACGCAGGGCTGCGGCCCCGCCATTAGCGCCCGATATGAAATTAAAATTAAAATATATAAAAAAACCTACCAAGTACTCTCGGCAGACCGCTGAGGGGCAGCCCTAAGGATTTAAAACTATAAAAATGTGTGGAATAGACAAGTGAAAAAATATTTTAAAAGTTGAATACGTTAATATTATAGATACATACTTTTGGCATGATGGCACAGTGGTAACGTTTTTTGACTTCTCAATGAACGACGTAGGTTCGAATCCTATAATAAACTTACAATAAAACGGTAACATGGGAGTAGGACTTTTCTAAACTAGGACTAGCTAAACACGGGTGCCAATCTCTCTGGACTTATTTAACACTAAGCCCAGGTGGATTCATCGCATAATGTAAGGTTGTTATTTATATAGCTAGTGTATAAAAAAGACCTTTGTACTTATATATGACTATAAAGAAATCCAGTACCTATATAGATTTACCATCTCAAATGCCTTAATCATTATCGTCAATAAAACATAACAAGAGAAAGAAAGAAGGAAATCGGTTGAAAGAAGATTGGAGTCTAAAAAAAAATAACATTTAAACTTAAAGGTGTTTTAAACAGGCAAATGTAGACGGCCTAGCTCTATGCATATCAACAACATCTTCACGGCAGCTTTGTTGGTGGATATTGGACTGGACCCTAAACGTTTTACCCCATGTGTAACACACACCATAGGATTAAGATTGAACTTGTTACATTCCAGGATTAGCTAGTATATACGCAACAATGAAAAGGAATAGTAGGCTTTTGAACTGGCTGAGACACAGCAAGCGTGGAAGATGACACAACCTGACACATTGATCCCATTTTAGTTAGCAGCATTTCGAAATTAGTCAATTCATGCTTAACAGCTAAAAGGCTTGTAATCTGCCTTGACATCGATAACCGGCGATAGATTATCGATATTTCGTAGGCCAAATGGTTGATATGATATTTTCTAATTGTGGTTACCAACGGAGATTGTGTAGTTGCAATACTGTGCTACTATAAAAATATAATGCTTGTACATAGTTCACTGCTGACTTTTATATTCAAAATATATTTTGTACGAATAGCTGCTCTAAGTATTTCATTTCAAACTATCATGTAGCGATGTACAGTAGGGGTGCTACTCGATGATTTGGTTTTTCGATTCGTTACGCCGTCAAACTACCCTCGAAACGGTACCCTCGATGTGTTCCCTCGCCTTGAATATTATTTATACGTTTGTTAAGTGGAGTTGCGCGGCCGAGAGGATGTAGCCGGGAGCTTAGTACTTCAACAAACATCGGTTATGATTTCTAATATCGATCGTGTTTAATGACTCTCATGGTGTACATTGAGTATTTAGTGTGGTTGTTTAATGAAATGGCAAGTTTTTCTGATGCTAATAAGAATGTTCTAATTATTTATGTTTTGCATGGTGAAGATTTCTGTTGTTTGCGCGTTCAAGTTGAAATTAAGAACCGAATAGAAGTGTGTCAAATTCACGCCTTCCGCCACTAGCTGGTTGCTGATCCACACACTTTAAAACCTAATAAAATAAAGTTCTCCAGAACCTACATTATACGGACGCTAGTGACATAAAGTAGGTTAACCGGTAAGGTGTTCCCATGTGGTTAAGATATAGGACTCTTCAAAATAGGATTGAAATATGCTCTTCAAGGCCAGTAATGTAACAATGATACCCTTGGTGTTGCAGTTATCCATAGGTGACGGAAACTATTAACCACGAGATAGACGGCTTGAGTGGTTTCTGCATTTTATTCAGTTTAGCCCTTGAGGAAGCACTTATGAACGTTAAAACACTACCAACGATTTGGAAAAGACCCAGATCTCTAAAACAGCTGACGAGAAACGTGATCTGGATTATCTTTTTGTATAATTTTTATTACAATTTATACTATAATTACCACAGTCGTTTTTAGAGCATTTACAGAGAAGAATGTCACTTCCAGACATCGCTATCGTTCACGGAATATTTTACCCATAATAGAATTCTGACGTTAAAAACATTGACATGCTACTTGATCGTACTATCTGGGAGAATGGTAATGTGCTTTGAAACTTTGTTGTAGAACCAAACACTATTACCGAAAAACGTTTAGAGGTATTCATGAGTTTAAAATTAACCATGGTGAAATTGTAATCAATATTATTAAAATCGCCAATGGGTCATGGGCTGGTGTTGTGATTATACCCATACCTTCCTTCAGGAAGAGGCTTATGACCCAGAAGTGGGTCTGTTACAGGCTGATGTGATGATGATTAAAATAATGCCAACCTTTAACAAGATCTGCCTTACTATATTGGGAAGACAAAGTTAATAAATATTACTATACCTATTAAAGATAGATATAGAGCAACGGTTCCTAGACTTTTTCTCCTATAGACCAGTTCCAGAATATATCTGGCTCCGGTGGACTACCTGAAGCCACATTACTATCATATTCCCAAAACTCGATAAAAATGTGAAGATTAGATATAACTATGGAATTTTTGAAATTTGCATTGTGGCTGAGTTCCAACCTAGAATAGTTTTGGAAAAAAAAGTGAGAATTGATTGTTTAATTAATTAATTGATTGTGCTGTGAGTGGATGCCAAAAAAGTTTAGTTGGCCAATCAAAAAAGTGATTCCATCCAATTTTACTTTATTTGACAATCTACTCACAGCACAAGCAACTAATCAATTCTCACTTATTTTATTCAAAAGACTCCCCATTCGGAAAATAAAAATAGTATATATTTTTTGTTGTGTTTATTCAAATATGTAATTATTACATTATTAATTATTATTGTTATCATATTACATTGTAAGTGTAAGTGATATTTTTCCAAATATAATATTTTTCGTTATAATTCTTTGACACTTAGACCTTATTTTAAAATATCACGATAGATTCTTTTACTGTAATTTTTTAAGAAACCACTAGTTTTGTAAGTGCTACGCATTCAGCGAAGTGTGTTTTTTATTATGGTATTTTTACATAAGATATATTTTCAATACAATAAACGATGTAAGAACGACACATATTTCTGCCAGGTGATTAAACATATAATTAAAACTATAGGGTGGTATAAATATTTGTTTTCTATGTAATGTTTGTCTTCTATGAAAAAAAAATCAGTTATAGTGTACTAAATTCAGGATTGTATATGAAACAGCTATGTTTAACCTAAAACAGGCTATAGTAACCGAGGATCGCAAACATTATCTCGAGACTAGACCGGAACGCAAACATCCAACCTGAACTAAGGGTGTGTTTACCGACGCAGCGTCGCTTGCCCTCATATATTAAACATGGTGAGTTCTGCCTCACACAGCCTTCAAGCATTTCCATTATTACAACCTCTAAGTCTTGAAAATTTAATCCATTCGACGGGAGAAACGGTATTGAGACAGAAAGATTCCGAGTTTTCTGATTTCGTTGATTCTCCCATTGGATAATATCGAGATGTTTTTATTATTATTTAGATAAAATATAATTAAATTACTGAATTCAATTTCTTTTTGCATCTCACATATTAAGCCTAACGCACGTATGTATTAAGGTAATATTACAAAAATGGGTTTATTTGTTACGTTTTCGATTTCGTGTCTTAAACACTTCCTCGACCAACCATTATGAAATTTGCATGTCACATATTAACCCTATTCCAAGTAATGTTACTAAAATTATAAAATTAGTTGGTTTGTTTGTTTCGTTTTCACGTCCTAATCATTATGAAATGTTGTATATTCGTTGTCATGGGAACAGAAAAGGGCATAGGAAATCTTACAACAATAAGATGTACTAAACAAAACTATTTCAGAGAGATAGATCAAATATACATTAATGCGAGCGAAGCCGTGCGCAAAAGCTAGTGTTAAATAAAATATGATCAAGTATGAGTAAAATGTCGATCAAGAAAAGGCATGTATTTTCCGTGTATAAAATTCTATAAAAATCGGTGTAGCGTTTTTCAGTTAAAAAATCCAGACAAATAAACAGACAAAACAATATATACAATATGCAAATGGACCTTGTTCACAGCTTTTATCTTCGCTAAAGCAAATTGCTAGTGCAGTCTCAACGATGAACACATTTTTCAGCATATTTACATCGGCATAAAAATAAGGTCGCGGCACTTAACACGTTTATCGGGCCTTCATTAAAGCGAGGGCGATCTTGCTTCGGAGTCGTTAAGCGCGCAATAGTTCGCGAGATCCTCGTAAAAAATATCTCGCAACCGACTTTACGAGCGCCCTTTGTGGATGCATCATTAAATTTCCATCTAAATTTAAATTACCGACGGTGAGATTCGACGCGTAGGGTACGTGTTTCTGTTTTCCCAGTCTGTGGAAATGTTATAATTGCGGGTACAGTGAAACGGAGTCGAGTTGGGAATTTTGAAAAAAAAAGGGATGACGTCAGTCGGAATTATCTTCAGCGCAGCGCAATTGAAACGGCTTTGCGACGGGCTTAGTGAAAAAGTTGGCGTTCGTTTTAATAATTCCCAGCTCCGGCGCCTCGTCAGAATGCCGTTGTCACTTCGCGGATTAAACTCCAACACGCTCGAGTTGAGTTGATTTTGGAGTTATTTTAATTTCCCGTCTTATATCTCTCTCTCGTTTACTATCCTCACCGTTCTATCGCTCTATAAAGGATAGATGTACTGACACGTCAGCGGTTTACGAGTTTTGTATGGTCCGAGAGAGGGTCGGAGTCGTTTGTATGCGGCGCCAAACTTCCCCGGGAAGGGCATAAAGTCTAGGTGAGTACCGCGTATCACTGTTTAGATAAGAACGACTCCGTGACCTCTCGTTTCGATAAAAACATATTTTAAACATCATTCGGATAAAAAACCCACCCATAAATAAAAAGAAATAAGCCTGTAAAGGAAATAAGTAAGGAAAAAACCATAAACAAACAAGGTCATTCGATTAAGCGGAATGATTTGCGAATCACTTAAAAATCCAAATGCCACCATTTTTCGGCTTCCCCCGTTTTGTGACGTCGGAATTGTGAATAAACCGAGTTTTGAATAAATTACGAGACTGGATAAAGCAATATTTGTACGTGTACACCGGTTTTACGGCGGCCATTAGTGGTTCCGGATAATGTCTAGTCGCTTTTTATTCCTCTACATTTCTTCGTTACGTAAACAGTTTTACTTATCAACCTTATTCCTATTTTCCCAAAGAATCAAGGTTAATACAGCATGTTTTCTTGTTCCACTCTCCTGTATCAACTGTCAATTCAGTATTTACAAATTTTATACGTATGTTATTCTTCACACCGTCGATCTAGGATCTTCGTCGATTTTTTTATTGTTATACAGCCTCGTACCCTCATACATAATCCGAGATTTTGTTTACAACATTTAAAGCTAGCATTATTAAATGTCCTTATTATAATTATTTCTATACATATATTCTTAATCTTATTTGGCTCTTTTGGTTTATTTCCTTTTTTTTATTTGTATTTACTTTCTTTTTTGCTTTTAACATTTCGTCTAATTTTACATTTAATTCTTAATTTCTTTTGGTTTCAGTATTATTGTTATTTACAATTTCTTATTTTATGGTTTCCTTTTCTTTTTTGGTTTTGTTGCCTTCTTTCTTCTTTTTACATTAGCGGGCCCGGCGGACGTTGTCCCGCCCTGTTTTAGAAAAAACCCTTGATAAATTATATACCAAATCGTTCCTCATGGATTACTTTATCCACTGGAGAAAACCGCATGAAGATCCGTTCAGTAGTTTTTGAGCTTATCGCGAACAGACAGACAGACAGACTCTATAAGGAACTTTGTTTTATACTATGTAATGATGTTAGGTGTTCGTCTATTAGTAATTATTGACTTTATTAATATCAAGTAAATTGGTTTTCGTAAACTGTAATATCAATTTACTATGTGTGCTATGCGTTATCGCCTGGTGAGGTAAACAGTAGCTTGACGAAAGAAATTCAAAGAGAATTTTTTGAACTTAAGAAAGACAAGGGACAACTTAATAGGTAATTCGACTTAAAAATATTTACGAAAAACCCATGAAAATACGCAATATGCGACAAGCAACCATCATACACTACGTGCTACAGTCATTCTAGTGGCACGATAAGCCGTATTACATTCTGGACTCAGCTGTCATATTCATATATCTATAGTAACGAAACGAAATAGCAAGATTATCTAGTTGACTGAGTCACGAACTTCATGCACATGTACTAAACGAGTCACAGTGACTCTTTTAATTTACCGGGATTCAGAATCAACTAGAAAGGATAAGAATGAGTATATCAGAAGATGTTCGAAATAAGCTTCAGTAACACATAAGTTAAGGAGTAATATGTTATCATGGTACGGATATGCCATGAGGAGAGATAAAAATCGTGTAACCAGAAAAAAAAAATTGTGAACTGAGATATAAGAGTACAGGACGACGGAAAAGAATATGAATGGATTCTATATAAAAGGTGTGAATACTGAGCTGATATCTGAAAGAGGAAAACATGTACTTAGGTGGGATAAGAGTTAAAAGATAGTGTATCAAAATTATCTAATGTATACCCAAATGATGAATCTTGCAAGCCAGCATAATAACGACCACTGCTGATAGATTGCATATATATATTTCTGGGCTATCTAATGGTTTTAGATTGCAATTTGCTTGCCATCAAGTACAAGGCTGTTATTTTGTCGTGATACAATAAAAATAGTTGAAATGATAAAAACACAGCTAGAAGAAAATGTAAACAAAGATCTTCTTTACAAGACACTGCACGTTGTGAGGCGTATTTTATACAATATTATGTACCGACAATCGTCATCCCCCACGTATTTACCGCGAAATCCCAACAAGAGTGGCTACAAGCCGAAAACGCGTCGACATTTGAACATCCGAGTGCGTTTTAGCCCCCACTTAAAACGTGGTTTATTTGCAAGCCAGATTGCTTGGCGTACGAAAACCGTTATTTATAGTTGGGGGGATATAATATTAAATTTCCAGTCAAAACATATATGATTTAATACTTCGAAACGTTTTATTACAGTTTACTGTTGGGAAAACAGCTTCAGCTATTTGTATATAATGTAACAGAACTCCTGAATGGCTAAATATAATAATAAAGTGTTAGTATTGAGGAAAGGAGCATAAAATAAGAAGAATCCAAAAAGTGAAAAGCGTACAGATAAGACAAAAAACAAAAGTTATAGATAGATGTCGTACAATATGCTCTATAACAAAACTGGAGATGGGCAGGACATATAGCGAAATACGCGGACAAAAGATGGACATTAAAGACAACTATATGGGAAGGACCAAGAGGAAAAAGGAGAAGAGGACGTCCCAGAAAAAGATGAATAGAGGACATAAAAGCGATAGCAGGAAAAGAATGGATAAAAAAAGCTAAGAACAAAGAGGTCTGGAACAAATTGGAGGAGGCCTTTACCCGAGAAGGGGTTCCGATCGATGGTATGGACCTCAATAATAGTGTTCAAGAACTTTTATAAATTCTATATAATTTTTAATATTTTTGCTAATATGTAAACTTAATTTATCTTAAAAAGCGTGTAAAGATCGGAAATAAATGTGCTTTATTATTATTATTGAGGTGTTAAATAATATTTTAGTTAACCAACTCATTCTGATATACATTAGATAGACATTTTTTACATCTTAAAGAGGAAATACAAAATATCAAGATTACATATACACAGACTGCTACGCTACTCGTCCTTAGTCTAACCCAAGCGCTATACGTCACGTGAATGTTTATGTTAACGGTGATGGTTGGTGACTTGAAATCGCGAGATGTTACAATGTCTGGTACAAACGCAACAGTGTCACGAGCATGTCGAGGTTATCAATGACGTGAATCCATAAGCTTTTCCCTGTAATTTCTTATCGCTCAATACGCCTAAAAAATGTATGATTTCAATATATAGTTAATGTTATGATACGTTGTCATAATACAAAAAAAATCTATAATTTATCTATGTTAAAGAACATCCAAGTTACACTCCAAGATGTTAAGGTCCAATTGACACGTAAACAGAATACTGAATGGACCATTGATCAAGGAAACAGTCAAGGTAGCGGTGAGGCGCTCGAATGCGAAGGCACTGGACGCGTGGGTGAGGAACATAACTTGTACGCAACAAGACGCTGCACGCCACGCTAACTACCATCGCGGTTTTATACAGCGTGTACTGTTCTCGCCTACTTTTCTGACCGCTCTGAATATACACTGACTGTTTATATAACGTCGTTCATTATAACGTATAACTTTCTATAACGTAGAAAGTAATTCAATTTGGTTGGTTTACCACATAACCATTTATTCGTTCTCTTCCCTCGGTATAACGAAACCTCTTTATAACGAAATAAAATATTCGATCCTTGAAATTCGTTATAAGGATGTTTACGCTGTATTATATTATAATGAAGAACCGTAGACTGACTCGGAGTGGGTAAAATAGACTGTATTCATTTTCACTTCATATGCATGGTATTTATAGTTACAACAGATATTTCAATTGTTCGTGTGACACCTTCGATTTACAATAAGTTTCAACGTTTCCGTCAGTATGCAAAGTAATAGAGAGGTACATGATTCCTCCTCAAGCGAAATGAAAATCGCAACGATTCGGCCAGTCTCCGTAAAGATGACATTCTCACGCCATATAGTTACTACATATTTATAACATCGAGACAACTTAAAGATAAGTAAATACCAATTTTTGATTGCTATAATAATATTTCAACTTCATTTTGTATTAAACTCTTGACAATATTACGCGTAAACCTGAAGTTAAGCTTATATTCAGAGCAGTTAAAAAGATTGCCGTAGATCGTACGTAATTGTAAAAGCTCTTTTACCTTAAATTTGTTCGCTTTATTTAGTAAACAGTATTCCACATAAGTATACCAAATTTGACGCTCGTATGCATCACCGATTTTATGAGAACGTAGAACAAATTTATTTTTTTCAATTTTTTGTTAAAATATCTGTCATATTAACACGTGTTATGTATATATCAATAGAATACCTATTAGGTTTCAAAAGACATAGGCGTTTAATTGTTTTTTTCGAACTGACTACGCTATTGGCCTAGCAAGGTCTTAACAGCTTCACCGGACTACTAAGGCGAGCGCTTAAGGCACTCAGCCGATTTTATTTTGACAACTAGCTCAAGGATGCGCGGCACACCTCGACTTGGGCTGTTGCCACAGGCGTTTGAATGTAAAGGTTACTTCTTAGGTAAAAATACCGTAAAAAATAACGTCCTGATACAATCATATGATATGTTAAGCTTAATATTTGTTTAATTTCATCATAAAAATTGCTTTGTCACTAGTCATAGATGCCTACAATTCATACAAAAAATTTAACTCGTTCACAATATTTATTGAATATTTTTTACAATAAATTTCCTTATATCGATCGGTAACGCTACATGATAAATAATGTTGCAAAAACGCACAGTTTTTCTCTATATAATATATTAATCAAAGTAAAACACTCTGTATAAACAAGAGTACGTCCACAACACCATAAGTACAACCAACCGCACAGGTACAACCCGCCACCGGATCAGTCTTTATGGCCTATAAATGTGTAATTCACGCGCTTTAATCCGGCCGTGTTCGTATAAATCTGGATTAGCCGGGCCCGTTGCGATTGTGCGCGATGTCCCCTGATTATGCCGTTAACTATTGTAATTGAAAAATAAAATGCCTAAACAAGACTCGGGACAGCTCTCAGAGCTATATGTTGCCTTAAAGACGCAGTTAACAATCAGAATACACGAATAAGTATGCAAGTAGCGTGCGATTTTTTCTTATAAATAATATTTATTTTAAATTTCATGACTATATGGATTTTAGCTCTTGAAATTTCTTTATTTGTTATTTATTTACTATAAGTTACTCGCTCTCTTTACAGGGGGAAAATAATATATTTTTTAATCGAATCTTATATAAGAATTATAAGTAAACCTATACGGTGTTATTACAAAAAAGTTAAATACGTTTTGAATACTTGGTTTAAAAAGGTTTCGAATTAAATGCACCGCGGTCGCTGAATGTTCGCCATCTTGCTCTTTTGTCTCGCTTCGAATACGTTAGGTTAGTAGACCTGCGGAAAGGATAACGCTAACTTGCCTCGGGCGAGCGCGGTGCATTTAATTCGAAACCTTTCTAAACCAACTATTCAATACGTATTTAACTTTTTTTGTAATAACACCGAATCTGTCTGTACTTTTTAGATTTTTGTAAAAATAATGTTTAAGGTGTCTAGTAATAAGTAATAAAATATATTTCAGGTATTTTTAGAAATATTTGTTTCTCTGTCTGTCTGTTTGTTTGAACACGCATCACTGTTAAAATACTGCGTTCATGATAAAACTTCTTCAAGAAAATCGTTAAGCATAACACATTTTTGTTTCATTAATATCTGTTCGGTCTATCAAAAGTTATTGTAATTTTAATGACGACGCGACTTACGTACTAAAGGAAAGTGGATCATGATTTGACTCAATACGTTCAGATACCTTTATTAGTCACTGTTTTGTACATCAGGTTCCACGGGCGGGCACAGCTAGTTTTTAATAGCTAGTTAAAATCACACACACATTGAATTCGTAATACTACTTCTATACTTTAGTTTTACTTATATTAAAAATGCGAATGTTCTATTTCTTTCCAACACTATAATGTGAATTTTTTTGTTTGTTTGTTGTTCACATCATGAAATTTTGCTCACACATCCTAAAGGGACATAGAGTACCTATCATCCAAAAAATATATACGGTTCCCGAGGTAGATGAGCGAAATGGGTAGCAAAAACTAATAATACATTTTATAACATTACATTGAACTAAAATTTACCAAGTATGTTAGAGAGATTTCATCCTTGTGATTGACCCTAACGATCGATGCAATAAAATTACAAGGTGTAATTTATACAGATTTTAGTCGGTTCGATTCTCGGGTGAAACAAGAGAATTTTCGAAAATCTTTGAATGCAGTTTTATTTCTTTACAAAAAAAAAAGAAACTTTGTTTGGAGTAAAATTTGCTACCTCTATTATTTAGAATACTTTCCCTTTCTCCAGGTGGCATTAAAAAATTCCACCCTGTATATCTTCATCATTACATAGTATAAAACAAAGTTCTCTGCCATGACTTTCTGTTCGCGATAAACTCAAAAACTACTGAACGGATTTTCATGCGGTTTTCAGCAGTAGATTGAGTGATTCATGTGGAAGATTTAGGTGTATAAATCGTCATAGTTTATTATCAGGGCGGGACAACGTCCGCCGTGCCTGCTAGTTATGAGTATATTTGCAACTTTATCGACTTAATTATACCGTTTAGTTACCTTGGTAGGTTTTGAAACACAATCTCAGTAATCCTAGTAAAGGTGGTTGAGGACAGAATGTCACATTAAAATTAATAGTTCGACAAAAGAATATTAGAGAATACACTTTCATATTTCTATAACTTCATCATTATGATCTCCGTCACCCAAAGTTCAGGTTTATTACATTCAACACGTTGTGGTCTGGGATACCCAACACGGTTTGTCCTCAGGGCTTGCGTGATGCGACTCTTCAAGAAGGGACTGAAACGCACTCTTCAAGGTCGGCAATACAATAGTGATGCCCCTACTGTTGCACTAGTCCATAGGTGACGGTAACCATTTACAATCAGGTGGGTCATCTGCCTGCTTGCTGACTTTTGACATAAAAAAATGTAGGTACATAATACTTTTTGAATTCCCAATTGTCTGATGTGTCAGTTACTTACTCACTTTTGTGTATGGAAATTGATTATTTGTTTACTTCAAACATCTTTTATACAAGCCTTGTCCTTACTATGTAGCACACAACAAAAAAGAATCAGCCAAATAAACCGGCAATTAATTTTCATTTGTATTAATTGGAACTATTTATAATCAGTAAGTGTAACTAAGGTAATAATTCTCTGGTTTAACACATAAGCAATAGAATAACGTGCCAGTACACGAGTAGGCACAAAGAGGCAGTCATTAAAGTTCACACGTGGGCTTGCGTTCGGGAGACGGGACATATTTCACTCGGTACACGCAACCCGGCAGTTCGGAAGTGCGAAGTCTTCAGGTTACCGACATAAGCTTATTCGGAGAGGTCACGTTTTGTGTGTTAATAAATTTCTTAAACAATTCTCAACGTCTGTATAGTAAATCGTTACATTGACCTCAGTTAATTGTAATTTGATTTACAGTACCCGGGTTTTGATTTGACACGTCGGCGAGAAGACAAAGATAGTCAACTAAGTTCCAGCTTCGTATAGCGTTCGTTATCTTTGCATATGCCGGTCACGTTGTGTGACAGAGAACGCTTTACAGCCAAAGCAAACTGATTTAAGCCGGGCATCTCACTCTTCGCCCGACGAGTAAAATCAAATACCAAGTACGATATTTTTTTCGCCTGAACTACATAAATAAAGGTAAACAAAATTGCTGTAATTTTTTATATTAAACATAAGAATGCCTGTATTCGCTGTCAAAGGAACGAAATTCCATTCTAGCTTATTTCACCGTATAAATAGAGATTTATTGAAAATATAGCCACCGATATAAACTACTTGTATTGTACAACGTGAAAAAATTAATAATTACATTTCTGACTATCTACATAGTACATATATATAAAAATGGATGTTAGTATGTATATATATTTGAGACTAGTTCATATAGCATATATAAGTTCGAATACCTTTAGTCAGATCACCATGAAAGTTGGCACACCTAAGTATTTCAACAAGGAGAAGTATTTTATACTATGTATACTAGGCTATAACTCGTCACTAGATGGCGCTATATCCCATATATATATGTATTTATTTTATTATAGTATTGTATACATGTATATATTTATTTACTCATTTTCTTCTGTTTTATTTATATAGGCACTACCTACAAAAGTTTTTGCTTAACATCAATACCGCTGGTTAGCTGGAAGAAAATGCCTCATGGCATTAAGCTCGCCAGTGTACAAATCAAAAGTGCAATAAAGAATTCATTCATTCATTTATTCCTTTCCTTTATCGCTAACAACATGTATTCAAAAGTGCATAACAATTGCTTGAGTAGTTACGGCTTCACAGCGATATATACTAACTCCCGTTCTAAAAAAAAAGTATATAAATATATATAAAAAAAAGAAAATAAAGATAATATATACTTGATAATCTCATGATCGCTAAACACTAACTGACATATGAACACAAACACACTGACACAAAGAAACCCATGCCGCCACTCTTTCCCACGCTACAAAATATGAGCTGACCTGTGTCAGAGGCAAGAAAGCAGGGAACATTAAAAAAATAACACGCGTTCTCATTTATAATATTAGTTGGAATTGGGATTTTAGTTACTTATAAAAAGATAAGTAATTACAAAATAACTGAATATCAATTATTTTCACATGAGAGCCACATTCAGCACATGTATATCTTGGGGTAGACGTGTTTACCTTTCCCCTGGGCGGCCGGGCTTGTCGACGCAGCCCATAAATTACCTAAAACAAGCGGCAGATGCCGTGGGGGGCGCCCCACCCTCTATCCCGGTAATGGGAGCATTAGTGCTACTAATGGCTTCCAACGGTGACGTTGACACATAAATTCATGTCAAATTTAGGACGCGTGAGATGTCTGTACCTGCCTCGACCATAACATGGTAGAGTTTACATTATTATTATGTGTTTTAATTGTTTGTATTTACGTTTCTAATGTAAACTATTTTACAAATTAGAATTGCAATTGTTGAAAAATTGGATATACGAATTGATAGCAGCTTGGAGCTATTGGACTGTACTTTTGAATATATTGGATTACGAAGTATATGCATTATTTATATATAACATGCCGGTGTGCGGATGTTCCTAATTCTTTTTCTTCTAAGTAGCCTGACCTATTATGTTGATTTTTTTAAAAATATGAGCTTATATATCTGGTGTTTAGCTATGGTTAGCGCTGTTATGGAGATATTACAATTTTTGGCCTCTTTTCTATTTTAGACATAGAAAACCTTATTATACCGAATCTTCAACTAACTATCACCTTACAGTGATTACTTTTTCCAATATTTTTATTTATATTCATATCATTTGACTGCCGAATTTACTAGTATTAATATATATGTGTTAATAATAAAACAGAAAAACATTGAAATCAGAAGCTTTAAAGATATCTAAAAAACTTATCCGAAGGACCTTAAAATCGATGACAGAACATATTGCCATGGTTTTTTTATATATTTAATCAACCTGTACGTTTGTAAGCGTATCATTAAAAACCCACTAGCTCGATGTTTTATGTTTGATATGATAATTGCTCACATATATTATATATACTATATATTATATTATATACTATAATCTTACCTATATGTTGTCTATCATGTATATTAACTGTCCTGTAAGATATATAAAATCTCAATACATCTAAAAAATATATTTTATTTTTAATTATTTCTTTAACAACGTCATTCGTAACTTGTACTGAGTAAATTCAAGGACAGACTTTAAATTATGTAACTTCATATAAACCGAATAATATTCCATAAAATAAAATATAATAATTGACCTAAAAAATATGTACCAATCAATAACAAATCATTGCATACAGCAGATTTCGTGAGAAAACTATCCCCCGGCGGGTTCCGCACCCCTAAAACAAAGTCGCTCCCGCTCCGTGGGGCAGTAAAAATTCCTCGTAATTGAATGAATCAATTCTATCGCCATTAAATCGAGTTACCGAGCATATTGTGTGAGCAAATTTATTTAGCTAATAGCCCTTAGTGCCAGCCGAGCGAGGCTTATCCCTCATACCAGATATCTTACGTCGAATAATGAGATTATATCTTACGCATGAGAGTAACTACAGTAACAACAATTTATAATTTTACTAACTGACACCAGCGACTTCGTCTGCGTAGTTTATTATCTCAATGTTTTTATATTTCAAAGAGATTGGACAGCGTTTTCGTAATATTGCAACTAATTTACAAAAAAAAGGGACAAATTATATATCTAAACCTTCCTCGTGAATCACTCTATCTGTTAAAGAAAACCGCATGCAAATCCGCTCAGTAACTTTTGAGTTTATTGCGAACAAACACACAGGCAGAGAGGCAGACGCGACGGAGGACTTTGTTTTATAATATGTGGTGAAGTCTTTCCAAAAAACTTTCAACAAGAACTAAGCCATACTTGCTATTTCATTATCGTGAATATAATTTTATTCTATCATCAGAACTACGAACTTTTCGAGACAAAGATGGTTCAATGGTTATTGTGTTTGGTCACCGCGTAGATCGTACGTAGGTTCGAATCCTGACGAATGTACCGGAGCTTGCAGTGAAGGAAAACAAGATAATGATACCATTTTTTTTTATATCATAGGAGGCAAACTGACAGGTGGGTCACCTGATTTTAAGTGATCATCATCGTCCATAGACACTCGCAACACCAGGGGAGTCGCAAATGCGTTGCCAACCTCTCTCGGGGGAGAGGGGGAGTAAGGGAAGAGGGGAGGGGAGGGGAAGGGGAGGGCAGGTGGGTCTCCGGCGCTCTCACTGACCGAACGAAACGCAACAATGCAAGCACTGTTACTTCTCGTCGGTTTTCTGTGAGAGGGTGGTGCTACCCCGGTCGAGCAGACCCATTAATAGCTTCAGCGTAGCTCTACCACCTAACATGGTGGTAGGGTTTTTTCGAATAATGAAACTTTGTTACCATCTTGAAGTTGAAAATCGATGATCAATCAAATATAGGTGTATCCCGGCAGCATCATTGAGAAGCAATCCCACTATAAGTTTAACATGTTGACCATATCGTTATTTACCAACAAATGAGATTATGGTCAAATCTATAACCTAAAAAAACGTCTCTCATCTATATTGATTGACATTCGTTTTGTTAATCACTTGACTCTTTAATACCCGGTTTCTGAGGTACTCGGTTAAACTATCATTAGTTATTGACTCAATAAAGCTATCCATAAGATAAACTGTCAACGCGTTTCTGAGTATACAACGAGTTATAAGTCTTTGATGTTCACTAGATGGCTCTTTTTAAGAAAGAGTGTTAAAAATTGGTTTCATTATTTTAATTCTTAACTTATAGTAGTAATATTATGATTTAAAAATACTTTGGAGATTAATAGATGGTTTAATTTTATTTTATAATTATTTATTTATCAATTTCATTATTTTAGATAAAAAAAACTTTTCAATTCGTTAGTTGTTCGTCAATGACATATCATTGGCAAGATATTAACAACTATTTAAAATGTCAAAACTTATCGAATAGTTAAACGCCCAGATTGGCCAGTTAAGTTTAACAGAGGTTTATCGTATGATTGTGTGTTCAGAAACCCAATTTGACAAGTTATCGAACTGATAACGCTATTGACTCAGAAACCGGGCATAAGTGATTTAAAGTCAGTCTTGTACATTTTTAATATTACTGCTTAATAACTGTTGAAAAGTTCAATGATATTTAGGTTAGATAATACTCTGAAAAGTCCTCTATATACCAGTAAAAGTCTCGTCAAAAGCGGTTCAGCCATTTCAGAGATTAACATGAGCAAAGAGCTGACACTTTACTTTTATTATAAGTACACATTTTAAGCCATTTTCTGTGTAAACCAGTTATATATGTTTTAGGATTTCATACCATGAAAAATTGAACTCTCATATAATTATCATGTCATTCGTGTAGCTGTCGGTTTGTCCGTTTATCAAGACGCTTTTAATTGAAAACAGCTTTATATGTACAGTTGATGTAATACGGAATATTAAGGAATGTGCTCTAACACTATTATAAACAATTAAGTGTCTATTTTAACGTTATAAAATAGGACTCTTCGTAGTAAAAAACCCGTTTACGGACCGGTTAGGTTTTTATACCATACTAAACTTTAAGACTTTTACATGATACAAAATTAATAAATA
The DNA here is from genome assembly GCA_036509395.1 of Antheraea yamamai. Classification (NCBI taxonomy): domain Eukaryota; kingdom Metazoa; phylum Arthropoda; class Insecta; order Lepidoptera; family Saturniidae; genus Antheraea; species Antheraea yamamai. The sequence continues at coordinate 3,509,913 of AP028427.1, forward strand.
TGATTAACTTATTCGAGTAATTTATTTTCTTTTTAGCAACCAATCTTCCAGAATATTATTGCCATTGTCGAGTAGGTTATGTTACAAGTGCCTTGCGATAATTTCTATGTTCTAACAAGACGGTGGCCCTTGTTAGAACTTTCTGAGGAGTTTTTGTGACATCACGGAATTCATGCTCCGTTGTATTACTGTGTATCCACTTCACTTATTCACAATAACCAAAACGTATTATGTAAAATGCCACCAATAATACAAAATATAATGTCAAATAACACAAGGTTGTGAATAAAATATAAAAGCCACTGCATGACAGACCAAGATCCCGCCAAAATCACTTTTTGGTATGAACAAATTGTTATATTATTGATGTGAATGTGTGAGTTTCTTACGTTTACACGTCTTAATTACTAAACCGCTTATCATTAAATTTAATAAATTAATCGTTGTATGGAGGTAAAGAGAATGACTTTCATCCAGAAAGAAGTACTCATTCCGAGGGATAAGTTAGATCTACATTACCATAGGCTAAGCCACGAGTAAAAACTTGGCCTTAATAATATCACTAAAGCAAATGTATGTTTGTTTATTTGTTACTCTTTCACACCATAATTGCTCAATCAATCATAATGAAATTTGACAAGGTTACATATATAAAAAAATCAGTGCGTGTAACTGTCACATGCGATTGAAATAAAACTTCTTTGGAGTTATAAGATAGTAATCTTCTCGTACTTTTCTATATTTTATTTACTATATAATAAAGAGTTGCTCATAATATTTCCTGTGTTATTTAAGTTTCGAATTAGCTGATAGATGGTACTACAAATAATAAAGCTTTGATTTAATTTGTTACTTACTTATATTGAAACCAGATGGCAGCACGGTCGCGCGCCCATATATACATAATTAATTATATTGTATTATTTTTATTATTATTCAATTTAAGATTTTTTAATAATTATATTTTTATTCAAATACTTTTGATCGATTTGTTTATAAATTATTTATTGACAAAATCAAAAATATTTAAATACATACATTACATATATATTAACGCGAAATAATCCACGGACAAAAGCTAATATTATACAATACAATAATGAGTAACAGAAACAATGTTGAAAGAAGTTCCTGCAACTATTGAAGACATTGTTAATTTACTAGTTTGTTCACGAACCGAGTACGCGATGCCCTGAGTCTAGCATTCGCAGTGAACACAGAACAAACTCGCGAAGTATTAATTAATATTTGAAACAATGAGTTACTCAGTAAACGGCGACCGTCGTTGACCGAGCAATGATCAATCTATATCCATAGCTAAGCATACGAATAAAATTAAAGTGTATGTATGTTTAACCGAGCTGATCTCCCAAAATGGCTGAACCGATTTTGACAAGAGTAATAATGACAGCTAAAGAACTTTTTAAAGTATCATTAGGCTACATATCATTGTGCGTTTCTACATATATGTGAAAAATATCGTTAAATGAAAACTAGTTCACTTTTAGTTCAAATAGGACAAGACTATTTAAGTACTTTTATTTTGTACTAGCTGTCCCACGCGGCTCCGCACGCGTTTTTTTTAAATGTATTAAAGAAATGTAAAATTGTAATTAGGTGTGTACATTACAGAAATGCTTTTTCAAAAACATTTGTAACTACGACACGCACGCCATCTACTGTATTATGTTACGTGTACATTACATATGTGAATACGAATAGTATATCGAATGGGGTGGGATTTATCATCAGCAGCATGCCTGGAACTTTAACCTACTATGTACCACCCTTGTGCTCACTAACACTATATAAGAAAGTAATGAAAATTTTAAACTATACATTATCGAACAATTTGTGTTAAATTATTTATTATATAGATATAGCATGCCCATATTGTCAATATAATTGTGTTATTCTTATACGTTGCTATAATCACTGAGTTATGCATAGTAGTTCGGTGAAGCCGTAAATGCCGCAAAGCTAATAGTATAGTCAGTTCGAGAAAAAAAACTGAGTTATGTACGTGCAAACGCGGTAAATAAAACAAAATGGCCGCCAAATTGATCAAAATGATAATATAATTCAAATTACATACTCGTACATTTATTCTTGGAGTCCAGTACAGCGCACGTCATACGCGCTTGTTTACAGTAAACAAATTATTTTTGATCAATTTCACACGAATGAATGCATAGGTAACAGTTCATCACTACATAGTGTAAAACAAAGTCCTCTGATCTGTCTGTTTATCTGTTCGCGATAAAGTCAAAAACTACAGAACGGATTTTCATGCTGTTTTCACCAGTAGGTAGAACGGTTCACGGGGAAGGTTTAGGTATAATATGTCAAGGTTTTCTTTTTATTATCAGGGCGGGACAACGTCTGCCGAGCCCACTACCTTAAAATAAAATAGCTCATTAGTTAGTTGTCTGCTAGTGAAAGTCCCGTGAAAATTAATTCAAGCATTTCGGATATTCCACTGCGGCTGAAAAAAACCTAAATTACTTTTTATGAGGTCTCCAATCTACCAGTGAATATCCCGTGAAAATCGGTCCAAACATTTTGGAAATAGCAATGCGGACGAAGCCGCCGACAAATAAAATAGAATATGTCAACCGCTATAATTTCGGCTATCTGGCAGTAAAAAGTAAAATTCCCGTTAAAATAGGTCTAGTCGTTTTGGAGATTACCCGGAACAAACAAACAGACAAAATATAATAATTTAAAAATATAAACAAAGTATAAAAAAAATTTTTTTTGGTCATTTGAAGCCATATCCATTCATCAAAAAGTTATTATTTTAATTGTACATACACAAACTTTATTTTTATAATACGTAATAGAGAACAATTAAAAAAATTGGAAATAAAAGTAGTAAAAATTTTTTGAATAGGAAAACAAAATAAACTTTGAAAATGTTTGCGATAGAAACTTACCACGTTATCATGGCAACGTATATAATACTAACGCTAACGAAATCTCTCAAAAGGAAAAAAGTGCCCGATTTTGAAACATTTTTTATTGGTGCTCTGCTTCTATTAGTCTTAGGGTGATGATATATAGCCTAAAGCCTTTCTCGATAAATGAGCTACCTAAAACCGAAGGGTTTTCTCAAATCGGACTGGTAGTTCCTGAGATCATAGCGTTCAACCAAACAAACAAACAAACTCTTCAGCTTTATATATTAGTATAGATATATTTGTTTTTTTTTTATATCATAGTAGGCAAACGAACAGGTGAGTCGCCCGATGTTAAGTGATTCCCACCGTCCATAGACACTTGCAACACCAGGGGAGTCGCAAGTGCGTTGTCAGCCTGTGTTTGGGGAGGGGGAGGAGAAGAAGGGGGAAGGGGAGGGGAGGTGGGACCCCGGCGCTCTTACTGACCCAACGAAACACAACAATGCAAGCACTGTTACTTCACGTCGGTTTTCTGTGATAACCAGTAATTGTTTCAGCATTGCTCTACCACCTAAAAAAATCAACCAATATTACTTGACGGTGTAGAAAAACCACTTATGGATAGGTGGATAATCGAGAAATGAGCTCATAGTATCGCCAGCAAATGAAAAAATATGTAACTACGGGCCCTTCGTGAAATACTCCTGTTGCATAACGAAAATTTAAAAGTTTATATACAAGCACACAAAAAAGGTTAATTCTTTTCCATTTTTGAAAAATACTGCAACTATTGAAACTCGAATGAACATTATATCTAAATAATAGGCGTTATATCTCGAAATTTACACCCCAGAACTCGGGACAAACTTGTGGGGCGTAAATTAATACCTGACATAAATTTGCCATAACCGCGAAGTTCGCACTATGCCGCCGACAGTGCAAACTATGTACAAATCTTCGAGCCGGATGTGCCTCTGTCTGAAGGCCCCGGTTGCTGGAGCTTAAGAGTTAAGACCCTTTAACTCTTATCTATTTGCAGACCATAATAGCTGGAATGTTTGTAACTATTCTAATGGAAATTTCCATTACTACCTAGTACAGTTTAATTAAAAATGAGAACAGCATATCCTTTTGTTACAGTTTTCTTTTTTACATTACGTTTAATTCAGGTGTTAGAAGACACTTACTTACAAACGTTACAAAGAACATACACACAATGAGTGAGATTACCCTAAAATTTTGTTTATCTCTAGATTAAAATTTGTTTATCTCTTATATAAGTCATTCACTGTTAAATTTCCAGGAGCGAATGATTGCGCTACCCTCTTCTTAGAACATTGAAATTATCAAGAGACACATAATATTAGCACCTACGCGATAATGGCAGTAATAATCTAGAAAATTGTTTACGAAAAAAAATCATGCTATATAACAAATTTACGAAGCCATAGACCAGTGATATATGCTACAGCATTTTCTAATATTCTCCTCTCCTCTCCTGAATCCTTATTAATTCTTTCTAACATTATAATGGGAATTTGAGTTGGTTTATTTGTTACCTTTCCTCCCCTTAATTACTGAACCGATCATCATGAGATTTTGCATAAATATTCTCCTGAGAATAGAGAAGAACATAGGGTACCTATCATTCAGAAAAAAAATACTGTCCTCGGTCAAATTTATATAATTGCGAGCGAAGTCACGAGTGAAAACTAGTAGATAATAAATCTTTCACCGAATCACTAATCTGTTCTAGTGATTGTGCTTGATAGGCAGTCTAATTCCTATAATTAATACATAATTGCACCATGACTTAACGTAAATACACAATCAATATGGTTAACTTGTACTAGATATTTACTACCTGTTACATAACATTTATCTTTATTATTTGTAACAGACATTACACTCAATGGAACTCAAATGATATGCAAAACCCGATCGGCTTAATACTCAATCATGGCAAAAATACTATCCGTACTTATTGAAAGCTATAATAATGTAAATTGAAATTTAAAATGAAAAATACTTTATTCAGTTAAGTCCTAAGACCTTCCTTAGGAAGTCCTTATGAAAGTTAAAATTAGCACTAGGGTCGGAAAACAACCTAATCATAGAGTTAAACCAGCAAGAATCTCAATCGTACTTATGTTTTTAAAGGGCATATTTTTATAACATATTAAACATACAATGGTTTTAACGGATGCACGGAAAGAGGTGTTAATTCATCGTCGTTCACATATAGATCTACTCAATAATATATACATATTATATATAATAATATATATACCCAATAATAGCTTTTTGACACAAAACCCGTGTGACATGGCGCTCGAAGTTGCCCGGTAAATCGGTAATGTGATTTGGGACTTTTTTTGATAAAACCTAAAACTATTACTACTGAAAAAAATTGTTTCTTGAAAGGAAAACAAACATATATGACCCAACTAAACTAAATCCGAGTCGGATTAATACCTCACGCGAACTGTTACCAAAGTCGTGTCACGTACTCTGTGCCGGAGGCTCCCTCCAATCACTTCGACAAACTAATAGAGAGAAAGGCGTTCATGCATACGGATGTAATATAGATCGAACTAGAGGTCTTCATACTAAGTATCGATATAGTGTATTTTACAATATATATATGTATTTAAACAGATGAGCGATTTGGAATAAAGTTTTAAAATTATTGTAGTATCTTAAAAATCTTTACGGTGTAGCACACAAAATCTTATCTAAGCAGATTGGTATAGAAACGCAAAGAAGTAAAACAAATAAACACTATTCTTCGTTTTTACAGATTTCTTATGTATCATAAACGTGAGGTTGCATACCTCATTACCTATATGACAATTTTGAACAAAATTGAAACGCCGCCATATTTCGAAAGGACCACGTTATTCATAACCAAAAAAACAATTGAATTACATATGTTAATAATAATATTAAAGCAAAAATTAACATAAATAATAAATGCAACTAACAATAATAATGAAAGAAAATCAAATACTAAAACAAATTATATTAGACTAGCGGGCTCGGCAGACGTTGTCCCGCCCTGATTATAAAAAAATCCTTAACAAATTATATACCAAAATGTTCCTCATGAATTACTTTATCTACTGGTGAAAACCGTTAGAGAATCCGGTCAGTAGTTTTTGAGTTTATCGCGAACAGACAGACAGACAGACGCGGTAAGGGACTATGTTTTATACTATGTAATGATAATCATAATTTCGCAAGTAAATTTGTAATAATTACAGCAACTAAAGCACAAGCGTAGTAAACAAAAATGTAAATTGCATCAATTTTTTTAAAGTATATTAAACAACGAGAAGTGAAAAGTAATTTAGCCACAATGAGGGATTAAAAAAAATTGGTAGGGGTAAACTTATGGTTTTACATCACCGATGACCTCGACATGCTCGTGACGTATTGTATATTGTATAGAGCTTGTGCAGCCCGTCCTATGTTTGATTAATTAATAAACGATATAATTATTGCTCGGAGTGCCAATAGTTTTAAAAACCTGAGTAATGTTTATAATTTCAGTATACAAATGATGACATTTTAATAATTCAGACCATATAGTTGATTTAAAAAAACAACACCGTTATTCCACTGTTTTGAGTATTTACTTCTGTCACCAGCTGTTATGACTGCCTTACTTTATTTTGCTACTAGCTGACCCGTGCAACTTCGTCTGCACCAAATCGGTTATTACCGGTTTCAATTGTATTTTTAAACGCAAATAATCTTAAAAAACCTAAAACCCTATTGCAGCGTTATCCAGCACTTCCAATCGTGAATCCAAACTATCCAGGGACTCACTCAAACATATACCCAGTTGGTATGTGAGAAATCTTTTAAAATAAGCCTAGAATCTGTTCGCAGCATTACCTAAAGTAGTATCATCAAAGTGAAGATCAAAACTAACTTACATATATTGCTGATAAATGTCTTCCCAGTACTCCTTGTAACTTCATCACGTAACATACTGTAAAAGTTGAACTTTATCTACATTAAATTTCCATTTTGTTTTAGTCGTTTGTTTTATAAGAATTTGTAAAGTATACGTGAAATCTGCATTCAATTTTAATTTGATCACATTTATTTTACTGTTGACATACAAACCACCTTTTTTACTGAGATACTGAACTTGGGATAATATACCTTTCTAACAATGAAAGAATTTTTGAAATCGGACCAGTAGTAGGTACCAAGCATTCCTCGAAAACAAAACTTTACCACTCATTATAATATTAGTATAAATACAACATAGTAACTGCAAACAGTAGTCCGGTGAAGCTGTTAAGACCTTGCTAGGTCAATAGCGTGGTCAGTTCGAGAAAAAAAAAATAACTGCATACACCTCAACTGATTTATTTTAATCTTAGATTCACAAACCTGAACCCAACTACTTCAAGACTCAACAACATTTAGAAAACTAATTTTATCAAATATCGAAACAACACACGTACTGATAGAACTCTAGTTGAGATTCATCTTCTACAATGCAATGTAACTATTATCTAGGTTTATGTTTTAGGAAAAAATCTTGTCACCTTTGTTTAGCAAACATTTTTTATAGAACAAAATAAATGTAACAACATATAAGTGACAGTTTCGTTTACACATATTTTTTTCATATGAGGTTGATAATTACACATAGAAATGTCATATAGCCGTAGCTCAGTTATAACGTACTGGACATTATATGGTCAGCCGGAGCCGACGGTTCGAATCCCGGCGATCTTTTTTTTTGGTATTTTTTTTAAAGTAGCTTAGGTAAATATAGCTTATCTTTTTAGCTAATCTGTCTGCTATATATAGCACAATGAAAATTTACCAAAATCCGTCAAAAATTTCATTAACTACAAATTTTTGACTTTCGTCCGTTATCCTGGAGAATCCCTTGCGTTTTATGAGATAAAAAGTATTCTAGATGTAACCTTGTAATGTTAGTTATCACTGTGCCAAATTTCGTCAAAATTGGTTCAGTACTTTCAGAGTGGTACGTGTTCAAAGGGACAGACAAACAGGCAGATCCTGGAGAATCCCTTGCGTTTTATGAGATAAAAAGTATCCTAGATGTAATCTCGTAATATTATTTATCACTGTGCCAAGTTTCGTCAAAATCGGTTCAGTACTTTCAGAGTGATGCGTGTTCACAGGGACAGACAGACAGACAGACAGACAGACAGACAGACAGACAGACAGACAGACAGACAAAAATTGTAAAAAGATTATTTTTGGCTTCTATATCGATAACAAAGTCTACCCCGATAAAAATTTTCAAAAAATATTTAATATACAGATTTGACCTTGCTACAGTTTTATTATAGTATAGATGACTAACTGTGTTTAGTTTTAATATAAACTAGCGGGTCCGGCAGACGTTGTCCCGCCCTGATTATAAAAAAAAATGACATATACCATGAAATATACCAAAACGTTCCTCATGAATCACTTCATCAACTGGTGAAAACCGCTTGAAAATCCATTTAGTAGTTTTTAAATTTATCGCGAACAGACAGACAGACAGACGCGGTAGGGGACTTTGTTTTATACTATGTAATGAAACCTTAGATTTCGTTTAATAGTAACTTAGTATTGAACTAAAGTTATGTATTCATCATAACCGGTCACATTGTACCGTCAATTTGCCAAGTGCAATACAAAGAAATAAAAAAAGCAAAGTAACCGATACAATTTTATCTATCGAATACGAAACAACACGGTGGGGCAGAGAGAGATAAAAAATTAAAAAAGTACAAAAAAATATGAACACTCCAACATGAACGGTGGAAGAGATGACCATCCATCGCGAACGCGAAGTTAATTTATCACCGGGGGAAAAATGAAAACTCTGCTCTCGGGTCCATTAAAAATAGTCGCACATAGTCGCATGACCCATAAAACGAGAGTCCGACGTGAAAAGGAAACACTAGTGGGAAAAAAATCCAGTCAAGTGTGACCCGACGGTCGTGAGTTGTTCCGTATATAATTTACGGACATTAATAGCATCGAAGTGGCCGTAGTTCGTTCAAGTTGTTCACCTATATTCATGGTGGTAGGGCTTTTTTTAAGTTCGCCGTTCAAGTTCAGATTGAAAATCTATCGCCAAGTACTTGTTGGTGTATTCCGGCAGCTGCACTTGAAAGTTATGTCGTCGTTTAACATCAGATGACATTGTGGCCAATCACTAAAACCTATATAAGGTATAAAAAAAACGAAAACGCTGATCTAATTTTACTGGCAGATAAAGTACTTTTCAGAATATTGTATATCTTTATATATATATAATTCTTTTGTCCATGTGTATGTGACTAAACGTCTCCTAAACGGCAGGAAGGCTTAGAGTCACAATTGGACCTGATAGGTGGCTCTCCGGTGTCTTTTAGGATTTTATTTATTATTAAGGCAGGTCAACATCCGCCGGGCCCGCTAGTCTTCCTATAATTATTTTTTCTCATGGAGACTAAACAGTAATGATCAAGTTATATATTTTTTTTAAATAATAAAATACATCACCCTGTAAGAGACTCACTGTAATGCCATAGACCTCTTACAGAAAGAAGGTATGCGGATACTCACACAGAAATCCACAATTCTATATTTTTCCCAAGTACAGTGGTACTAGAAGAACATTTCTGAGGCTCGATTTCATCACAATGTTATGATGAATCGTCAGCCGATAGTGTTACTAATGTAAATTAGTTACTATACACGAATTCCGAAAAAGTAGTTCGTACATCTTCGAGTTCGAACCTGCAAACATCTAATTAACTTTTCACCGAAGAAACTCTACCACTACGACTTCCACACAATTAATAACAAGACTAAAAGACAGACTACAATTAATTAAAAGTCAAAACTACCACCGGTTCGGAAATCAACCCAGTCATCGAGAAGAACCGGCAAGAAACTCGATGTGGCTTATCATGTAATGATGCATATTTTTACAAACATAGATACTTACATTCCTTTTTGTGAACGAACAGAGATTGGCCTCATTTCCAGAAGTCACCATCATACACTAATTTATCCGTTTTAGACTTTAAAATCCGTATGACATGGTGTTTGAATCACTATCCGGCTGTAATGTGTTTTGGGACTTTGTTGTAAAACGCAACTACTTAACTACCTAAAAAATCATGGTAGTGAAACAAAAAAACAAACTCATTTCCCCAAAATTCCTATATATTCTACAATGCATTTTTATTACTAACACTCAAAGAAAATTCTGGGGCACAAGAAAATATCCTATGAACAATTCAGGCAATTAAACCTTCACTTTCTGGAAGAAGCTTTCGCTAGGGGGTACGTATTTACAGGGTGATAATAGGTCTTTACCTATGAAATTGCCGTTTTGCAGTACTGGCCATTTCAAATCAAAATAATTTTTGTTTGGCTAAGAATTCTAATTTCAAATTAATTTTATTTTAAAAACATAGAATTCTTTTTCCAAAAGTAGTCATTTGTTTGTTGATTAGTGTTACATTTTCATCGCATTACAATCTTTTTTGTCATCATGGATACGTTAAAAATTCGAGTAATTATGGGATATGAGTACTGTCGTGGCAGCAAAGCGGCACAAACGGCACGCAACATCAACGACGTCTACGGAGCTAATACCACAAACCAACGCACCACCTGTTATTGGTTTGCTCGCTTCCGTTCTGGGTATTTCGACCTGAAAAATGAACCTCGCGGTCGTCCGAAGACTTTGGTCGACAATGACGAATTAAAGGCGATTGTGGAAGCTGATGATGCAGCAGCTTTCGACGTTAGCGTCAAAACAATATTGGTCCATTTGCGTCAAATTGGCAAGGTAAAAAAGCTTGACAAATGGGTGCCCCACGAACTCAGTGATCGCCAGCGCGAAGTACGCGTCGAGACGTGCCTTGCACTGCTCAACAGACACACAAATGAAGGAATTTTGAACCGCATTGTTACCTGCGATGAAAAATGGATTCTGTTTGATAATCGCAAGTGCTCAGCAAGTTGGTTGGATCCTGGTTCAGCACCTAAAAAATGCCCTAAACGAAAACTTACCCCTAGAAAAGTGATGGTCACTGTTTGGTGGTCTAGCGCCGGTGTGATTCATCACAGCTTCTTACCAAACGGGATGAGCATTACTGCAGATGTGTACTGTGAAGAACTGAACACAATGATGGAGAAGCTGGCACATCTCCAACCAGCATTGGTCAATCGCTCGTCTCCGCTGCTACTGCACGACAACGCACGACCTCATACTGCACAGCAGATGGTCTCCAAGTTGCAAGAACTGGGGTTGGAAGTTCTCCGTCATCCGCCCTACTCACCAGACCTTGCGCCTACAGACTACTACTTTTTCCAGAATTTGGATAACTCCTTGGCGAGAAAAAAATTCAATACCCGAGAGGCAGTACAAAATGCCTTTGAAGAATTTGTTGCCTCCCGTCCAGCTGATTTCTTTAAGAAGGGCATCAATAAACTGCCACTGCGTTGGCAAAGATGCATTGATTGCATGGGTGATTACTTCGATTAATACAAATAAAAAATACATGAAAAAAATTCGTTTAATTTTTTTCATACAAAACGGCAATTTCATAGGTAAAGACCTAATATTTTTGCTATTACCATAGGGAACCCTAGAAAACACGGCACCTCGTCAGCCCGGGTACCGACGTCCAAAAAGAAAACCAATTTGGCCGCATGAAAAGGTTCGATCCAATCGCGCTCCGGCGTATCCACTCATTTGATATTTCCACTTGACTATAGGAAACAAATTACAAACTGTCGGTTCAAGGGATTATAAGTAGCTATTTATTTTTCCTCTCACCTGTCGACAGCTATGGAAATTTCCCGCCGCTGCGTTTGATGTTTTCATATTAACGTCAATTTTCGTTTATTACTTCATTTCGGGATCGAATAGGTTGTGCGATTATTCGATGCTGTACTGGTTATTTTTCTTTCTATTCATATAACTTTTTCAAACCTATATAAATAAAATTCATTTGCAGAATATATGTAAACGCACCACTTCAAAGGGCTGCATCTATTTGGCTGATTAATTTTTATTGTGTTTATAATTATCCACGCAAGACATGATTGAAAGAAAATTTTGAAAAATCCTATAAAACAGTGAAGAAATTGGCTTAAAAATCTTCATGTAGAAAGTGAGTTCTTAAGTTAACTTTAATGAGCTGTAAAATTGACAAAAAATGGATCTAAATTTAAGTTGTTTAAACACTAGGAACGCCACATTTGTACATTCGACGCATGCTCATTCGGAAACATTCGCTACTACTTTATAAATAATTCATATAAATAGAACATTTAATAATAACTAAAAAGCAAAAAAATTTTATATAAATATAGCAATTCTGTTTTCACCCGTTTGTTTATAAGTTCAAAAAAATATACTCGCAAAAACAAATATAATAATATAAATACACTCGAATAAAATCTCAACCTTAAAAAACGGAAGACACACAACAATGGCCTATCAAACGTAAGTAGCTATATGAGGTTGCGTTTCATTATGTTCTGTACCTTATATCAATATTGTATTGTCTGAGGAAGCTCCCCTCCGTTGCCATGGCAACCGCGTCATGTTAGTCCACGTTAAAAACTCAGTAGATACGAAGGAATGTATTGAATTATATGATTGCTATTCTTTATATTTTACTAGCGGGCCTGATTATATAAAAATCCTTGATAAATTATATACCAAAACTTTCCTCATGAATCATTTTAATGAAAGGTGAAAATCGCATGAAAATCCGTCCAGTAGTTTTTTAGTTTATCGCGAACAGACAGACAGACAAACGCGGTAGAGGACTTTGTTTTATACTATTGAATGATGATCATCAGATAAACCATATTATTTATGTTAGATAGAGGCAACTAAAAATTCTCTTACATTAAATTAATTAAAATTAAAAATAGCCTATGTTATTTGCGAATTATTTTTTTACAATACTAAAACTCTGAACCTAGAAAGATCTGACTATCAATTCCAGCTGCCAGAATATATCTATATGCGCTTGGCTTCAGATTATCATCATGTTTTTATTTTACTTACGGACACAACGACTGAGCAACATCGCTTTTATTACAACATATATCCATAACCAATGTCAAAGGCCCATGATTTTCCAATAACATAAGTTCTGAAAAGCATACCAACCTTTGAAATATTCAATTAAATACCTTGCCAGAGTTCCACGGGTGAATCATCAAAGGGCTTTCTCACCTGTTGGCTACATTAATGAGAGTGAAGTCATATTTCATCGGGAAAGGTTTATAAATCACACCCGAATATTGATGCGTCGTTGGAAGGGAAACGATTTTGATTTGCGAGCGAAACGGGTACGTTCATTGACGCGCTCGACAAAGCTGTGACGTCATGACAATACGTTACCGATCGATTATCACACTTATAGGGAAGAAATAAGTAGAAAAATAGAATTACTCAAAGTTATCATTGTTTCTTCTGATATAATATTACCCTCGGACAAGTTGATACAGGATTTTAGTGTGAGCACAGTTATTTATTAATAAAAAGACCACAGATTTGCCAGCGTTTATTATGCAGTAAATATTCTCGTCTTGTATATTTATTTGAACATCCTATTCTACAATTTATTTATTAAGAACTATTAGTTATGGAATAAAATAAAAAAATTATGTTAAAAACTTCATTAATATCGCTCAAGCCTTTCTTACAAAAGTATTGTCAGTCTAAAATTCGTGACGAGTAATCCTATAGAGTAACTTTTTATCTCAATATACGTGCACAAACAAAACTACGAACTTAATCATTCTGATTTACAATAAGTTGTTTATACCAGAAATTGATAATATTTTTAATACTTTCACAACAATTTAACTTAACAGGTGATAGTCGTTTTCTTAATAGTGTAACTGTTGGTGTCATATTGTTTTAATAAGAAGACTATTAGACATAGGTCACTCTAAAAATTGCAAGAACAGGAGTTCCTATAGGGTTCACATCCCACGACCTCTGGAAAGTGGTAGAATTAATTGCCTACGATATTATAGATAACTTCACTTCCTACGGTCATATGCGCTACGAGAAATATACCCCGAGCACTAAAGTGAGATTGGCAATTCTTAGACTAGATATGTACTAAAATTATTTAAAAATAATTTAATATATACGAATTAAAAGTATGAACAGAAAGAAGCGTATAATTCGCCAAAACGTTTATGAATTTCTGAAATTACATTACAACTACTTTATAATATTTATTACTAGTTTTTGCCAGCGGCTTCGGTCGAGTTCATGTACATTTGCGTTACCTCTCAGAAATATTACCTTTTCCCGTATAAAAAGCAGTCTATATATATCCTTTTCTATACCATTGACAACGTGTGTGTGAAACTTCATGATTATCAATTGCGTAGTTGACGTGTGAAAGCGTAAAGAACAAAGAGTCATTCACATGTATGTTATTAGTAAGATTTTTTTCCTTTGATCAAGTTGCTCAAACATTATATCTTCTTACCTAAAGAATTCAATTTTAGCAATATATAATCGTAAACAAACAATAGACGAAGATGAGTAGATAATTTCTAGAAATTTCATTAAAATTCCGCTCCGTCAAGTCCGAGGGCGATCGCATTAGGGTTGCTCACGAAGATTAAAATATAAATTTCGATGTCATTACTATCATATTTCTATGGAAACCTATTAATTATCGCATCAGACGCTAAATAATGATGTGATCTAATGTGGTAAATACACAAAACTTAAAGGGACTGACTGTCGAATGGAGCTGCTAGAACACATATTGATACTTGCCAACAGATTATAAATTTAAGACTTGTGATTAGCCAAATGGGCTTATAAAAGGGCTTACTACAGGTTTTATCACGATTTTTTTATTCACCGAGACCTCTGACTTATTGGCAAAGAAATCAAACCTTAGTCGATCGACACTAATATAATACTAAAGAATAAGCATCATTGTATTAAATTTCATCAATTTTTTTAATAAAAATACATTATACTTTGTTATACGTTACATTACATTACGTTACGTTACATTAAAAAATAACAGATAACTTAAATTTTATTCTAATTATTCTCAATTAATTACTTCATTCTTAACCTAATATTAGAAGACATATTTGCGCTATTTAACTATTTATACTGTATTAAAAATATAAAATTTATTATTAACAGCATCCCTAGAGAGTAAGAAGGGCCCGAGGTGTGGGCGGGCGGGCGCGGCGGATTTGTCGTGGCCCGGAAACGGCAGGGAATTCATTTGGGCGTAATAGGTTTCCTGCGCTCGCGTCCGGTCTACGTCCCACACGCAACGTTAGTACGGGCAGTACCATCGCCTGAGTGATGTTCGAGGAATCGTGACATTTTTCCTACATATAATTTAACATTCTACTTATAAACAAAAAATCAGAACAAAACTCACTAGATGACAATCAATACATCTTATGAAAAAATGAACAAAGAATTCTCACTGCAAAATAATCTGCTGTGTTATAAACTTGTATTTTATTTGTAAACTAGCCGGCCCGGCAGACGTTGTCCCGCCCTGATTATAAAAAAATCCTTGACAAATTATATACCAAAACCTTCCTCATGAATCCCTCTATCCATTGGTGAAACCCGCATGAAAATCCGTTCAGTAGTTTGTGAGTTTATCGCGAACAGACAGACAGACAGACGCGGTAGGGGACTTTGTTTTATACTATGTAATGATATCATTGAAAATTTAAACTTATTTAATCATCTATTCCTGGTGCGTCTCCTTGTAATTTTTGAGTAGATGTACTAACAAAATTAGTTTTTTTCAGCAGTATATTGATTTCCTTTAAAACTTCTTATTTTACATTTTTCTAGTAGAAAAAAGTAGACACCCAGGAGGTGTCTACCTCTTTTCGTGCCTTTCTTGTACATTTTACAACACTGCAAAATATAATTGCTACTATTTGCTAGAACTTTAAAACTACTTAGTGTTTCGGTCTAAAATTATAAAAGTATATTATTAACACATTTAACTTAAAAAAAAATGAGTGCGTGTAACCGTCACACGCGATTGAAATAAAACTTGTCATTTAAGTTCCGAATTAGCTGATAGATGGCACTACAGATAATGAAGCTATTATTTAATTTGCTACTTACTTACATTAAAATGGTCGCGCGCCCATGTATACATAATTAATTCTATTGTATGATTTTTATTATTCTTCAATTTAATTTTTTTAAATTATTTTCTTATTCAAAAATTTTTGGTTGATTTTTTTATAAACTATTTATTGACAAAATCTAAAATATTTTAAAAACCGGATGGTAGAGAAAGGTGACGCCATATTGCCGTGATGGACTTCCGTTGCATTGTCGTCCAGTTACTTCCTAGTCGCGACTAAAGAAGTTTTACTTCAAAATCAATTCAACATTTTTTTGAAAATCGAACACGAGTCTACCCCCTTCATTTACATGGAGTTTAATAAAAGAAAATAGTATAACTAGTCTTTGCCGTGTTGTTCGTCTTTATTGAATGTTATTATTAACATAATTGAAAATATTAACTCGCTCTTCAAAAGGTAACCGTCACAAGTGCGTTTGAGTTTTAACTCAAAAACACTTGAGGTTTCAACACGAAATCCATTTCCGAAATGTTTAATTTCCTCCGGAATGAACTTCGCAGACGAGTTTTCATTAAAACTTGTGTGACGTATCATTAAGTTCGGCCTCTTTAATTATTAATATTCAAATCGTAATTCCCCGCGAAAAAGCAAAGACGTGTTAACTTGTGAATAATTTTAAAGAAACTTCCTCCGTTTCGAAATTTGCTGGAATCGTTTAATCTCGCGCGAACACGCACTGTTTCGCGTTTTGTGACGTATGAAGATAATAACATAATAAATAGAACACAGAAGTGTATGGAAACGGAAATATATATACCTATTGTTGTTATGAAGAATTACAGAAGTAATTTTAATTGCGTATATCCATGTATTTGTAGGTGGTAGAGCCACGCCAAAGCTATTACTGGTTTCAGAATGAATGGGTCGGCTCGCCCGGGGTAGTATCACCCTCTCACAGAAAACCGACATGAAGTAGCAGTGCTTACACTGTTGCGTTTCGTTCGGTCAGTGAGAGCGCCGAAGTCCCACCTCCCCCCTAGCACCCTCCCCTCCCGACTCCTTCTCCCTTCCCAAACACAGGCTGGCAACGCACTTGCGACTCTCCTGGTGTTGCTAGTGTCTATGGACGGCGGTGATCACGTAACATCGGGTTACCAGCCTGTTCGTTGGCCCCCTATAATATATAAAAAAAATTGCATAGTAAACACGTGTAATTGTTAATAGAGAATAAAAACGACTGCAAAATCACTGGAACAAATTTTTGATGTGTTTATGGAATTAGTTGTGCATTGGTATTGCCACATACAACACCGGTTATTGTCCCTTCTTCGTTCTTTGATTCCTATGCGTCATACTTTAATATTACAACGCACGGTTATGGCAAATGCTATGATATTTGTCGCTAAAATTCGTTAACAGCCTGAGCTACAAATCTTTTCCAAGAAATTTACATACATACTACTACATACGAAAAGCTATACAGTCGAGTCGATACGAGAATTTAACGACAGACTATTTAAAATGTTAACAGTCTTGAGTTAATGAAAAACAAAACGTTAGGTAATCAAAATATTAGAGCTTAATATACCATTCGATCAGCGAACGAACAATAAAAAAATATCGACAGAAAAATTAAAAACTCGACAAGAGATATCAATTTACTGTCATGGAGTAGGCTTTTTTCTACATTATAAATGAACCGCTTACTTTGAGGTCCTCCCAAAAATGAAACGACGAGATTGATTTGGGACGTATAATGAAAACTTATAACGAGTTACAATTTCGAGCCTTATACGTTAGTGTATGCGATTCTTGAAACCACCTTTCAGTCGTGTATTGATTTTAACAAGCGCCATCTCTTGACGCCTTGCGTAAACATACTACACCGTTCAATAAGTTTTAGTGTTTGAACACAATAGTGCCTGATGTTAAACCGCAATGTGATCTAAGATGGTAAATACGCTAAACCTAGAGGAGTTTAGTTCGCAAGTGCAGCTACCGGAACACACGTATAGTGCTTGGCAGCTGATCAACAACTTGAACGTAGTGGCTTACCATATAGGCTTAGAAAATCTGTACCATCGTGCTATAGTTTCATCACAATATTTTCCTTCAATGAGAGATTTAGCTTATCAGCAAGGACTTACATCGATCGACATGATATCCGAATGTGCTAACCTCTGATGCGCGATGGTTAATATAAAACGTAGAGTTCCTACCTTGAAATTGTCCAAAACCTCGTTTTTTTTATGTTATAGCAGACAAGCGTACAGGTGAGTCACCTGATGTTAGGTGATCACCACCTTCCATAAACAATAACAACACCAGGGGAGACGAAAGTGCGTTGCTAGCCTGTGTTTGGGGGAAAGGGAGGGAGGGGGAGAGGGGAGGAGGTGCGCTCCGGCGCTCTCACAGACCTAATGATATGCAACAATATAAGCACTGTTACGTCACGCCGGTTTTCTATGAGAGGATGGTACTACCTCGGGTGAGCCGACCTATTCATGCTGAAACCAGTATTAGCTTCAGCGTGGCTCTACCACCTACAAAGTTGGATATGGTTGTAAAGCTCTTACCTTATTACGAATATATAAGGGTAACAAAACAGTGTGTTTAGGTAGTAAAGTGATATATGTGTAATGTATATATAAAAATCCAGTGTCATGGTGTTTGGCCACGATGAACGTCGATACTACTCAACCGAACTTTATAAAACTTGGCATTTGTACATAATTTGGTCCATCTTGAGAGATAGGATAATTTATATTTCGATTAATGGCCTCAATATTTTTTAATTATAAATTAAATGATCGTCAATGTTGATTATTGTTATTAACTGTAAGTTTCATCAGTCTCAAACAGATGGTGCTTTAAATTAGTTTGTTGACAGAAAACTGTGGGACTCACTGTTGTAGATACCTCATAGATGGCGCCACGTTTTTATTTTGAATAGTTTCTCATAATTTTAATTCAACATATAATAACCGAGCCACAGCAACAATTGGCAAGGTCAGCTAGTAAGCTACAGATACTGAACTGTATACAATCAAAATACTATAGAAAATTCGAACAATAATAAATATACAATTCAAATATACTATAAAGTTCAAATATACAGTTTAATACATAACGTCTATGTGTTTAAGGCTCCTCCGAAAGAGCGTCGAACCTTTTCCCCGTGGTAACAAATGATTAGCATTTTGTATAATAATACCTAACGGTTTAAACTTTCAAATGACATTACACTAAAGTATAAATATTAACGTACTGGAAGAGATATTTTAAACAGAACGCGTAGTTAGTACAAACATGTTCGGGTGACAACCGGGAAATATTGAGCTCGACTCATTAATTATATGTAGAGTATTAATTCCTTTCACCAGTTAAATGTGATATATTATTTAATTTTGCTCGCCGTTTCGCATGCTTTATAATTTTTCTTGTAATAAATATTCATCTAAATAGATGATTTAGTTATAACAAGACGAATATTCTACAATTTTTTCCGTGTTAAAATATTTACACATAATTCATTTCATAACAATTGCTTGAAGGGCAAAGAAGTTGATCTTTTACACCGTCATCTAGTGACGTATTATAGTATAATGGTACACCTATGTGTGCCAAATTTCATGGCGATCGGTCAAACAATATTGAAATTTAACCCTCCTAGATATATTTACTAGCAGTGCCCACGGCTTAGTTCGCGTAAATATAATTTGTCCTATGGCTCGGAACGATATTTTCCTTGATAAAAAGTAAGTACCCCATGTCCTTATATGTATCCCTTACAACGTATATCCAAATTTCATGATGATCGGTGAAGTAGTTAAAGCGAGAAAAATAACTGAGTCTCCATCTTGTTTTTATAAAAATATACTTAATTCCCAAACTTTAAATCACTAAGGCTTACTCAATAAAATGTCCGGTTAAGATTGACCACTCATAAATGAACAACGACCATTGGAGTTCACTACGCAACCTTATTTGCAGTTTTGGTGCAGATAGCGTGGCCGAGGAGCTATCTAGACGAATGGCGCAGTGTTTAGATATGACGTCGCAGACTTGCTGACACTACTTCCACGGATTGGTGTCGCGGTGTTTACATATTTACCTCATAAACGACCAATGTCGTGTCTAGGGGTTGATCTCGTAGACCGAACAATATATTGTTTACTATTTTCCAGCTGAACACCTGACTATATACGTAGTATATAATAATATTGTGCAGCTATGTACTTATGTATGTTTATATTATATTTTGGAGGTCCGTAAGAGTTTTTAGGACTATATAGTCTTCTTTACTACCATGAAAGCGTATAGCAAACACACTCAGATTCGCATTTATAATTTAACATTTCTTCAAACAACAATAAGATTTACAGTAGGACATTGCAATAATTACATCTAGTGAGAATGAGTCTAAACAAGTACAATGTTAACTATAGATATTTCCTACTCATTGAATTTCGTCTGCAAGTAACATAATTATAAGATTAAAAACCAAGTTTTTTTTTTCTTTATCATTTAGGTATATCGCTTTATATTTACTGAGACTGTTTATGAAGGCATCTAGATCCGAGGTTTTAGACTTAGCATTGTGATGTGATAGCATTCTATTTTATGGAGAATAAGGCTCATATTTGTACAACACCGTTTTTCACTTTTTTTTTTATCGTAGCTCAGCAAAGTGACTGTACTGTGCCTGATGCTGAGCACAGTATAATCCAAAAACAACGGCGAATACAGAGAGACACGCTATCCCTCATCCCTCACCGGTCGCCGCCGTCATGCCGGCTTGCATAAATGTCACTTCACGTTACGCTTGAAGGACCCCATATTCCACTTCCACTTCCTATAAGGAAGGAGGGAACACACTGGCCGGGAGATTGTTCCATAGCTTCACGGTACGGCAGAGATAAGAAATTGCGAACTTTTTAATTCGTGCCCAGGTAGGATTTACCATAAAACTATGGCTCCGAAGCCCAACACGCGTAGTTCGGGTATGAAAAGGAGAGGAAGGGATTAAATTAAATAGCTCTTCAGAACACTCGCCATGATACAGACGGTAGAACACGCTCAGTGAGGCAATGTATCTGCCCAACTGAAGCGGCTCTATAAATTGTGTAATGTCTGAATCATCAACAATGCGGAGAGCCCGTCTCTGCAACCTGTCCAGGGCATCTAGTAGGTATTTGGCGGAACCGTTCACAAAGGTGCGAATAATATTGAAGGCCGAACTTGTGCCTTATAAAGGAGGTATAGTTGATCAGGCGTGAAAAACCGTCGCACCCTGTTCAGGATTCCGAGTCTCCGAGATGCAGTGGAGATGACGCTGCCAATGTAATCCGTGAGACTGAGGTCGCTGAGAATATCTATACCTAAGATATTGAGGCTGTCGCGCATTGCGAGCGAGACGTTCTGGAGAGCAGGAAGAGGGGTAAATGGAGATGTTTTGCAGGTAAACGCGCACACTTGTGTTTTATTTGCATTAAACTCGACCAGATTGCTTGCTCCCCATGTTGATATGAGATGCAAGGACCGGTCGAGTTCAATCACAAGTTCCTGCCGTCTCTTTTCTGTGTCTCCCCGACTGCAAGAAGGCTTGCACTTGTGATTGAATCACTTGTGATTCGTTCATCACATGTAGATGACGCTTCTAGTAGATCTTAACTCAATGTAATATTACAGGAGTTTTGACCTTTGAACAATAGATATAGAACGGCATATTCATAGTTTTGCGGTTAGCAACAGTAGTACGCGCGGACACGTGGACTGTTTGATATATCAGGGTTGAATATCCACACCTATTTATAATTATTTGCATGACAGTATTTAAACGACAAAATGTATATTAAACCAATATGTAGTTCTGTTTGTATACATTTACTTCTTTTCTGATATTATAAACTAGCTTTTACTCGTGACTTGGCTCACATAAATGTAGATTGGACCTATCCTTTGGGAACAGCACATTTTTTTCTGGATATAATCTGTAGGCAAAATTTAATGACGATTGGTAGAATAGTTAAGACGTGAAAGAGTAACCAACAACCAAATATATATGTATCCTTGTTAATAATATAACAAAGTTTGTGTGTTAGTTACATCTTAAGTGAACCGACTGTCATTAAAATTTGTATACACACTGCCAGGGCTACATAAATGTACATAGAGTAAGCATATACAGGAAAAAGTACTTTCCCGAGGCATATGTCAAATCTATATTAACACGAGCGCAGTCACGAGCAAACACTAGTATACATAGTATAATTTAATATGAATAATGAATTTACACGATAATAGAAACAGTTACGATAAAAATAGTCGAGGCAGTCATAAGAACTGCCGACAGAAGTGAAAAGTCATAACAATGGAATAACTGTGTTCTTTTTTGAATTTTGAAATTAATTATAGTGTGAAAAATTGAAATTACTATCATTAGTCTCTCTTTCACATCTATTGGCATTCAAAAATATAATTATATAGTTTTTTTGTATACAGTTTATTAACTCATCAAACGTATGATAGAATCAATATTAGATGTACACAGGCCGTTATACCTAATACGCGTCACGCTTATTAGCATGTCATGACGCGAAATTATAAATTTATCTCCTGCCAAAAATACCGCTCAATGAGTCTAAAGAAGTTTTCACTTCAATAAATGCGAATGTTGATATGTTAAATCCATAGCGAGTCCGACTCGTGTGTATCGATAACGTTATTATGTACGAACTCGATAATATTATTATAACTATAATTACAAAAACATAAAAATATATTTTCACAATCATACTAAAAAGATATTCAACGAATATGTTAAAAAGGTATGTAAGTAATTAATAAAACTCAAACACACTCGGCTGTGAACTCAAATAAAACAAAAGCGAAACAACTCATAAACCGCTCCATGAAAAAAAAAACGTACTAACACGATTTAGGTTCAAGAGAGCGAAAAATAAAATAACACGGAACAGGCGCGGTTTCGTGCCCTCGGGTAACGGACCTGTAATTTCTCTTGATATTTCATATTTTAAGCGTAGACGCCCTCCGGGGTTGCTACGACGACGTAGGCGCTCGTAGCAATGCTACGCCGTAGCCGTAGTCTCGAGAATTACTGTTTACAAATATTTTTCCTTACCTCGTATGAATTTACACGCCAATGTGTTTACGAAACTAACTCGATTCTCCTGTTAGAGTCAAATATTTGCAAACAAAACCTCTTTGGTTTCGGACACATAAATATTCTTGTTAGTTTGCTGCATTTATCTACATAACGAATTCTATAATTTAGTAAACGAAATATACACCCACTAACTTTTGCTTGCGACTTTCTGCGCTTTAATGAAAATTTAACGTATCTCTTGAGAACAGTCGGTACTGTTTTCTGGATGAAAAGCAATCTATATCCTCTTCTATACCTTTGACAAAATATATTTCAAGACAATCGGTTAAGTAGCTAAGGCGTGAAAGCGTAACAAACAAACTCACATTTTTCATTTATCATATAGTATATGTCATAGTGGGAGCATCCAGCAGTCGGAGCATTCAGCAGTCGGAATTAACACATAAATAGTAACGCATATTTTTATTACAGAATCTCACGAAGATTCGAATTATCATAGGTGTTTGCTAACAGCGCCATCTATTATTTTCTATGTTAATCAATACTGGCAATATATTGTTAATGCACTTCTATGTAATTATTCTTAATGTGGTTTATTCTAAATTATTGAGTAATTTAGGTTACATTAAACTGTCTAAGAATTCCACATGTTTATTCACATAAGCACTGATAGAAGTCACTAAATAAACCGGTGTCACGCCACACTCGACGCGTGACACCATCTTAAGAAAATGTGCGTTGTACGATAACATTTCTAACTTGATTTGATTCTTGATTTAAAGCAGACCTAAATTAGTGTCACGATAATTAAAACCGGGCTTGTGAAATTGTAATAGAAATATTCTAGATTTAAGTAACATTTAGAACCTTTTGTTATTTATTAAAACCGGAAATACAGTCTATGTGCAGTCGAGATAGAATAGTAAAGTTGCTATTTAAAATGAATAACAATGTAATTAAAACATATTGGCATTGTACTATGTTATTAGTATTACTTTGTAATTACTAGAATAATAGTCGATCTAAAATGAGTTTTATAGCAAATAAGGATTTGTAAAGTACTTCAGTTGTTACAACGGTGAATTATTTTAAGAATAATTAATGATAACGTAATTATTCAATGTATGATGGTAAAATCGTTACTTATTTATAATTAGAATTATTAGCGAACATAAAGTGTAACTATGTACAAAATCGTAGATTAAATACTTCGTTAAAAGACTTCCTTCACTTGTGTTGTAGGTAGGTGAAGGAAGGCGATTCCTTTATAAGTACTTGTACGAGGTTGTGCAAGATTCATTATTCATTATTCTTTTTGAGATCGTGAAGTCATTATTGTTTCTGAGATCTATCGTTATTGTCGCTAAGTGATAATGATTGTCTGTGAGAGCGTTGTCCCTGAGATTATTGTAAAATCATTATTAAAAAGAAGAAGAATCGAAGAAGTCGTCGTTTCATTTCATAGTGTTGGTCGTGTTGTGAAAATACATACAAATGGAGAATAATGGCATCCGTGCTCTCTGCTCTATATGCTCTACCTATCTACTCTGACATATAGTATATATATAATAGTAATATACTAGCAGGCCCAGCGGACGTTGTCCTTCCTTGATAATAAAAAAAATCCTAAAAGTCCACCGTAACGCCACCTGCCGGGTCCAATTGTGAATCTAAACCATTCTTGAACACACTCAAAAAATGTCATCAAAATCTGTCCAGCGGTTTAGGAAGAGTTCAGTTACATACACACGGACAGAACAATTTTATATATAAAGATTTATGTTAATTTTTGCAGTAATAACTGACAATATTTATATATTTACAAATTCAGCCTTAGACATTGATTTTTTTTCATTAAAAAAACAATTAAAACACAAATTCACTCATGATCATTTAGTTCCAAACTAAGCATAGCTTACATTATAATTTTTATCACGCAAAAGTTAGTCATTTGCGAAGAGTAGGCCTGCGATTATACTCCTCACTAATAGGGCTGACTACGACTGACCCACGAGGCTATCCGGCCAAGCAATTTGATTATTATTTTAAAAATTATAAACTTACTGTTTAACTTCGAATTAGTTAAGTATATTTTGTATCAGGAACATTCAAATATTAGAACGCGATATTACAAAATAAATAAGCCAAAATAAACAAATCCGATTGAAGAATCAAACTGCAGCAACGTCATCACGACAACAAAGCTTCATAGTAGCGAGTTAAAACGAGATATTAATCTCGGGGCAGCATCCGAGCGCTGGATTCGCCATTTTGCGCCTAAATATGATAAACTTTCCCCAAATTTCTTTACCCTCCCCCCTCTTCCTTTCTTGAAGAATACCCCACCCTCCCTTCCCACCCTAGAGTCAAGTCTTACGGCCCCGCTTTTAAACTAAGCTCGTTAATTAATTACAGCGAAGTCTGGCGAGGGACGTTATATAAAGCTATGTGCCAATTTAATATTGCACTGAGATTTGTATAGTTACGCTACACAGAATAATAGCATTTAAAAAATTAAAATATAATTTATTTATGAATATTTATTATATTTTTTATTCGTGTATTTGTATATTCTTATGAAAAGTAGATTAAATATTAATGACACACTTCAGTACCTGACTTTTAATTGGGCACGTCGGGGAGAAAATGAAACGTCCAACTAAGATCAGCTTGCTACGGTTTTATAAAGTATTCTCTCTATAAACACGGCGCAATGACTGTGGTCGACAAAGATAACGCTTTACGAAACCGAACTTAACCGGCTATCTCAGTCTTCTTCCCGACGTGCCAATAAAAATTCGGGTACTCTACTTATAAAAACTAGTGTGGTATTACATAATGTATATGTTTGCTAAAATAGCCTAGTTACAGATCGCAGAAATCTATATCTACATGTAGATCTAAAATGAAAGTGCCTGTTGTTTTTCAGGGTTGAGATTTTAACAATATTATTACTGTCAGAGCCGCTTTTAGAGTGTTATTTATGCTAAATATTATTACGATTTTACATACGACATACACTCATCAAAAAAGTCTAAGCAACATGTACTAATTTAAATTTTGGGATGGTTCTTCACATTATAACGTTGTATTTTATTTTTAAAATAATATCTTTAGGGTTCTATGATGTAAAAATAACAGCTGTTGTCTTTATAAGTTCTTTTAATAACAGAAATGAACAATATTAGAATATACTGTAGAAACTAAGATACATAAGAAACTAAACTTTTTTCTTACAAAATGAAATTTCTAAAGAAAATGTATTTATTGTGAACGAA
Organism: Antheraea yamamai; assembly: GCA_036509395.1. Taxonomy (NCBI): domain Eukaryota; kingdom Metazoa; phylum Arthropoda; class Insecta; order Lepidoptera; family Saturniidae; genus Antheraea; species Antheraea yamamai. The sequence continues at coordinate 3,536,345 of AP028427.1, forward strand.
TAGAACAATTTAATACAAAGTATGGGCTCCTCTGCTATTCAGAACTTGTCGGCAACGATTATTCATTGAATTAATGAGACTGTTTATGTCATCTTGCGGTATTCGCTCCCAATGGAATTGTAGCAAATCCTTCAGCTGTTGGGTTGTTGTCGCTCCGTCCAAGTCCTTCAAAACACGTCTCTGGAGCATGTCCCATGCGTGCTCGATGGGGTTGAGATCTGGCGATTGTGCAGGCCAGGGCAATACCCGGATGTTCTCCGTTGCAAAGTATTCACTGGTTCGCCGAGCTGTATGTGAACGCGCATTGTCATGCATTAACCTAAAATCGGAGCCAAAGGTTTGTGCAAATGGGTAGACAGACATAAGGTCTGAGAGTATCCTCAATGTAATTTTCAGCATTCATGTTTCCATTTACAAAACCGAGCTCAGTTCGCCTGTTCTTCATAATACCCGCCCATAACATAACTGTTGAGCCGCTGTATGGATGAACTTCCTGAACGCACCTGAGCCTTTCAGTATTTCCGGGCCGACGATACACTCGCACTCTTCTTGTATCAGGCTTAAACCAGAATCGCGACTCATCGGAAAACATAATTTTATCCCATTGTTCCTGGGTCCATGTTATGCGTTCTCTACACCATTTATATCGACGAGCGCGATTCCCGTGACGTATCAGTGGGCACCTGATTGGGCGTCGAGCTTGTAGGCCGTACTCATGCAGTCGATTTCGCACAGTTTGGGTACTTACATCAACACCACTTGAAATTTGTAGCCTCAAACTTATCTCTCGAGCGGTTAACATCGGCTGGCGTCTTGCAGTCAGTTGTATGTACCGGTCTTACCGAGTGGTTGTACTCCTTTTACGGCCTGGATGCTGTTCAGCGGGTTCTCCTGTATTATTGTAGCGCTGCCAAAGACGACAAATAACACTTCTATGAATGCCAAAATGTCGAGATACCTGAGATTGATTACTTCCCGCTTGCAACATCCCTACAGCTCTTTGCATTTCATCTGACATCAAATGACGTCGCTTCATGACGTAAATAATATCTAACAATTCAATTTTGTCGCTAACTTTATTTAAATGGTTGGTAAAATTATAAAATCAAGACTAAACGTAGCAATTAAAACGCACTTAAATTCAAACAGATTCGCAGTCATTTGAATTTTATGAAAAAACAAAACATAATCAAATTTTTTTTTTACAACCAGCCAGTATGTCATCAATAACAAAAAAGTATACTTACCTACGCACTTTGTTTGAGTAAATACTTAGAAATTAATTAATATAAATGGTTAAATTTGTAATATCACGCATGTTGCTTAGACTTTTTTGATGTGTGTATATAGTAATGTTAAAATTTAACAAGAGTAAGTTATAATCTATACATATAATAAGAGTGTAAATCTAACGTGTCGGCACTTTTTCGATTTTTTTGAAAAAAATTGTTGCACGTATCTAGGAATAAGTAATAGAATACGTTTCAATCATTTTTTTGAAATGTCTTTCTGTCTGTCTATCTGTCTGTTGTCTGTTTGTATGAACACGTATCACTGCTAAAGTACTGGGGTTACAATAAAGCCTCATATAAGAAAATAATAAAACATATCCTCAGGAGTCACTTAGTCTTTGTTTCATTAAAATCGGTCCAGTATATCAAAAGTTATTGTAATTTTAATGGCGCCGCGACTTGATTATGGACGAAAAGTAGATAAGCAAATGGACTAAATACGTTCAGATGAATTTTTTAGTTATGGTTTTGTACATCAAGTTCCACGTGGACGAAGTCGCGGGCACAGCTAGTTAGTGATATAGTTATAGGGGTAACTAGTAAAAACAAAATAGTATAATCTAATTGACGAGAATAAAGTCGCAGTCGTCAACTATTAAATATACGTATAATCTAAATAGAAATATTAATTATTTTTATAATCCTTGGTTTGTGAAAACTAAAAAAAAACATCGTTTCTATTCATATATTCTAGAATAATACCACAATCTCAGCTAATGTACTCGTTAAGTATAGAAAAATGTGATTCACTCTAAAATACAAATACGGTAATGTACCAAGAAATCGAGGAAATTATGAAGCAAGTCGAATGCTTGCACTATTCTATAGTTTAATTACAATATTTAATATGAAAACTCAGTCATAAGATTGAAAGAAATTTTCGCTTCATATAATATGTTTATTAAAATATAATTATACTATTGATAGCTATTTGTTGATACAGGTTATCTTGAACGTAAGATGCCTAGACGTTGCCCGTCCTTGTAAGGCAGTCTGACAATGCTTATTCTCCGGGTGACATATTTCCCAGCACTACAAGCCTTGTCTTACATGTTCTTGTCTAAAGAGAAGATAGACACCTGTATATATAAGATTCTGTGTATTCGTGTCTCCAATGTGACACGTTTCATATTTCAAATATATTATTTCAGCTATTATTTTTTTATTAATTTTGATGATAAATAATACAAATAATTCAACGTAATTCGAAAATAAATTAAGGTACAAATTAAGAAGAGAATATTCGAGAAAATAAAGAAACAAAATTTAAAACATTTGTAACTTATTCTAAAAAAGTTATGTCCCAACTATTCTTGTCAAAACAATATCATTGTTTAAAATAGTAAAACAAATATATTTTATTTTCAAGAAGGTTATTTTTTTCATATTTCCATGTTATTATATATTTTTAGAAGAGTGTTACTAATACGAAATTAATCTTATAATTTTCAATTGCGAATCATTGTTTTCAGAAAGAGCTGAACGCTGTTGGGTCCGAATAAACTTGAGAGGTCATTTTTGGTGGCAAGAGCAAAAGACACTCATTCGAAAAAAAAAATACAAACTTAACGTCTTATATAACTTAAGTACGCTTCTTACTGGATGACAAGTCCTCTATATTAATTTCATGACAATCAGTTGAGTAGTTAGAATTTGAAAATTGTTAATCTCACGATCGTATTTATAATATTAGTTTGAAATTGGACATCATTACATAGTATAAAACAAAGTCCCCTACCGCTTCTGTCTGTCTGTCTGTTCACGATAAACTCAAAAACTACTGAACGGATCTTAATGCGGTTTTCACCAGTGGATAAAGTGGTCCATGAGGAACGTTTTGGTATATATTTTGTTAAGATTTTTTTTATAATCAGGGCGGGACAACGTCTGCCGGGTGCGCTAGTGTTATATAATTTGAAAAGTGTCAATACGTTGCTTTGTATGTCAAGCTTATACATTCAGTTACCTTGCTTATTTAATTTGTTTCTGGCTGTTGCTTCAAAAATACTTACAAATCTGAAAGGTTGACTTTGACAGTAATCTGCCAAAGGGTTTATGAATAGAACCTACTAAGAAATTATAGAGAGAATTGATATGAATATTGTCTAAACACGGTAATATAAGATGGGCATATATTCGAAGCACAAAAACAAAGATAGCAATTTTAAATCTACGCAGTGCAGTTATTTTTTTATTTTCCATTTTCAATGCCTTGAAAACTACATTAGAATGATAGTTTTTAAATAAAATATTCAATAAGCCGATTACTAAGACAAAAGAGAATCGTAAACCAACGAACCCCATTTTACACTAAATCACAAAATTATTCACAATAATATTAATTACAAAACCGCGGGTCGAGTACATACTAGGAACACTTTATAATTAATTGCTACTAAATTCGCCCCAATTTGAATCCGGTTACCAAGTCCGTGAAGAAACTTACGATGTACATAAGACTTAAGGGCAGGGCCGGCCGGAAGGAGGGTAAAATGGCAGCGTAGGGCGCGACCCTCCCCGGCGGGAGGGCGGGCGGCGGGGGTCGAGGAAGGACGTGAGATTTACTCTAAGTAATTGCAGTAATAAACACGCAAATATATCACGGCGGGGTAATGAGAGGAAGCGGCGAAAATTGCCAACGCAAATTGCGTGTGTGAGATAAGCTAATTTTTTTTCGTCGAGCAAAAGAAGAAAATTCACTCTCTTGTTTTCCGCGGTCCTTTGTGTTGTTGGAGTTGGCGTAAATTGGACTTTACTAACGTTATTAGTAATAAGACAATATTTTAGGAAACTCGATAAAAATTACTAGTAACAAATTAATCAGTTCACAATGCAGTAAGAATGTCTAAACTTTTTCAGTTTGTAATACATATTTGAACAATATATCATACTAGCCGGCACGGGCGGACGTTGTCCCGCCCTGATAATAAAAAAAAAACCTTAAAGTTAGACATTTGCTGTCACAGACTTTTTTGAAGGCATTGCCAAGCTCTACCACTTGTCTCTAGAACTCAATCATATATCTCTCATTGTTAAGGCAGCGTTCGTAAGAAACCTTATCGTTCAACCGTTTATTAGCCGACTTACTTTGCAAATCCGACTTCCACGAAAAAGTCTTTGCAATTTTCGGGTTAATATATAGCCTATGACACTCACAGGTAACGTGGCTTTCTATCGGTAAAAGAATTTTCAAAATCGGTTTAGTAGCTCCAGAGACTACCCCCTACAACGTCACAAACTCACAAACTTTACCTCTTTATAATATTAGTATAGATGATGGTTCTTAGACGACAAAGTGAGCCTAGGTATTATGAAATGTGAGTTTTACAATTCTTTTTAACCTTCTCATTTCGTTATTGACAATTTTATTAATAAAAGTAATTATAAAATCAAGAACTATCTCGGTAAACCTAATAAAAGGATAAATAAAACTAAATACTCCCTCGTAGTTAAATACAATCAGAATTTGTACAATTACAATAATTAATATATGTATGAAGAGATTATACAAAATATTAGGAAATGTAATAGTAAAAAAAGTGTGTATGTACTTATGTACACGCGTTAGAAGTTATACTTCTTTGGCGTAACAAGATAAATATCTTTTTAAAAATGTTATCTTTCACCTTATTCTACGTTTGTAGAAAAAACGACACTAACAATAGATAAAAGGTATTTAATACATTGAAAGTTTTAATATAAAAAAATACAAACAACAAAAAATACAAAGAAACAAAATGTTGACTATAGCTAACTTCAGGGTGTCGGTTTTTCGTGACGGTGTGCGCGCGCATCGTAAAAATTTACTCTCATTATTTTTCCCTAATGCGCCAAAAGAAGTATAACTTCAAAAATGCATTAAACAGATATGTACAAAGTCTATAAATTGATCTTTAAAGAAGTCCGCTTATTTTTTATTTTTTGTATTAATTACTACAGTATTACCAAATGCAAGCTTTACGAGCAATATGCAGCTTAAAAGTCTAGAACATGTACGTATATTGAATATACACTTATTATTTCATACTCTATATTAACATAAAATAACTTTGTCCCGCGGTTTTACTTTCACCTTTTTTCCATTTCGAGCCCCTTACATCAGGTACCAAGCCTCAGGCGTCTACAGTATTACTTTATTCAAGTTTAATGTGTTTTTAACTGTTCCGCTCCTAAAGGTCGTAGCGTAATAATTAAATCTGATAGGTAGTTAACTTGTTCATATATTAGTATCGATATACGAAAATCCATCCATTCAACCAACAGAACTTCACTGATGAACATAAGTCTTCCCCGATTATCGACACAATGACGCTGCTTACATCTAACAATTTTCACCTTTTGATAGTGTACTCGCGCTGCGTTTTTTGTTGGCATATTCAGAGACAGTGTCAATCGAGGGTCAACCAGCCTAAGTTTCCATAAAAAAAATATACCACAGGGATGTTGATCAGAGACTTTAGTGCTACCCTAGCTAACTACAGGATCTGTTGGTAACCGTACTTGGGAGCCAACTCAAACTCTACATATAGTTTTATCAGCAAAACTTTATTACCTCCGTCGACTATTTCAATGTTAGTTTCGTGTTTGTTAAACTCAGATATGGAAACAAAGTTGTCGGTTACGAGATTCTATTTTCGCTTACATTATCTTTATATATAAATTTCTTCTGTACGTGTGTGTCACTGAACTCCTCCTAAACGGCTGGACCGATTTTTATGAAATTTTGTGTGCGTGTTCGAGTGGATCCGAGAATGGTTTAGATTCACCATATTTATTTTATCAAGGCAGGACAACATCCGCCGGGACCGCTAGTATACATATATTTTTAAATACAACTTACAACGTACGATGAACCTGAGCTTCGGGTAAAGGAAAACATCGTAACGAAGCCATAGCATTGTGCTAGGGCTTTTTGTAAAGCCTACCACTCTTAAGTAGAAAATGTGTAGCAAATCTATGTTCCAGCAACTGCATTTGAGAGCTAGTACTCTCTAAGCCACATCGTCGTTTAATATCAAATGAGATAGTTGTCATAAATAATTTAAAAAAAATGTAAACAAATCTCTGGAAAGTTTACCAATTGGAATAGGAAAGATTTATTTCCCTTTATCCATTTACTAGTAATGCTTCAAACGGAAAAGTTGTTATACTAGAAGTTAACAACACATAATCTATTGATAGTATTTTATGAGTTCTTTTTATATTATAGGGGGCAAACGAACAGGCGGGTCATCTGATGGTAACTGATCACCGCCATCCATAGACACCAGCAACACCAAGGGAGTCGCAAGTGCGTTGCCGGACTGCGTTTGAGGGAGGGGGAGTGGGGGTAGGGAAAGGAATGGGGTGGGGAGAGAGGCGGGGAGGTGTGTATCCGGCGCTCTCACTGACCGAACGAAACGCAACAATGCAAGCACTGTTACTTCACGTCGGTTTTCTTTGAGAGGGTGGTACCACCCCGGACGAGCCGACCCATTCATGTTGAAACCAATAATAGCTTCAGCGTGGCTCTACCACGTACACAATGAGTTATCAATATTACTGAATTCATGATATGAACATAACTGTCCTTTACTATTACTATGAAGGAGTAAAGTTTTGTTTTTTTGTAAGATATTATAAGCAAACCTATTGAAATCTAAAACTGCTTTCAATAATAGTGAGTTACATTCTTTTTTATATTATAAAAAACGCGTACAAAGTCGTTGGTGTTTACTAATAATTAAAGCAGAAAGTATTTCTTTTCTGTTGATTTTATATAATATGTTTAGCATTAACTTTTCAATTAAGGTCTATACATTACTCTCCTTACCTTGCATGATCCTAACCATAAATAAACGAACGAATAGTGACTATTTAGCGTCTGTTTTAGACTTAAGAGATCGAATTTAAGCGAGTACTACGTACAAGTAAAGAATAATTATAACGAAAACATTGAACTATCATCGTTAATAATAATAATAAAGTCGACTGGTAAAACAAAAGATATTATAGAACTCGGCCAACCATGAATCAGGCGACGTTCACCACGGCGGCGATAATTTTTGGCAACAGAACCAACCCGCGGCCCAAGAAGCAAAGCGGCATTAATTATTCAGGTCGAGACAAGAAAGGGGCCGCGCCATTCCCAATATTTATGTGTTGTCGATGACTATGCGAAAATATCGGGCGTCGACTGCTTTTTAAAAGGAAGAAAGGCCGAAGAAAGGCCGCCGGGAAACCGGGCCTTCTTAATGCACAAACACCACTCCGCCTCACCTGCCCGCCTTGATTTATTGGGCCCCTTTGTTCGCACCTCGTTACAAGCTTGTTGTTGCGTTTTTAATTTATTCCTTGCTTCAATGAAAATTCGCAGGTTAATATTTAGTTAAAGGGATAATGGAAGTAATTGGCCGGAAAAGAATCGCATAACTCATAGTGGGGTTTTTGTCAATTTAAATTTAAGCATCTATATATAAATAAGCCAATATAAAACAGTTCAGTGTCATTTTCTTCTATGTTTGTTAACCAATATTCTTTATATTTATTTTGTTTAGTACCTATTGACAAGCTTTATTCTTTTACGTGTATATTAACAGTTGAAAAAGAGGCACACACTGGAGGCTTGGTCGTATTTCGACTACTAGAAGACCACTAGTAATATTAAAATTACAATAATAACAAATTTCCAACTGTTCCGAAAATTTTATACGTATATATCTATAATTTTGAATGTAAATAAAACAATAAACTTTCTATTGACGAGGAAACTACCAATGGTAGTAAAACTTTTGTCTCTCAAAACACGAATCAAAGCCAAAATATTTTACCACCTTAGATAGAAAAAATATCTTATTTTGGTGTTACGTGACGATGTAACACGTAACACGGTAACAAATTAAGTGTATACGAGTACAAGCTTTCGAATGCAGCTGTCAGAACACACCTGTACTTGCTTGGCGACAGATTTATAATTCACCAGCGCTTTCCACGGTCCCACACACGTTTTTATACAGAAGTTATGTTCGATTCCTTATTCTACTATATTAAAACATGAGTATCACTTATGCTTTTCAGAACTATTATTAATAAATTTTATAGGCTATCAATTTTTGAATGACATGTTTCATCTATAGAACGTCATAAAAATCGGTTGAGAATAAAGATATTTTAAGAGTATTATTGTCAATCCTTATACTTTATCAATTGCTAAGTAATATATCTTTCTCGCACACAATTATTTTGATATTAAATATATGAATACATATGTTATTATTTTTTTACGATTTCAAAATTATAACTGGTAATTTTTATAGTCTATCATAAAATTTAGAACGGCATATACTGTGTACAAAATTTAATCAAAAGCGCTCAGACAGTTTTTTCACTTAAATCTGGATATACAAACAGACAGACAAACCCATACATTTTTTAACATAGTAACGGCAAATCTGGAAAAAAAATAAACGTACAGACTGAACTACAGATTTCTGATTACAGACAATTATTTTTAGTACAAATCATATGTGTACAGTTTGAGAACGTCAGTTCATGAATTGAGGCTAACATTGATTCTAAATTCAAATGATGTAGCGTATATATTATGAAGGCGTGAGGCGAGTCCGGCGTTCGAGCAGCAACAGCCGACGACGGCAATGGTCCGTGAATGAATATGAATTGGCGTCACCGCAAACGGACTTTGCCGATTGTGCACCACGACTCATTGACGATTCAACGGCGCGCTCGCAAATTCACTCACAACTCTGTATATATTTGGCCCGATCTGCGGACTGCACCTCGGGTAAGACGAATTAGTGACGTGTCTACAAACAAAATTTCCTACTATTGTTATTAAAAAAAACATATTTTATATACGAAAAAAATATCACGCGGAGGCTGAGGACAATCTCCAATCAGCAATTATGGTTTAAAAAGAATCTAAAAGGAGCTGACCGCAACTTCGTCCGAATTTGTGGTTTTTCATCATGCATTATCTTTCTGTAAGTGTAACCCAGATAGCATTTTGGAACTTACATGACACTTGTTGTTATTATTTGAACAATTTAACCAACCTTTTTACAAATTGTAGTCAATATGTTACACTGATATTCAAGCTATACAGTAAACTGCCATAAAAATACGTTAAGAAGTATTTGCGCGAAGAAGTAACAAATACCTAACAATCTTCGCAAACTTGCTCGTTTATAATATCATTAAGAAGATTAAGAGAGAGAGACGAACTTCTTAGCCTTCCATGGATTCACCGTGCGGGTGCCGGGTCCATCGTGTGGCAGAAGGAGAAACTCAGAGCAGTTCCCAGGACTTGCGACCCAGGTGTAGGTTTAAGGAGGCCCCCTTTGAGATGCGCATCAACGCTCACCTTCACTGCTCGAGTTTCCCGCCCTGCCTAGCCAAATTTGGTAGGAACCTGTTAGTGCAGCCTTTGATACTCGTTCTAAAATAGAACTTACTGCAGTTCTCGACAGGCCAAGGTCCTTCAGAAAGTTGTAGAGAGATTTTGCTGGTATACCTCTCGCTCCTACTTCTACCGCGTATAACTTAACCACATAGCCATTTTTACTTAGTTCATTTGTTAGTTCGTAATATTTATTTAATTTGGTATTAAAATAAATTAGAAGAAAGAAAGAAGAAAGAAAGATATTTATTCAGCAGCACATACAACACATATTTACAAGTAACATAAAATATAAACAAATAAATAAATAATCTGAGACAAGTCTTGCACGGAGTGAGAAAGGTCCTTGTCTCAGCATAAACTGCAGGTTTCCTAGTGCAAGCACTGCAGCGCTGGTTTTCAGACAAAGCCTGCTTTATACTAAATACATAGACAAAATTTCAAACACACGGACGCATTTACACGATGATTTCACATTAATATTATACATGTCTTAAATAATGTAATCTAGTACTGCCCTATATACAATACAATGATTTTACGAAGCTGCAGAGTTAAATACCATTTTCAAAAGATACTGCACACAAACTCAAAGGTCACACAATGTAACCAGTTTTTCGAATTTATTAATTTACTGAATTTCATGCGATGCTTGCCATGTTAATAAATAGTTTTTTAAATGTGTTTTAAAGCTAAAACGATGACCCCGTGTAAGGTTACGAATAGGAGGAGGTATGTCATTCCAACACTTAGTGGCCGCGTATCTAAAGGAACCACGAAAAGTCACTGTTCTATGTCGCGGAAGAAGGAATACACGTGAGCAGGTCCTTCTATGGTGTTTATTATGATCTCGGGTCCACAGAAATTTATTAAAAAGGTAACTGGGCGTCTCGGTTGTTATTATGTCGAACAGCATACTCGCCAAGTGTAGCTTCTGCCTTGCTTCCATTTTCAGAAGTTTAAATTTAACTAAAATTTAAAATAAATTACACACCTATTACTTAACAATTCTATCCCTTTATTCCAATGTTACACGTCGTACGTCGTAACATTGTTGTTGTCAATTTTACAAAATCTATTTTTTTATGCCTACAGACGATAGGATCTGAGATAATCAATACGCTAAATCTTCCCCAGGTTTTTTTTTTTTGGGGGTCTCCTTCCTTTAAAACCTTTTCGCTTAATTTTCAATTGGATTTTTGGGTTTTTTAACAACTTTTCCTAAAAAATATTTTTTTCTAATCTAAATTAAAGAGAGATAGGCTTTCAAGTGTAGCTGCCTGAATCGTTGTGCAGACGAAATACGACCCATTTTGAACTTGAGAACGATAGCTAACCAGGCGAACTTAGAAACAGTCTATCAACATACATGATTTTCTTGTTTTCTTTCACTAAACATTTCATCTCAAGGTTTGAACCTACGTCAATCAATGCAGTGTCCAAAAGCACTGATCTCCACGAATTCCAAGAATTGAGTGTCCATGGATGCAAGAACGAAAAATCCTTATAGTAATAATTCAAATAACGTAAGTTTGTTATCACTACTTCATCCTATTTACTTATCTTTATATATAAATTTCTTCTGTACGTGTGTGTATGTCACTAAACTTCTCTTAAACGGCGGAATTGATTTTGATGAAATTTTGTGTACGTGTTCCAGTGGATCCGAGAATAGTTTACAATTGGACCCGGTGGGTGGCGCTGCGGTTGGCTTTTAGGATTTTTTAAATATCAAAGCAGGACAACGTCCGCAGGGACCGCTAGTTTATTATATTAACTTAATAAAAAAAGTTGTAGAGATAGAACTCTTTTATCAATGTTATTTCTATAGATTTCACCATTACTTTTTAACTCGTATAGAAGAGTATACGTATAGATTATAATATAATAAATAATCTAAATGTCTCTATCGGATACTAAAACTATTAAAATCAGGTTAACCGTCTTAGAGATTAGCTCGGAGAAACAACAGGCATTTTAATATTTTTTTAATGTAAATCTTAAATTAAGTGTATTACTAATTTCAAATTCGATTATATATAATAGGTATTGTACCTATGAAATTGCCGTTCTGAAGTACTGGTCATTTCAAACAAAATAATTTTTGTTTGCAAGAATTTAAATTTCATAATTAAGTGTATTTCCAAAACATGGAACTCTTTTTCCAAAATTATTCATCATTTGTTTATTAATTAGTGTTACATTTTCATCGCATTTCAATCTTTTTTGTCATCATGGATACGTAAAAATTCGAGTAAATATGGAATATGAATACCGTCGTGGCAGCAACGCGGCACAAGCGGCACGCAACATCAACGACGTTTACGGAGCTAACACTACAAACAAACGCACCACCTGTTATTGGTTTGCTCGCTTCCGTTCTGGGAATTTCGACCTGAAAAATGAACCTCGCGGTCGTCCGAAGACTTTGGTCGACAATGACGAATTAAAGGCGATTGTGGAAGCTGAGGATATACAATCTACGGCTGAATTAGCAGTAGCTTTCGACGTTAGCGTCAAAACAATATTGGTCCATTTGCGTCAAATTGGCAAGGTAAAAAAGCTTGACTAATGGGTGCTCCACGAACTCAATGATCGCCAGCGCGAAGTACGCGTCAAGATGTGCCTTGCACTGCTCAACACACACACAAATGAAGGAATTTTGAACCGCATTGTTACCTGCGATGAAAAATGAATTCTGTTTGATAACCGCAAGTGCTCAGCAAGTTGGTTGGATCCTGGTTCAGCGCCTAAACAATGCCCTAAAAGAAAACTTACCCCTAGAAAAGTGATGGTCACTGTTTGGTGGTCTAGCGCCGGTGTGATTCATGACAGCTTCTTACCAAACGGGGTGAGCATTACTGCAGATGTGTACTGTGAAAAACTGAACACAATGATGGAGAAGCTGGCACATCTCCAACCAGCATTGGTCAATCGCTCGTCTCCGCTGCTCCTGCACGACAACGCGCGACCTCATACTGCACAGTAGACGGTCTCCAAGTTGCAAGAACTGGGGTTGGAAGTTCTCCGTCATCCGCCCTACTCACCAGACCTTGCACCTACAGACTACTACTTTTTCCAGAATTTGGATAACTCCTTGGCGGGAAAAAAATTCAATACACGAGAGGCAGTACAAAATGCCTTTGAAGAATCTGTTGCCTCCCGTCCAGCTGATTTCTTTAAGAAGGGCATCAATAAACTGCCACTGCGTTGGCAAAGATGCATTGATTGCATGGGTGATTACTTCGATTAATACAAATAAAAAATACATGAAAAAAATTCGTTTAAATTTTTTCATACAAAACGGCAATTTCATAGGTAAAGACCTAATATTAGGTAGGTGGCGATACGGTAGACTTTTAGAATTTTTTTTATTATCAAGGCAGGACAACGTCCGCCGGGGCCGCTAGTTACATATAAAGTTATCTCGAAATCTTAACAGAACTATACAATTCTAATATATAATAATCCAGTGTTATGATGTTTGTTCAAATTCAAATTCAAATTCAAAAACACTTTATTCAATTTAGGCCCTAAGAAGGCACTTATGAACGTCAAAACTACCACCGGTTTGGAAAACAACCTAGTCATCGAGAAGAACCGGCAAGAAACTCGATCTGGTTTATCTTTTTAACAAATATATATAATATTTAAAAATAAATATTCTAATAATAAAATTCACAAACGTTTTAATTGCACAAATGAGTCAATTCCAACATCACCATCGTTCACATATTATCCACTCTATAATAGCCTTTTACACCAAAACCCGTTTACATGGCGCTTAAATTCACAATCCGGCAAATCGGTAATATCCTGTGACTTTGTTGTAAAATCTAACACTATTTCCCAAAAAACTGTTACTGTTTTACTAATCTAAAACTGACAACCAGTTTGTCACAGTTTCTAGATTTATTGCCATTTAAACACTTTTCAGCCCACATAAATCATGATGACAATTAAACCGACCCTTACTGCTCGCAGCCAACCCCCAAAATGGCACCCACCCCCCCCCCCCAAGGCAAAGGCGAAACAACAAGCAACACGCCCCCCCCCCATAATCCCCTTGAAAAATCACAACCCTACAAATTCTCTTATCAACCCTACACCTATTAATACTAATTATTTAATCAAACCAATAAATTTCTTTTAAGAGGCCCACGCAAAATACCAGCACCCACACAATTACCTACACAAAAAACACGCCAAAGCCCGGCCCTCCACCCAATACCCACCCCCCAAAAATCCACAAATACCATAATTTTTAATTTTAGAATAAGCGTTTGCGCCCCACCCCACCCTAAAAACACACCCGCCAACACAAACCAACCCCATCCACTTTCATAGCCGACACCACGGCGGAACAAGGCACCACCCCACCCACCCATCCCCCCCCCCCAATATCCCCTTCCAAACAGCCCCCCCAACAATTGTTCATAATTAACTCCGAAACTACTCAACCGATATTTATGAAAGTTGACATCATCATTATCATTACATAGTATAAAACAAAGTCCTGTACTGCGTCTGTCTGTTCGCAATGAACTTAAAAACTGCCGAATGGATTTTCATGCTGTTTTCACCGATGGTTAGAGTGATTAATGAGGAAGGTTTTAGTATATAATTTGTCAAGGATCTTTTCATAATCAGGACGGGACAACGTCTGCCGGCCCCGCTAGTATATGTATAATTTGGTCCAACTTGAGAAATAGGAGAATTTAGATTTCGATTAATGGCCTCAATATTTTTTTATTACAAATTAAACGATTGTCAATGTTGATTATTGTTATTAATTGTAAGTTTCATCACTCTCGAACAGATGGCGCTTTAAATTTTGAACATAATTTATCATAATTTTAATTGTACACGTAATAAATGAGCCACTGTAATGCGTGGCCGGGTCAGCTAGTACACTATAGTTTACGAGATACAGAGCGCCATACTTAGTCATACGGTCACTGCGGAAACGAATTTGCATGAGGAACGTGGTTAACGTCACAATATGAGACTTCGAAGCTCATATTTACGCAACGGGATTGATTGGCCGTACGATTTGGCTGCTGCCAGCTGTATGATTAACATTCGAGTCGTATTTTCCTATGTGAATAGTGAAGCTACGAAGACCTATCATGTGACTAAAAAGGGGTACAAAGTTTTTATTGACGTATTTATACACACATCTTAGTTACTTGGTTTCATGCTTCATTTATATCGTGCTATTAAATTATGAACACAATAATCCAAAATATAATTTACAATAATAACAAACAAATAGTCTATTGAAAATTAAACCGTAAGATTACACCTACACACAATATAGGACGTATCATATCGTACCCGTGTCCGCATTAAAGCGACATGCAAAATTATATACAAGGGACGATGACGGGCTACGATCGGGCGATCTTCACCCTTCCTCATCAGTCATACCGGCCGTCAAAGCCGGCTAAGCGACCGCATTCAAATTGCCATCCGATGACGACGTGCTTTCACAACCCCTGGCTTGTCTATACGGTCGGTCATAGATTAACAATTATTACTATAGCATTTTCTAATGCCTACGGACTAAACAGATTTTTATTCTAACTCAAATTTTACGAGACTCATTCAACTATAGATATATAAAGAGTAAACAAAGAAATTAACGAACATAAATAATTGGTACCAATTAATTATCTGTAAAAACTATTTTTTGCAGTTATACTTCTTTTGGCGCGTTAGGGAAAAATGATGAGAGTAAATTTTTACGATGCGCGCGCACACCGTCACGAAAAGCCGACACCCTGAAGTTAGCTATAGTCAACATTTTGTTTCTTTGTATTTATTGTTTGTATTAATCACTTCCAATGTATTAAATACCTTTTTTCTATTGTTAGTGTCGTTTTTATCCAAACGTAGAATAAGGCGAAAGATAAAATTTTTGAAAAGATTTTTATCTTGTTACGCCAAAGAACTTCTAACGCGTGTACATAAGTACACAAACACTTTTTATTAAACCAAAGTTACTTAATGTGTTAATTCTTTTTTCATGATATGGGTAGAACTTATTTATATAAAAATAAAACGAAACAGGCGAACATTCAATATATATTTCTTTATTTATTCGCATGAGAAACTAATAGACAAAAATAGAAAGAACAAAATATAAACACAACGAAAACTATATTAGACTGATGCTAATACACAAACATCGAGGTTATTATACCTCTGCTTTAAGATACATATAAAAAAATACTACAATTAACTGGAAAAAGAAATGTTACATACATATAAAACCAACATGTAAATATGCTTATTATGTGTCGTAGTGATCATGACGATATATCGATAATTTTAAGTACAGAAAAATTCTTATAATGTTCTAGTTTCTTCATCATGTATCTGTTTATCAATAACAGATAGTACTATTTATCCAAATCAATAAATAGCCAGGAAATAAGAAAAATAATATCATATACCGAGACACGACCCCGCAATCATGATCCATCCATCGATATTAGCGTATAGTAAATAGGTACGAATTGAAGCGTCGCAGTACAATGTGTCCGCTCTACATATATGACACTACTCTATGCATTGTCCTCGGCCAACATTACGCTGTGGGGACATACTTTTTACGTCATTAGACAACGGGCGGATCACTGGGAGTTATAGTGGGTTACGCTGAATCGATTATACAGTGTGTATTTACTAAATTAGCTTTATACGAGACACTTTATGGCTTTATTTAAAAAATCATGTAAAGTACACTATGACTATAGATTGGAAATAAACAAAACATGTGGTGGTCGTGTGCTTTAACTGGATGTCATTCCGATGTCCACAAAGTTGAACCCTGGCCTGTACCAACGATTTTTTTGGATGTGACATATTTTACTTGGTAACACTATAAGCTGACGATGAAGGGAAACATCGTGATGAGATCTGAACCTGAGAAATGTTCTTCTAGTACCACCGTATGTGAAAGTATAGATCTGTGAATATCTCGAAGTTTGAGATCATCAATAAGTTGTGTGATATTCTTATTTCATGGAAACTACATCTTTTGTTTGAATGTATTCTAGGATTTCATTTATTTTTAATCTAATTTTGATGTTATTATTTAACCCGTATAACCGTTGTATCAATTTTAAGTTACCTATGTAATATGTTATGATTACTATTTGACCCCTATGTATAGTTTACGATACATACTTTTACGCTTTAGCGTCTGTCAAGGTATCGTTAAAATCGGTTCAAGCAGTTTAAAGGTTAGCCCAAAGAAATTATATTTATACTTCTATATATAATTTGTATTTTTTAACCCCTCAGCTGATTTTTAAGATCTAAATCCCAAAATGGCAGGTCGTGTTTTTAATTTTCTTTTCAATTTCACGACATCTTAAATTGTAAATTACATAGTATAGTACAAAAAGTTCTTACAATTGGAAAAATAATTTCAAAATACATTTTACTTAGAAATTATGATTTTACAATACGTCATTTGTTATTTTTCAAAGTTTTCTAGTAAATCAGGTATTCTTTTTAAGCTTATGCTGCCAACAGTTTGTTGACCTGTGCCTCCTGAGCTCTACATTCGTTTCTTTGAAGCTCAAACCTATATTGTTTTGAACAGTCCATGGGTTAATTAAATATCCATTTATGTCTGATTAATTTGTAAATATATTATTTGTCCGATTGTCATAGTAAAAAGTACGTTTACAAACCAAATAGTTGCATATGTAACATTTCCCAAACAAATTATGGGTTTAAAAAATTTAAGGTTTTTTTTATTTTCATTGTATATAATGATCAATTTTCTCGACATACTTATATGTACTTTATAATTTAATAAAACACATACTGCTAACCCGAAGAATAATTTCCATCTCGCTTAACATACTTCTTGACTTATCTGTATGGTAATAACTCTGCTCCCAGAACTAGCCTTGAATATAGCTTTCATCAATAATACGAGATACGAGCGAGTATAAACAAACAAAAAACGAATAGTCTCTTGAGCTTTGCTATTGCTAAATATGGCTTATAAAATGAATTTTGTAGAAATACAAGCAGCGGTTTCCATTTTTTAGACATTGATTTCGATTATCTCGCTATCTTGTATATCAATATCATTACATAGTATAAAACAAAGTCCCCTACCGCGTCTGTCTGTCTGTCTGTTCGCGATAAACTCAAAAACTACCGAACGGATTTTCATGCGGCGGAAAGAGTGATTGATGAGGAACGTTTTAATATATAATTTGTCAAGGATTTTTTCATAATCAGGGCGGGACAACGTCTGCCGGGCCCGCTAGTATAGCAATAAATCTCACATTGTCAAATAAAATGTAAACATCGAGTCATACATTTTCCTCTCTCGCGAATAAAGAAAGCGAAGAGAAAATCAATTAAAAAACGAACCGCAACTACATTATGCAAACATCAGAGCTCGCGCGTACATCAACGGAAACAAAAACGAAACAGCAATAAACATTCATTTCCCAAATTAAACATATCATCTACCTGTGTATTTACCATCACAGAATCACTTAAATTAATAAAACAGTGAGGATTTGGACGCGGTGAATTCACATTCGACGAATATCAATTCGATTGCGTACCACCGTACAAGTGGGGTGGGTGATTCGATAAATAAAAATATAGGTATATACATAAAATACACAGTAGGCAAACGTGAAAGCGGTGAATGGCACTTGTGAAAAATGGACTTGCCGCTCTTCCAGGGAAGCAATCATTCAAACTGGCTGTTGTCTGTTTGCGCCTTTGCTCTTTTTCGTAACGACATTTTTTTTTTGCATATTTTTTTGTGTCACCCGCAACGCACAGGTGTGGAGGACACGTGGTCCGAAGGAAAAAAAATTAATAATAACACTGGCAATTTTTTAAAGCGCCCGGTTATTGTTGTCAATATTTCGTAAATGATTTAAGTATGATATGGCATTTTTTGCCGACGCGCCGGTACCTCGCTCGCTTTGTTGTAAGGTGGGTGGGGCAACGTTAACGCAGCTAAATTTTGTATTTTGTTGTTATTTATTACCATTAATGGACAGGTTACAGTAGCGGGAAATCTTATAGATGAAATATTTACGAGTCAGTATACATTTTTCATATTTCCACCGTTTCTTTATTCGACGTTCTTTGCTATTATTTTAAGCTGATTCAACGAAAAAATTGACTTAGCTACATTTATTAATAGATTGAACATTAATAGGTGGTAATTAAACCTCATTCCCCATTGCACAATATAGTAGATTCTTATGCGAAACTTTATTAGAATTCGTCTAAACGTCTAATAGTGTTTGAAAGACAAACATTCAAACAAACTCTCACATCCTATTACTATAAAGAAGTAAGATGTGTGTATATGTAGGAAGTAATCTCTAGAAGTATCCACTGGCCCGATTCCGAAAATCTCATTCATTCATGGATTTCATTTGCACTGAACGACACAGGTTTTTATTAAAATTAAATTTTATATTCCATGTTACCATAGGTAAAATCACGGGTGATTGCTAGTATATAGCGTTTTATATGCTTTATCACAATCATACCTGATTTTATGTGACGATATGACCTAAGATGGTAAGCACGCTATACCTATAAGGGGGGCTGACAACTGCCGCAAAACACTTATCATGCTTCACGAAAGCTTGAGGGTTGTCTAGTCAGGCGGTTAAAGAAAAATCCCTTACCAGCATGCTTTGAGTTTTTCACAATAAATATCGTGAAGCGAAAGCCTTCGCCTTAATTCGACTTTATCGCTTCAAGGTACATGTTTATTACATTAGGATAAATAAACACTTAAAGCTTTGGATTTTACAGTAATACCTAGGTTTCAAACAATTGAAATCAGCGTTGGATGACCTAATTGACGCTGTAAAAACATGAAGAAAACGCTTAATTCTAATCTGGTAATTGTTCGAATAGTGGCGTGACTAGTCCCAAAGCGATTTGGTTTCTAAACTTGTGGCCTAGAAGTCATTAGAACCTAGAAACATTATAGTTTTTACATTAAAAAAACGTAAACGAGTCTTACAGTAGTCACATATGATGTGTAACATCTGACATGTTATCTTACTATGAAATTGAAACAATATATATGTGAATTGAATTTATTCCTCATATTATTGGTCGACTATAGTCTAAGTATGAAAACATATGTCGTTCTATATTAAGGCGCGCGCTTGCTCGCGCAAATTTAATTCTAGTCGTGGTGAATACGCAATAGTAACTAATCCTTAAAAAAATGGGTCAGGTATGATTGAAAATATTTTTTATCTAATTTATTTATTTATTTATTATATAATATAATAAAATATAATAAAATTATATCTATCAAATCGAGGAATCTTTTTTAATCATAATAAAATATTATATTGACAGCGACAGGAATTAACCTAAAAGTATGAAAAAAATCTGCACTATAATATTTATTCAAATAGTTTCATATTATTTGCAGTTTTTTACGGATAATAAACGTCGTCAGACGCTTAATAGTAAATATAATTATTAGTATAGTTCACATATATAAATATAACCTCAGATTGTATACATAACACTGTATACCTATAGATAAGTGCACAGCTGATTCTCTCAGCCACCGCGCGCGCTCATTGGTCAAATCAAATATCAATTCCCCGGCTTCCTATAACACATTTCCATCCTTTTCCAAAATTACTCTCACAAAAAATATCCAGCAATCGAGAGGGCGGATGTAAATAAAAAAAATAAAGAAAAAAAAAGTGTGTGTGTATTTATGTACACGCGTTAGAATTTATACTTCTTTGGCGTAACAAGATAAAAATCTTTTCAAAATTTTTATCTTTCGCCTTATTCTACGTTTGTAGAAAAAACGACACTAACAATAGAAAAATGGTATTTAATGCATTGAAAGTTTTAATACAAAGAAATACAAACAACAAATATAAAGAAACAAAATGGTAACTATAGCTAACTTCAGGGTGTCGGTTTTTCGTGACGGTGTGCGCGCGCATCGTAAAAATTTACTCTCATCATTTTTCCCTAACGCGCCAAAAGAAGTATAACTTCAAAAATGAGGTCGTGTGGAATATTTTAGTCACTTTTTTCTACATTCTAGTTCGGTACTCCGTACTCTTGATAGGACTGATACATTAATAATTACGCCACTGTTTTCTAACCGGTGTTATAAAGTATCTAAAATATTCTTAGAACTTACGCAAATGGTATAAAAAGGTATTGCAAAAAATTATCAATTAATAAAGTTTAATGACAGTTAATTATTTTTAAATTTGGAATACTGATAAAAAAGCAAAACATTGCATGCCGCAATAAACAGCGATAAAACCATGTTCGGTTACCTAAAACGACGGCTACCTACGGCCTACACAACCATTTACAAATATTTGTAAACCCCTAGGTGAGATAAAGGTATGACCACATTAATGAAAAGGCGGAAACAATTTTTTTACGCATGCAATTATTTCATACAGTCACACCCGAAATCAAGTGGTATTATTTTTATTATGTTTTCTAAGAAAAACCAAGAAGGTAAAAGAAACACATCTCAGATTATATACTGAAGTACGCATTGGTTTTATTGGTTGATGTGTTGAATCAAAGACTTATGAAATCAAGTTATTCATCTAGATTAAAATATAATATCATATCAAGGTTCTATTGAATAGTATATACAACGACATTCCACTTTCTAGTGTTAGTTTAAAATTACCTACTCTAATATTACCTATTGTCATATGTACATCGATTAATAACATTTTTCCTTTTGTCTATTTTTTTTTTTTTTTTTTTATTATTATTTTTTTTTTTTTTTTCTTTTTTTTTTTTTCCGGTTTTTTTTTTTTTTTAAAAATTATTTCCCCTTTTTAGTTTCATAAATATCCTGTTTTAATGGTATAATAGATAGGATTTCCAAAAATACGTAGAGCGAAGTAGATGAAAATCAAATCACCCCATTTTCAAAATTTTATTTTCATATCTATTACATACATAAAAAAACATACCCTTACCCCCCCCTTTTTCTCGGTTAAAAAATCATCATCCTCCTCCCCCCCCCCCCCTTTTTTATCTGTTTTTGGGATTTCAAATTCTTTTTTATTTCATTGTGTATATGTTGTGTAAATTGAGCAGTAGTGTGAGTATCATATTTTAATTTTTTTAATGTCTTCTAATCATTTTATATAATATATATATCTTTCTCACTTTATCCAAATTTCACGTTCATCCATTCGCGCAATTCTTTTAAAAAGGGATACAAAGTTTTGGCTTCACGTATTAATATATATGATGATAATGCGTCATAAACTATAACATTTCCAAACGTAATATAGCATAATTTTTAAATATAAATAAAATTGAAGTCTATTTTTGTACCGTCGAATATTGGAGAGGTTTGAATCAATTTTTATCATAGATATAGAAATTCCACCGCCATCTATATAGGCTATTTTATTGCGCTTTTTCATAGAAATAATTAGTCAAGACAAAATGTAGTAGAGATAATTTTAAATCCGTAAAAAGTTGTAGAGGTGAAAATATAAATATAAGATTACAAAGTAAAAATTACATCTAGCTTTTAAAAAAATACTCTAGAAACAGCACTAGAACCTCCTTGACCATGGTCTTACTTAGTCTTATATTTTCATAGACATCACTAAACATTTCCTATTCGATTTTGAGGAATTTCCTGGTCTATCTTCGCAATCCAAGGTCCAATGTTAGTGAAATTAAAATGGGACGATATCCTTGAAAATATCTCCTTTCAAATAAAAAGAATGTTCCAAATTTCTGACCTGGTTTTACAGCAAAATAACACAAATTCAGCATCACTGCATAAATAGTTAAGATAATGTACTTATGATGGCGTTATTTGTAAAGAAATAAATCCAGACAAAGTCACAGGCGGATGCTAGTTTACTGTAATTATAAAAGATGTATACTGTAATTATAAACATGTACAGTATAAATAATATAAAAATTAATAAGCATTGTACTTCGTGGAATAGAAATAAACAAAATTTTTTTCACAGTTTAGAGTCTTATCTTAAACATAACCTACTTAGATTTCTAATTTTAACATATAAATACTTGTATGTAGTTTTTGTTATATATTTCCAGAACCCTTTACCGGTTAAAGGCATCCTCCAAATATTTCCAGCGTTCCTTACTTTGGGCTTTTTCTATCCAGTCATGTATAAAGCATGTTATGTGAAAAAACGCTTACGCTACCCGCTCCGCTGTTTACCGAGGCTCAGCCTAAAAGCTCCATTTTTCCTAATTAAAATAATGCCTTCTTCTCATTCTTCCTCCCCCATTCATTAACCCAATGTGCTGTAGATAAACGCTGTTCGCTCGAGAGAACGTTTCCCTACAAATATGCTCGCCTAAATAGGATGGGAACTTTTATCGTTCGCTTTTGGACACGTTTTTTTTGCTTGTTTATTTTTTAATTAGCTGCGTATTTTAAGGTTTCTAATTAATTACAAACTGTGGATATTCTTTTACATATCTCGTGTTTGTGGTCATTTATGTGTAAATTAATTATAAATGGATATACAAACGAAATTCAAAAATTAGCTTGAAATATTCCAGAAGTATTTAAATACTAACTTTTACTTATGGCTTCGTTCTTTTTAATGTGCATTTGATATAACCTTCGTGAACAATTTTTTTTTCTCAGTGAAAGGTACCGTGTGTTCTTTTCTGTATCTCTGACAACGTATATGAAAATTTTCATGTTGATCTATTGACCACTTAGGGCGTAAAAGTGTAATGAACAGAGAATCACACATTCGCATTAATAATACTAGTTACGATATATGTATATATCGTATGTATGTATATAAAGGTTACTTGTAGTTGTTGATAGAACTCGTGTAGGAGAATGTATTCAATTGATTTTCGAACCTTTTTCAATCAAAAATTAAGCTATATAAACACGAATAAAACAAGGACAATGCTTTTTTACCAATAAGAGTTCACGGGCAGTAGGCAGTTCATAAATAAACAGCACCATGATAATTGTTTCTTCCCCAGTCTGATAGGCTTTAAGGAATATATCTTAGTATCTATATCTAACAGGTGATTTTATAACAAGTAAGAAATATGTTAAACGCACGTACTGTAGGAAAATAAAGAGAGCAGTGTAATTCGTAGGTTTATTGTGCATACACAAACATATAATAATAATAACTTTAATTTCAAACCAAAATTAACATATAGAACATTTTTTTTTAATTTAATTTATCAGTTATTGTTTCATTTGGCTTTTAAAGCCACGAGATTATACATATTCTATACAAAGGAAGTGATAGAGATCTGACGTTGTGCTTATATACCTTTTAAACCAGGTGACTGTTTAGACAGTAGCAATATTTATGGAGGACACTCTGCACTCGATTCTGGATCTAAATTAATTAAAAAATAGGTGCTTAATATTTGACTTAGTTATTTAGAAAAATACAAAAATTATGCACAATCCTCAACGCATCCATGTTAAAGCACAGTGTCAATGACCGTCAGGTGATTACATCTTCATTTGAAAGGGAATATGGGAACGTCAGGAATAAAACAAAAGGGTATATAGCCCGTTTTACTATGGAAAATTATTAACTCCGGGTCGCCCATTGTTACTTTTGGCACCGGTCATTATACTTAGGCTTATTATTTCATTTACACGTTTGTAGCTATACTTTTAAAAGTCTTAGAACAAACTTTAACTTTTGTTTTCTTGGTTGTTTATTAGTATTTGTTTTAATATTATTATTTTTATTATATGTTAAATGTGACCATGAAGTGTCATACCCTAGAATACTACGAGTGTCTAAACAGTCACCTGGTATAAATAAAATAATAGAGTTTTACCGTTGTACATGCATCCTTCAAAAACGACTGAACAAATTTCGATTATTTTATTTCTTAGACACCTGGCCCTTAAGGACCTTAAAGTTTTTATCACAATAGCTTCATTTAAACGAAGCCATTTTTTAAGCACTATGTCTACATAAAATACGTGGTAATAGTTAAGTATAGCACTATACATACAAAATATATCGCTATGAATACAAACGACATAGAACAAGTAACTGACACCCAGCTAATTATAAATAAGAACCCTCAATCTATTAGTTAGAATGATATGACTCGAAATCCATAATCGAAATCACAAATTTATACTATAATAAAACTGTAGCAAGGTCAAATCTGTACATTAAATATTTTTTGAAAATTTTTATCGGAGTAGACTTTATTATCGATATAGAAGCCAAAAATAATCTTTTTACAATTTTTGTCTGTCTGTCTGTCTGTCTTTCTGTCCCTGTGAACACGCATCACGCTGAAAGTACTGAACCGATTTTAACGAAACTTGACACAGTAATAACTAATATTCCAAGGTTACATTTAGGATACTTTTTGTCCCATAAAACGCAAGGGGTTCTCCAGGATAACGAAAGATAAAAAATTGTAGTTAATGTAACAAGACTTTTTTGCAACACCTTAGTACAAGAGCCAGTAACGTTGGAAGATCGAGAATTTTAGAAAGGCTGGTAAACATATAAGAGTAGAACAGAAAAATGAATATCGCGAAATTGTTTTAAAATGTCACTTCTGGGTTTGCAAATTTAGTCACCCGGATTTAAAAAAAAAAAACAGAGTATATTCAGATCTAGCTATTTTGACATTTTGTGCGCTCTCACTCGACATCTCGACCGCGTATTTAACCCGAATTCCGGCAAACTGCATAATTCCACCTCTAATGAGAGGAGTCGGTGTTCGTCTAATTAGTGCGCCGTGGCTCGGTAAGATGCTAAATACAAGCTCCACTAGGAACACCACATGACGACTATTTATTAAAAATCTTGATTTTTATTAAAGAATACATACTCAGTTTCAGTGTTTTTTTTTCAGAATAATAAAGTAAAATAGCTTTTGAAAGTAAACTATCTGTGTATATTATATTTCAAATCAGAAGATAATCAAGTCTGCTCCAACTTTATTCACTAACTTTAAATTGTTTACTGCTAGTGGCAATATATAAAATAATAAAAATACTTATTCAAAATAAACTATCTAAATCATTACATAGTATAAAACAAAGTCCCCTACTGCGTCTGTCTGTCTGTCTGTTCGCGATAAACTCAAAAACTACCGAACGGATAGTCATGCGGTTTTCACCGGTGGATAGAGTGATTAATGAGGAACGTTGTAGTATATAATTTGTCAAGGATTTTTTCATAATCAGGGCGGGACAACGTCTGCCGGGCCCGCTAGTTACTAATAAAATATCGACTGCGAAACAATTATTTTAACACGTCTTTCTTTTCAAACATGCAAATGCTTGTAAAAGATTTTAAAATTGTAAATTGTAGGAGAGACGTCTTATGAATTTAATGATATCAGCATATCTATGTGAAGCACATTTTTTATAACGATTCCGATGTTAATGAATTCTTTAATTATATAATATAATACGATCTTGTAAATTTCTAACTGCTGTAATCTATTGTTACGACCGAAAACTATTATACTAATAATATCCACTAAAGGTTTATATATTAGCAATAATTCAAAATAATTATCTCCTAATATAATAATACGTCAAATAATAAAAACGTTTATGCAAAATTAATTATCTAAATTACTATAATGTATATTTAATAACTTCATTTTAAACAGACATGGCATACAGTATGATCCACATATAATTATTGTGTTTCCGATCGTATATTTTTTACAAAAATTGCACGTGAGAAGTTAAACAAGATGGCGGTTTGACAGTTATCTTCTCATATGAACCGCATGTCAATTTTGATTTAAATAGTCATATTTTCACAATAATTTAGAAAGAGCTACCTATGCCATGATGAACTGGTGACCCTTTGAGTCGACATACAGCATGATTCACTTTCTTTCCGATCGTACATTTTTTACTAAAGTTGCTTATGAAAAGCTAAACAATATGGCGGTTTGACAGTTGTCATCTCACAGGAAATGTATGTCGGCGTTGATCTGAATAGTCGTATTTTGTCAATAATTTACAAAGAACTTCCTATGCCATGATAAATTGGTGACCCTAAGTCAGCAAGGAGCGTGACTAGGCGTGCAGGGGTTCGGAGAGCAGGCAACGCGAGCGTGAGGACTCGCCGCAAGGAGCGTCGAGACGCGTCGAAGAGCGTCGCTCACCTAATGAAGTGTTTCGCTTTGGCGCGCTAGTTCGTTAGCAGGCACTCGACGACCACAGACTCTGTTCAGATGACAGTCACCGGGAATTAAATACTTATTGTTGTATGAGGAACCTCAAGCAACTTAAATGAATTTATAATGAGTATCAAAACCTCTTTCTTGATTCAGTTTATTACGATACTTCAAAACTTTAAAAACTAGCATTAGTATGAATTCGAAAACTAAACTAAACCTTGATATAATATTAAAACATGCTGTATTCAAGTGGTACACATGACAATTATATTCAAATGAATTGTCTGTACCATACACATGCCATGACACATCGTAGTGGCAGACTTAGAAATTTGCAGAATAAGTTAAAACAAGATTCTATGGCGGTCGTACTCAGCCTCAATTATAAAGCATTGCGCAAGAGAGAGACAACTGCAGCTTGTATTGTTTATACTTCAATAGAATAGAAAAAATCATTATTTCGTTTCGTTTAATTCAAAACTAAGACAATTTTAATTCTTTTATTCAAAACTAAAGTAAAATATTGGCTGTATCTATGCGTTTACACTTTATTTATCATATTCGATATACTTGTTCGTTCAATTTCTAAAAACAGGCCTATAGTTGCGTCATTGTAAGGGTTTTAGAAGGCTCCTAGATCTTACAATAATTAATTTATGAAAAAACAAACATGGGTACTTACAAATAATAAACATAGATTTGAATGGTTTAAATATATTTGTTTTAATTCCAGCGTCAAAGGCTATTACAAATTTACAGTAACTTAACGCAGATGTTGTCACGGAGAGCTGGTAGCAGATAATAAAAAGGTTTTCTTACGCATTCCTAATTATTAAAAGAGAAACCCAACCTATGGTAATAACACTATTCTAAAACAAATATTTTCGGTACACAGAGAAGGAACAATTCCCGAACACTAAAATAGCCATAAAAATGCGATAGAATAAGTTATTAGTACATATTAAACGTAACACTTTCATTTAAGTTATTATTAAGTTCACGTCAAAGAAATAGCAAATCCAGAGACACGGCGACATTGCGACTGGCCATAAACTCGGTCTAATACTTAATTGCCTCCTATATCCGCAGCACAATGCTCGCCGTAATCAGTGGGCCGCTAACATTGTCCATCCAACAGGGATGTCACGTGTTCAAATAAATATACTAAATTTATTTTCTATCACAAAAATATGTTCAATCTTGTTTTAATACTATCATCAAACTACAATCAATCTTGATATGAAGTAAGTATCTCTTTACATTTAATTTTGTAGTATTTAGTCGTAAACATTTACCGATGTAAATGTTCAAATGTACATCTTTCGTTCGCTTTTCAATGTGCCTATAAAAAGTGAACGTCAGGCTCGGGTTAGTGACGCTGAATCGGGCTTACTCGGCTCCAATCGACATCAAGCGCGCTCAAGTCGCGGTCGGTGACGCACTGAATCGTATATACTTAGCTCCAGTCGTCATCATAGTATGTGACAAGGAGTGCCCTCCGTTCCAATAATTACATTGTTATTGTTACGTCTTATAAAATAAAGTAATATTATGTATGTTTGTATATAATTAGTGTAGTATTTTAATTGGATATATTGTGAGTATCAAAATATAATTATTATTCTACATAAACATAAATCTGTATGAATCACAATGTGCATGTACCTATTTATATTTTAAATTCTATGGTCCACACAAATATTTACACAGATTTAAATGCACATTGTAATATTAATGGCAATCTTAGCATATTTATACACATGTAGTATTTATTTACATAACTAAAAAAGACAAGACAATGCAATTTATATATCATATTTTATTAACGACAACCCTAGAAGGACCCCCGTGAGATGCGTAATCCAACTATTCAATTTTCAGCAAAAAGGATTGTCCGTGTCTTAGTTTTTTATATATCCCAGTAAATCCTGTACAGGCAGTTATTGCGAGAAATATTATAGCAATACCCTATCCGAGGTTATCGATAGTCGCGAGATTTAGACGTCGATAACTTAACTAAGTAAAGACGCTTGTACGTTACATTATTGACTATCGACGTGCTTAAAAACAAAACACTACAAAGTAATGTACTAAATATGTGAATTATTTATAACCAGCTTCTGTCACCAACTTTGTCTGTATCATTAAAATATATTATCATCAAGTTTATGTCATAACTTATCACACTTCTGTACGGTTGCTTGTGCTTCTACTGCGTATATTTTTCGGGGCATGAGAATATGACCACATTGTACTTTTAAGGTCTAAGTACAGTGTAATCTAAAACCTATATAGTCACTAAGTGATCTATAGTTCATAGGCATTTACCACTGTCATGCCTTTATGCAAAGCTTTCTGCAATCGAATATACACTAGTCAATCCCGAAATGAGACAAAACATAATAACTATGACGGTTTTATCACCATGTGTATGATACACTGTTATCCCTCTGATTAGATTTTTTTTAGTCGAGTGAAGAAATTCTGTAATTGCCCCTCAGTTTAACTTTAATATATTGAACAATTTTAAAATGACTAGATTTATATAAAAAATATATATTACATCTTATTTGTATTCTAAGTCTTAATAAGAAAAACACATATATTGCATGGAAAATGAAAAATTGTTACGATACAGTCATTAATATTCACATTACAGATTAAAATTTTAAGAGACTTGATTTGACGTGATAATGTCTTATAAGTCGATGAACGCCGACTGCACGCGCAAAAAAGCATGACCCATTGTCACGTTCCGTCTGAGCCGAGCGTGCAAGCGAGAGCGCGGAACAAGCAATAGAGAGGCGCGATCGGCCTAAGCGTTCGGCTTGTATAGCATCTATGTCTCTTCCACTCCATCGTCCGATGCTTCTTTTCTCATGAGGTTATCACCTAAAATAATCGTCCGTAAACTGACTTTATAGACAACCAATCCAATTTTCTTCTTTTGAATTGTCATAACACCACATGTTTTTAATAGTGTGACATATCATTATTATATTTTTATTTTTTCCAACTTTTACACTAAAACATACCATATAATAAACTCTAAGCAACAAAAAAACTGTAAAACATTAATCCACGTCTTTAATTCCAAACAAAGTACTATCGACTTAAAACTTTCCGCTAAAAACGCAATTATACTTGAACGTTATACCGAGGTGAGGATGCGTATTAAAAAACTTGAAAGAGTTGTCAGCCCTCGCGAGTGCCGCAGACACTGATGGCTATTAATTAGAAGGGTTGAATGAAGATATTTCATTATTTCTTTTCCGTCCGCTTTTTTCTCCCCGTTCGAGCGACGACGAGAGTTTCACTTTATTCGAAATAAATTATTCTTAGTTATATGCATAGTTGACACATTCAAAGATTATTTTTTTATGCTGAAGAATTTGTCAAAGCAAGAATATGAAAATTTTATGAGTTGCAAAAACGAGAAAAAAGTTATCATTTTCTCCGAAACAGTATTTTTGGCGTACTTTAATGAGATTGCTAAAATGAAAAAGCCTAGATGGCATTATGGGCACTTTATTATATCAAAAGTTGAACAAATAAACAAAATAAATGTACCGGGGAAATAAATAACATTTTCTTTTTGTAATTGCCCCAATATGACTAATGTAACTTTTAATATTAATTAAATTAAATGTATAATATAAAAAGTATGTTTTATTTCCCTGCATTCTTTTGAGAAAAGCACTATATATGCCTTGTCGGAAATGGCAATTGCCTATCTCGTATTAGTGAAGTCCTTGCCTACGGATCGGCCTTCAGACTCATACTCGACCTGCAATTCCCTATTTCACGGCCTTTGCAATAATGTACTATTTATCTAAAAATCTATAGTTTAACCGCAGTAAGACTCATTCTATATAAATAAAAATCGATTGACGAATGTCCGTAAGCGCATCACTTAAGAACGATCCTAATTAGTTAATTCGTTGATGTTGTTTTTATAATAGTCAGAACAAGGTTTGTTTGAAAGAAAATGTTTGAAACATGGTACGAAAAAGTGACAATTGGGGGTTGAATAATCTCTATATAATAAGTGACTGACGACAAGGTACAAAATAATGGCTTATTCAAACGATCGTCATGAAATATGGTATGTATAGATATTAGACGGAGATTATTTATGCAATAAACAAAAATACGCGTGTGGAACTGCAGGTAGAGATACTTTTTTTAATAATTAGACGAAATATAAATACAAAGAAAATACAGCGAAGTTATCGAACAATCTAATAATCAAACCTGCATTTTGTAAACAAGGTGCTAAATCGTGAATTTATGCAAACTGTTCTCTGCTCAACTTATCTGGGATTAAAATCTGGTTGGCGCGAGTCAGAGCTGGCTGGCGACGGCAATCACTCCTCGGGGAGGCGGCCTTTATTTGCGGGAGCTTATCAATGCTTAATATATCTGCATATTCATTATGAGATCAATCAAATTATTGTCTTCACGATACGCGTGGGGGAATCGCGTTGTTTTGTTACGTCGCATACTTCGGTTTCATCACGAAATGCTCACCTACAGAATATGTAGAATTAAGAAAAAACGAGTGCAACGAAGTTCCTAATACACAGTAAGGAATCAAATCAAAAAGTTTAATTTTATATTTTAAGTAGAAGTAACTGTGCCCGCGACTCCGTCCGCGTGGAACCTAAAGTAAAAAAATAGTGACTAATAAAATCATTTGAATTTATTAAGTCCATTTGCTTATCTACTTTTCTCTCGTACTTAAGTCGCATCGTTATTAAAATTACAATAACTTTTGATAGAGGGAACCGATTTTAATGAAACCAAGACAAAATGTTACTCTTTTATCATGAGCTTTTATCATGAACGTAGTACTTGAGCAGTGATGCGTGTTCAAACAAACAGACATACAGACATGTAATTTGTTACTTATTCCAAGACCCCATCAACAATTTTTTCAAATAAATCTAGAAAGTACAGACACGTTACATTTACATTCTTTTTATATGTATAGATATTGATTTATTAAATCTTTGACACAAAATAGTGATTTATAAATTATATAAAAAGTATTAAATAAAAAGTTTTCGATGAAAGAAAACATTATCATCTTTTTTAAAGTTTCCCTGACTAGCTACCACCCCTGATAATAGGACGATAAGCACATATAGATGTGTTCCGACAGTTGGACTTGAGAGCCAGTGCTCACTCTAGGTATAGCATGTTAACACATTTCTGGTTATATTTACTATGTAACATTTGATGAAATTTATGCAAACGCTAAAAAAATGTAGATATCTCATACAAATGACTTGAAAACACAGTTGGGAGTAGCTTTACGACAACCATTCAACATGCAAATGTAACAATGATCGCATACGATAAACCCACCTGAGTCTCCGCCCAATGGAACTTTAAAAAATTCTTTGTCTCACGACTCATTCATGAATCTGGATCATTGATTGTTTTAAACAGACTGGCCGTCGCCGTCGCCGTTTCGAAATTCCCCATTGTGAGTCGAAAACCCGTGACGGGACCTCGATCAATCGAATGAAACCCCGGGGTCCGTTTCCGACCAGGTGGCCTTTTGAAATTTGCACCGAAAAACTGCGATTTAAGTGAAAAAAATGACATGCATTGTATTCGATTCTGCGTAGTCGGATAGCGGCCTCTGCGAACTGTTTCAACCGCCAGGTAGTTTGCGGCGCAGCGCTCTCTCAAGAATTTATGACCTTAGTTAAATATGATTCCTTTTATTTACACCGAAGATCTCATGTAGAATATGTACATCAAAATTTAATATCAACATTTTATTTTATCTCAAAAAAAAACTATACAACGATGCAAAGAAAATTTACTTTTTGTTTCTTCTATCATATAAGAATTGTATTCATGCAAAAGACGGGTTAAGATAATGGATATATATGTGTGGTCGTCCAGTTTTTTGACTAGCTGTGCCCGCGACTACGTCCACATGGAACCTGATGTACCAAACAATGACTATTAAAATCATCTGAACGTATTCAGTCCATTTGCTTATCTACTTTTCTCTCATACTTAAGTCGCGGCGCCATTAAAATTACAATAACTTTTGATAGAGTGGACCGATTTTAATGAAACAAAGAGTTACTCCCGAGGATATGCTTTTCCCTTCTTATATGAGGTTTTATTGTGAACCCAGTACTTTAGCAGTGATGCGTGTTCATACAAACAGACAGACAGACATTTCTAAAAATGATTGAAATGTATTCTATTACTTATTCCTAGACACCTGTAACAATTTTTTTCACGAAAATCGATAAAGTACAGACATGTTAATCTGACATTCTTATTATATGTATAGAATATTGATAACACTAAAGTTCGTCAATAACTACAAAACAAAAAAAAAAGAATGAATAGGAGGAATATGTTCTTAACCAATTCCACATTGCCTATATAAGTAGTAAAGTCATATATACATACCATTGACCACAGCGATCATCGCAAGTAAATTCAATTTCTCGCTTAAAATTAAAAGTGCACGGACGTCTTCTTGGACACAAAAACAAATGAATTACGACGTGTCGTAAAATAGTTTAAAATACGACGTACATCAGAACGTTGACTATTGAAGGTATGGCACTTCATCACGACAGGACATTTAATTCTAACTAAATTTGCACGCTCTCCATCGGGACAAAATTGAACTCTATAGCTTTACATATAAGAAACTTGACAACAGTATACAAAACCTTTTCATATCATGGGCTTTTTCGTCTCTACATGAACAGGTAAGTAAAGGACAGAGACTCTTACTTTAGTAATTGCGCGTGATGTATGAATGACTTTTGGAAACACAATGCAACAATAATGTAGTTTCGTTTCATTATTCAAACACATTTTAATAGTATTTTAAACAAGGAATTTACTGGCTAAGCTCCTATTGACAAATTCAAAATGAATAACTGCCCTTACAAAGTACAATTTTTCGTTATTATTTGGTGTAATCACTATTTGTTGTAAAAATAACTGAGTTGCAGCAAAACCAGTAATTCCATATTCAAATATTTACGATAGAAAAATTACATATAAATAAATTATATTATAACGATGGACTGCAGTGCCAATTTTGTATTGATTTACAATGAATGTATAGCATAAAAGCATTTTCCGTTAAAAACATTTAGATGTACCAAATTCTATAGCAAGCGGTCAGATGAAGTTGTATTTATTAAGCGGTCGAATCAACAATAATACAGTACAAGCAAGTTCAGACATTATATCGCTTCGAATCCATGGAATGAGCGGTTTATTTCGGTGAAGGAAACATCGTGACGAAATCATAGTATGTTGGTAGGTTTCTCTAAGTTTGTATGGTCAACTACCACCTTCAAATTAGGAATCTATCGCGAAGCAACTTAAGGTGTTAGCCGGCAGCTGCTTAAGAGCAAGTTGTCTTCTCTACGTTTTTACTATATTTGCCATCTTAGACCACACTGTAATTCAACATCAGATGAGATTTTGGTGAAAGACCAAAGTCTACACTAAGCCTACTAAACTACAAAACGTATGTGGTGTTCAAACTTATTGGGAATTGGCAAATTCGAACATCCGTCATCTTTAATAGAATACGTATAATTTCAAAAGAGAATAATACATTCTGAATATCGTCATTGGTCATTTACAACATACACTAAATTGAATAAATATAATTTCCAATATAATCGATAGCTCACAAAAGTTATCTGACCCATTTAAATCATAGGAGTTCACACGATAGCTGATTGTTACGGATATATAACCGAACCGAACCGAACCTGAATCCTAAATTGGGTCTGAATTTTAATGTCGACAAACTATGTATATATCGATGTATTGTATGTAATTTAGAGCCAGTTTCCTTTGGTATCTGGTATATGTTTATTTTTACAATTATATTCCTTACTGATATGTGAAACATGATAAAAAGATATATTAAATCGCTGTAATTCGCCTTCAGGAATCAGGCAGTGCATTCCTGTTTATTGAATGATTTTAATCACGCAATTTTAAGCTAACATAAGGACGGTGGACTTTTGCGGATCTACATCCTTTGGTTCGTCACTTTTATAAACTATATGATATTTATCGTTATCGTCTTATCCTTATATGCCACTTCAATAGCTTTAGCACAATATGTTTTTTTCTTCTGCACTCCCTTATAAGTTGTCGTTCCAGTATTCACGAGTCCAATATATCCATTATTTATATAATCTATCAATACCTTTGTCGGTCTTTCTCTACTCCTATATCTGCCCACCTCCATACTGATCACTCTGGTTCTTTAGCTTTTTTGTCTCTCCTCATAACTTGCCCATATAACCTAAATCGAATATTCGTCAAATTCTACGTCATTGATGCTATTCTCATACTTCCTTTCAAATATTAATTCAAAATATAATCCATTAGATGTATAAAATGCAATAACATTACTTAAACAATTCAATAGATTCTTCTTTATTGATGAACTCGTTACTTTTCGGACTCAATCATAAGTAATATACAATCAAATACATGAGATTCTTCTTGAGTTTGAATACGGAATTCGAGTATAATTTCGAAAAAAGGTTAAGCTATACAGGTCTTATCAACGACAAAAATAATGTAATTCATAAACAGTTGAACAAGGTATCGTCCAAATCTATGTTACAGCAGCATCCTTAACCTAACAATAGGAGCGTTTCTTGAATCAATGCTTGGTAGGATTTCAACAATAAGATTCTCGGGCGGCTTTGTTATTTCTATTATCTTTGGCCACGTGAGACAGGTGATGCGAGCACGCGCACATCTGCTGTCTGCACGCCGGCTTGCGTAAGATATTAATAGTTTTTTTTCCATCAATGACAATTTAAGAAATTATTCGCAGATACCTCGCTCTCCTAAGGGTTGGACAGCTGCGACGTGTTTTTTTTTGTTAAATAATTTTTGAAGTAACTTTTTATTTTCTTACTTATGTTATAATTGTTTTTGGAAATACGTAAAGCTGTCAACCGCCCATGAATTCGTTTGAGTTATAGTATATATATAAAAAGTATAGTCTACAAAATAAAAATGTTATCCATAAAAAAAACTTAGGTGTCGCAACTTTCATGATAATCGGTCAAGTAATGTTGAAGTTTATCGACTTGAGATATACCAACATACATTTTTATTAATAATTTCATATATATAACGAGTTGATACCCGCACGCTTCATTCTGCGTTAAATAAAGTTTTAATTGATAAATATTTTAATTTCAAAAGATGATAAAGTTCGAAACCTAAAAAATAAGCATTGCATCGATAAACGATTTGAATGACACCCAAGTCAAAAAAGCCAACTTGGTCGGCCACCATATATATATATATGTATATATATATATATATACGTCGTAGATGTTGCGTGCCGCTTGTGCCGCGTTGCTGCCACGACGGTACTCATATTCCATAATTACTCGAATTTTTAACGTATCCATGATGACAAAAAAGATTGAAATGCGATGAAATCAATCTAATTCTAACAATCACTAATCAATAAACAAATGACTACTTTTGGAAAAAGAATTCCATGTTTTTTAAATAAAATTAATTTGAAATTAGAATTCTTAGCCAAACAAAAATTATTTTGATTTGAAATGGCCAGTACTGCAGAACGGCAATTTCATAGGTAAAGACCTAATATATATATATGTAGAGGACATATATATGTCATGTATTTGCAAATTCTTAACAGTTATATTAAGACATTATCTAAAAACACGTAAACCTATGTGCGCTATCATGATTTAGAAAATTTAAATGCTAGAATATGTTTTACCAGTCACAAACTTCCAAGATTATCGCTATAATATAGTTTATACTTATGCCGACTGCAAATTAATGATCGCTCTTTTTGTTGAGACATACTAAGGATCACTCTTAAAATTTTTAACAGAACTTAATTAGATTTTTACCACTTTACCACTTTGTAGGTGGTAGAGTCACGCTAAAGCTATTACTGGTTTCAGCATGAATGGGTCGGCTCTCTCGGGGTAGTACCACCCTCTCATAGGAAACCGACGTGAAGTAACAGTGCTTGCATTGTTGCGTCTCCTCCCTCTCCCCCCTCCGCAACCTTCCCCTCCCCACTCCCTCCTCCCCAAAAACACAGGCTGGCAACGCACTTGCGACTCCCCTCACCGGGCGCAAAGAGGAGCGCGTGAGCATAGCGCCCACAATGGTCGAGACGACGGCGGCCGGGAGCCTTATGGCCCCCGCCCACGATCCCGGCCACAGACAACCCAAGAAGAGACCGCCTAAGCAAACGAGAGGAGCCCTCGAGGAGATTGAGGTGACCCAGCCACCAAAATCGGCAGAGGACCTAACCCAGAACACCCTCTTCACTCTTATGAAGACTCTGGCAGCCACAACTACCCCGGAAGCCATTGAAAAATGCCTGAGAGCCCTGCAAGCGCTCCACACCGATGGCCAGGCCTCTCAGAAGATAGCCGCAAAAAAAAAAATAGATGCCAGTCACCAAAACCACCGCCAGATGGCGCAGATGAGGCCACTAAGGCCCACCCGATCGAGGGGGGCGATTAATAAATATGACACTCCCGTAACCCGGCAGGCGAGTGAATCCACCACAAGGGGGTCTACCCTGAAACGGTTTCCCCGCACTGCAGCAATGTGGAGCGTGAAGAATCCAGCGAGCGACTCCCCTGGTGTTGCAAGTGTCTATGGACGGTAGTGATCACTTAACATCAGGTGACCCACCTCTTCGTTTGGCACCTATGATATAAAAAAAAACACTAATGAATTCAAGACAAGTAATGATGACTTGAACTATAATGAATAATCGACTTTATAAGATTAATTTCTATTCATGGCAATAATTTATATGACATAAAAATTCAAGTAAATAAATAGCTAGATATTTTTATATGGACATAAAATATAAATAAAAGATCAGTTTCGCTATTCAAATTAGCACCATCTCTCGAAAAATCTACTTTATATCGAAACTAGCGGGCCCGGCAGACGCTGTCACGCCCTGACTATAAAAAAAAAAACCTTGACAAATTATACACTAAAACCTTCCCCATGAATCACTGTATCCACTGGTGAAAACCGCATGAAAATCCGTTCAGTAGTTTTTGAGTTTATCGCGAATAGACAGACAGACAGACGCGGTGGGGGACTTTGTTTTATACTCTGTAATGAAATAATGATTGTTCTCACAGAAAACGCTGAGGATAATAAATAACACATCTTTATTTGTATACTTTATAGATACAGCTTAAAACGTAGGCATTTAACACTAAATTTCATACCCGGACTTAAAAATGATAATAATCTTGATAACACAAAATCATTCATACTCTTCTTACTACCATTTTGTCATGAGAATTATCTAGCATACAAAATGACGCTTAAGAGATATTCTTCCCTTTTATATGAAAAAAAACTCTTAAAAAACATATCATGAGGTTAAAATTCAAGCGAAAAATATAATATTTAACGCACATAAATTTATTCAAATCACGACACGAGTGCCTTTAGTGGCACTTATAAAATCTTCTGAAAAACATTCTGATTGGTTCACATATGAGTGCCGCTATAGGGTAGACGTGTCAGTCGTGTACTCCATTAGAATAGGCACGCGGTAGGAATACGCGAGCCGCGATTGCCTCGCGTCTCGCATCTCGCCTCATGTCGGCGCTCACAATGAGGTACAAAACCGGCACTACAAAACGATTACCCTCTCGCCCTATGAGAAGCTCATATAGCATACGAGGTGTTATGGTTAATGTACGACTAATCCGCTTGATACTTGAGTATATATATCTAAAATATTTTTTGCTGTATTAAAGTTTAGTACCATATCGCCGATAACAATACATATTTAAAAAATATATTATGTCTCTTATTTCAGTTAAGAGTTACTTCTGGAAAAGATAAAAAATATTAGGTCTTTACCTATGAAATTGCCGGTTTGTATGAAAAAATTTAAACGAATTTTTTTCATGTATTTTTTATTTGCATTAATCGAAGTAATCACCCATGCAATCAATGCATCTTTGCCAACGCAGTGGCAGTTTATTGATGCCCTTCTTAAAGAAATCAGCTGGACGGGAGGCAACAGATTCTTCAAAGGCATTTTGTACTGCCTCTCGGGTATTGAATTTTTTTCCCGCCAAGGAGTTATCCAAATTCTGGAAAAAGTAGTAGTCTGTAGGCGCAAGGTCTGGTGAGTAGGGCGGATGACGGAGAACTTCCAACCCCAGTTCTTGCAACTTGGAGACCGTCTGCTGTGCAGTATGAGGTCGCGCGTTGTCGTGCAGGAGCAGCGGAGACGAGCGATTGACCAATGCTGGTTGGAGATGTGCCAGCTTCTCCATCATTGTGTTCAGTTTTTCACAGTACACATTTGCAGTAATGCTCACCCCGTTTGGTAAGAAGCTGTCATGAATCACACCGGCGCTAGACCACCAAACAGTGACCATCACTTTTCTAGGGGTAAGTTTTCGTGTAGGGCATTTTTTAGGTGCTGAACCAGGATCCAACCAACTTGCTGAGCGCTTGCGATTATCAAACAGAATCCATTTTTCATCACAGGTAACAATGCGGTTCAAAATTCCTTGATTTGTGTGTCTGTTGAGCAGCGCAAGGCACGTCTCGACGCGTACTTCGCGCTGGCGATCACTGAGTTCGTAGCGCACCCATTTGTCAAGCTTTTTTACCTTGCCAATTTAACGCTAACGTCGAAAGCTGCTGCTAATTCAGCCGTAGATTGTGTATCATCAGCTTCCACAATCGCCCTTAATTCGTCATTGTCGACCAAAGTCTTCGGACGACCGCGAGGTTCATTTTTCAGGTCGAAATTCCCAGAACGGAAGCGAGCAAACAAATAACAGGTGGTGCGTTGGTTTGTAGTGTTAGCTCCGTAAACGTCGTTGATGTTACGTGCCGCTTGTGCCGCGTTGCTGCCACGACGGTACTCATATTCCATAATTACTCGAATTTTTAACGTATCCATGATGACAAAAAAGATTGAAATGCGATGAACATGTAACACTAATCAATAAACAAATGACTACTTTTGGAAAAAGAATTCCATGTTTTTAAAATAAAATTAATTTGAAATTAGAATTCTTAGCCAAACAAAAATTATTTTGATTTGAAATGGCCAGTACTGCAGAACGGCAATTTCATAGGTAAAGACCTATTACAATATATACTTGACATATATAAAGTAACAAAACTAGATATTAAATGAATACAATTTTTTTGCCTTAAAAATTTATATAATGTTTGTTTATGGCATTAGGAAGTTGCGTTTAATTTTAATGTTTAAACCCAAAATTATCATGATCATCTTTGTCTTATTACCCCTATCCCACCTAACTAAAACACGTTTTCCTCTTCCACTCTCCTCTGTCAGATATCATTTTAGTATTCACATCCTTTATACACATATAAATCTTATACAATACATTCATACCTTTTTCATATTACTTCTGGTACTCTTATCTTCATCCACTGTAATACTTAAAGCTATTCTGGTTATACAACTTTCATCTCTCACCATGACATGCCTATACCATACTCCTCAACGTATCTGTTACTAGTGCTCTTTTCAAACTTCCCCAGATATACTGACTTTCAATCTTATCCTATCTGGTTACACCACACGTTCCTTTTGACATTCGCATCTCTCACATTCGTCTCTTTTGAGACCCAGCAGTCAGATTCAAATATCATAACGATATTATACGACATACATTTCAATTTCAAACACTTTTCCCTCAAGTTTCAAGAGTATTTGTTTTTTTTTTTTATGTCATAGGAGGCAAACGAACAGGTGGGTCACCTGATGTAAGTGATCACCACCGTCCATAGACACTTGTAACACCAGGGGAGTCGCAAGTGCGTTGCCAGCCTGTGTAGGGAGGGGGGGAGGAAGGGAAGGGGAAAGTGGAAGGGGAGGGCAGGTGGGTGTCCGGCGCTCTCACTGACCGAACGAAACGCAACAATGCAAGCACTGTTACTTCACGTCGGTTTTCTGTGAGAGGGTGGTACTACCCCGGGCGAGCCGACCCATTTATGCTGAAACCAGTAAGTTTCAGCGTGGCTCTACCACTCTAAAAATTTGTGGTCCACAAACTATGCCAGACTCCTTTCCTCATTTCATAAACACTGTATTTATTCTATTCCTCACGCCCTTGTCTATGTCACCGTCATTTTAGATCAACGAACCGAGGTACCTCAAACTGGAGTATGCTGGTAAGAATATTTGGTTTTTGTCCTCAAATATAAATCAATTTAATTATGCAAACGATCAAAACCTTCCGCGCAATATCCGCGACCTGATGTTCGTGAGGTGCGAATAAGTGGTTCCGTGGAAATATTTCAAATCAGACCGTGCAATGGTGCCGCCGTATAGGCAATAACGAGTGACGTGACACGCATGCCGGCCGTGTATCGACTGCCTAATGTATCGGTGAAAGAGCCGCACATTGGGCCTTTCGCCCTATTTATTACGTCTATGTTTTGAAAAAGGCGAGCTTCGATAGGAATACATAAATTTTTAGTATTTACCAAATAGGTTTTTATGAGTCTTGTACAAAAAATTAGCCATGCCAAGCCATAGCAATACGTGTACGATGTCCGTAGATGAATTATGTACCGGCATGTAGAAGTGACTTTTTTAAAAGTCGCCATTTG
Organism: Antheraea yamamai; assembly: GCA_036509395.1. NCBI lineage: Eukaryota > Metazoa > Arthropoda > Insecta > Lepidoptera > Saturniidae > Antheraea > Antheraea yamamai. The sequence goes on from AP028427.1 coordinate 3,577,916, forward strand.
TTTGTTAATTTGAACACTACGGAGTGGAAGAAAATTGAAAGCTTTGAAAAATGTTCTCGTACTACCACAATAAAATGGAAAAATAGAGAAACACAGCTTTCTACAGAAATGGAAAATTCGTCAAATACGCAATCATTAAAGTAAAATTTTCTCTTGAGAAAAAGCTTTTTAAACAGCTTTTACTGGATAATATTACTACAAACTAGCAAATGACTCTCTCCCTTCTCTATTTGTCATACTTAACTGCCCTTACGTCTACGACCTATAACACTCGTACAATACAGATAATAATATATATCTATTAACACGCGAAGAAAAAGGTTTTTATTCCCTACTAGCTTCAGCCCGCGACTTCGTCCGCGTGGAATAGTTACTTTGTGCTAACGCTAACACGCAGCGGAAGCTCTCAAAAGGAAATAACACCCCGATTTTGAAACATTCTTCATTGGTGCTCCGCTCCTATTGATTTTAACGTGATGATATATGATCCTCGATAAATGAGCTATCTATCTAAAAACTGGTGGGGGTAAACACTGTGTCGAGTAGAGTGTTGAAAACACTGGTATTTGTCCGATCACCGAAATTAAGAAACGTCAGTCAGTACTTGGATGGATGACCGCCTGGAAGCCGCATGACGTTGGCTTTTTGCTGTATTATTTTTTAATCACTTGTACATTTTGTAACTTCACTGATCTGGGACAACAGATTGGTGTATTTTTTATGTTCATTTAATTAGAGTTTCACTTCTATCGTGTGTCTTTACGACACACCTTAGTTTTTTTTTTTTTTTTAGTAGTCCGGTGAAGCTGTTAAGACCTTGCTTGGTCAATAGCGTAGTCAGTTCGAAGAAAAAAAAATAAAAACCTTAGTTTTTTTATTTATTTATTTAGTAGCTAGTCAAGCACAGAGCGAAGCAGGCGCCTCTAAAAAATTATTTTACTTCTGAAGACCAAACCTGAAGACCTGAAGAACAAACAAAGACCTCTTAGTTTGAACTTTGTTTAATAAGACTAACTAACTAATTCTGGAATCGATAGAACACCGCGCAAAGGATGAGCCGATCTAAGCTAACATAGGGAACGACTTCTCAGAAAAAGTGCTGAATTGCTCTCTTAGTAGAGGATGGATCTATAACTGGCTATAGATGAGCTTTAGTCTCATGAATAAATAATTGGAAACAGCATTTTTTTTACCATCGACGAATCAAAGCCTTAAATTATAAGTCTCCATTCGTCATACTTGACGATCCTTACTTCTAGTACTCTACAATATATATACATTCTTTAGATACACAGAAGCAATACTACTGAAATTTAATAATGTCATCGATTTTGTTGGAATTTCGATTACTAGAATAAATAATTTTAATACCGAATGTACGCTTACAACCTCATTACCGAATTAGTAGGAATGCACGCGGGCGTCGAACCACTATTCGACGAACGCACGGCCGTCACAAATATCCCAAAATTCGAATCCCGAATACCGAAAGCCGAAAAGCCGAATGGTCGGAGCCCGCTCGGTGACATATTGGAATGTGACTCCATTTATCCCCGCTTCCTATTGGAATCCGGAGTGACGCGGCAAATTGGAAATTGCGATTCCATTTTTGAGGTTATTGATAGATAATGCCACTTGTAACACCGCAGGAAATGCAAATAATTTACCAACAAATTTGCTGATATCCTGATCATTATTTTTACATTTTATCATGTTTCTAAATTATTATTTTTTTATATCATAGAAAGGCATACGAACAGCTGGGTAACCTGATGTTAAATGATCACCACCGTCCATAGACACCAGCAATACCAGAGGAATAGCAAGTGCGTTGCCAGCCTGTGTTGGTGGGGAAGGAGGGAGAGGGAAGGGGGAGGAGGAAGGTGGGTTCTCTGCGCTCTCACTGACCGAACGAAACGCAACAATGCAAGCACTGTTACTTCACGTCGGTTTTCTGTGAGAGGGTGGTACTACCACGGGCGAGCCGACCCATTCATGCTAAAACCGAAATAGCTTCAGCGTGGGTCTACCACCTTCACCTTTTGTTTTAATGAATAGTAGAACTAGCTGATACTCGGAACTTCGTCTATGTCAAAGGCACAGGATTAGGCAGCGTTTTCGACGAAAGCTCCCAGGCGGCTTGATATCTTCCGATACTTCCAACAATTATCGTTATATTACAGTCAATCTACACATAATCTTGACATATTATACACCTAAACCTTTCTCTTGAATCACTCTATTTATCAATGAAACCGCATGAAAATCTGTTTGATAGTTTTTGAGCTTATCGCGAACAGACAGACAGAGAGACGCGGTGGAGTACTTTGTTTTTTAATATGCATTGACATACAGTATAAACTTTTTATTAACAAAGCTTAAGGCCAGAATTCTTATGCGTTACAATGAAATTTCGTTATTAAAGGCTTTTAATATCATGTTTTCTTTTTTTTTTTACTTTATTTTTGGCAACCAATTTTTTAGATTATTACTGCCATTGTCAAGTAGTTAATAGTATTACAAGTTCTTCTTCTATTCCATTTTCGGCAACCAGTCTTCTAGTAGACCATTACCGCCATTGTCAAGTGAGTATCGATATTACAAGTTTCTTGATATAATTTCAATGAATGCCATCGTCGAGTAGTTAATAGTATTACAAGTTCTTCTTCCATTCCATTTTGGCAACCAGTCTTCTAGTAGACTATTACTGCCATTATCAAGTGAGTATCAATATTACAAGTTTCTTGATATAATTTCAATGAACTAACAAGATGGTGGCCATCTTGTTAGAACCTTCCATGGAATTTTTGTGGCATCTCAGAATTCATGGTCCGTGGTATTATTTTCCATTCACTTCACTTATGTACAATAAACAAACTATATTACATAAAACACCACCAATTATATACAATATAAAGTCAAGTAACACAAGATTATGAATAAAAAATAAAATCCACTACATGACAGACCAAGATCCCGCCAAAAACTCAAAAAGCCTTTTAATATCATGTTTTCTTTCCCTTTTCTATTGCACGTATCAAAGAAACTTTTTCTTCAACATATAACGCTTTGGTTTTACTAGCTATACTATAGTTTCAAAGTTAGCTTACAACTGATAACTGGTGTGTTTAATAACTAATATTAACATTTCCTAGAGACACTGCAATTAATTTTTTTTTTCCAACTGCCTGTACTATTTACCGGGGAAGGTATTTTTAGAGGTGGTAGAGCCACACTGAAGCTATTACTGGTTTCAGCATGAATGGGTCGGCTCGCCCGGGGTACTACCACCCGACACACAGATACACCGACGTGAAGTAACAATGCTACAGTGCTTGCATTGTTGAGTTTCGTTCGGTCAGTAAGAGCGCCGGATAACCAACCTCCCTTCCTCACTCCGCCTCCCCCAAACACAGGATGGCAACGCACTTGCGACTCTTCTGGTGTTGCAAGTGTCTATGGACTGTGGTGATCACTTAACATCAGGTGACCCACCTGTTCGCTTGCGTCCTACATTATAAAAAAAAACAGTTTCACCGGGCTACTGACTATTGACTACGGAGTATTGTCTTGGTAATTAACAATAACAAAAGCAAGGCGGCTGTTTACGGCCTCTTGTGTCTATTTAATGATTTGGTCGCAGTTTATTGTAGACTAATAACATAACCAATAATAATCATAATACTTAATGTAAATATTTAATGACGCTTAAATAATCTAAACACAAAAAGACGAAGATAAAACTGCTTGGTATATTTTTGTAAGATTGTTAGATTGATTTTCAGTTGGTTAGTTGCCATTTCATTTCATGGCCGTAGTTTAAAAGAAAAAAATCACCTTATTTTCTTGTTCAGGACACCTGTGCTAAGCCGGGGCGAGTAGCTAGTCTTAATATATATATTTCTTGTGTGCGTGTGTATGTGACTGAACTCCTCCTAAACGACTGGACCGATTTTGATGAAATTTTGTGTACGTGTTCCAGTGGATCCGAGAATGGTTTAGATTCACAATTGGACCCGGTAGGTGGCGCTGCGGTTGACTTTTAAGATTTTTTTTATTATCAAGGCAGGACAACGTCCGCAGGGACCGCTAGTATTCTATAAAAATGCTTATTTTTGTATACATTATCTACATGCTGATAGCATGTATGATGACAAGAGTTAGTGGAGGATTAGATTTTCTATATTATTTAATATGCATCCCTAAACTACTCTTATGTACATTTTAAACATATACTTTACACAAAAACAAGACTTAATGGAATCCAGCGGCGATTAGATCACAGGACTGCACGCATCACACGTCAAAGGCCCATATTAAATCACATTTTGACAACTGTACCATGAAAAATTAATCGAGTGTCGTCGAGTGCGCGGAAAAAAAATGAAAACATGATGGCATTTCGGTCGGTCCCCCGAGCCAGAAAGGTCAGGCGGGCAGCCGGTCGTGAAATGCCTCTCGTTTCGGCCGCCGCGTAGCGTCGCGCCGGTCGCGGACTACCGGCGACTGCCCGCCGCCTAGTCTCCTCTGGGAATACGTAACACTATTTAATATTATAATAATTCCTAAATAGAATATGTACAAAACAATAAATGTATCATTAAAGGTACACATGTGTACCAGCATGTGTGCCTCACTAACTCAAACATGTATTCTTGTATCTGTCAACTGGACTAAAGTAAACTAACCAAGTTTGAGAAATAGTTAAGAAAAGTCCTCTGTTAATTAGTAAAACGTTTGTCAAAATTAGTGCAGCGGCTAAATAATAGACATTTGAATTTTATGTCTATGTAGAGATTTATAAGGAAAAATGGTAGTTAACCTATAGGTACATAGTACATGAGTCGTTACATTTCAAAATAAACTCAATCCAATTCTAGCCGTTCCTAAAATGTTACGTTATTTTTTAAGATCTTCAAATTTTGTATATGTAAAATACGATAATAAAAATACTAACTTAAACTAAAAGAACCTTATGAACGGCAAAACTTCGTTCTCAGTGTATAAAAACTGGATATCATACAAAAAGTAAACATGTTATATATACTATTCAAAGTGGATATAGTTCATTTTGACATGTAATGATTCAAATACATTTGTATAGGTCAATTACTACTTTTCCTTATAAATATCTCTACATATACACAAAATTGAAATGCCTGTTATTTAGACGCTACCGAAAGCCGCAGCACTGAATTCGACGAAATGCTTAATAGAAAACTTTTCACAACATGAATCTAAGCTATTTTTCGAACTTGGTTAGTTTAGTTTAGCTGAGTTGACAAAATACATATTTGAGTTCGTGAGGCACACATGATGGTACACATGTTACTTTAGGTTAGTGAGATACGCATTGTTACACCCAAGGCAAAAGCCCGAGCCGAGCCACTTTGACACCCTTGAGCTTTTTGCTAAGCGGCTGAGCCCATCAATCAGGCCAATAGCATAAGTCGGTTCGAAAAAAACTATATAAAGCTATAATACGCTTTTCCTTAGAGGCTAGGTAATAATGAAAAAAATTAACAAAAGTAACTTAAAACCGGTAAAAGACAGCCCACAGGTAAATCCAGATAAAAAATCGTCCTTCGTTATAGACAAAATGATTTAATTTCCTTATAGTCGATACAGGATTGTCATGTGTTCGAATAAATGCGGATGAGAGCAGTGATACATGACATTCTCGCTAAAATCTTCGTACGGTGAACCCCTGATATTAACAAGGGTTTTAAAAAAAATACATTATTTATTGAAAATTGCAACACAAAAAATACTTAATTATATCAATAAAGTTAGATTATATTATTAAAGAATTCATTATTAGAAAGCAATCTCTCTCTTGAAGTGTCAGACCCAGACTGACTGGTCGACGATGAATGACCACTAATAGTATTGAAGTATTACAGGGTCAATGCATGCTCAGCACTAGCCCTAACACAGTTGGGGTATAACAGTACGCTTAACATCTCTATCAAGTTTCCTCGTGGTCAGCTAATTGACTGATAATATAAATAACGTCATTCTCTTTTCGAGTTAACACCGCTGGGTTGAACGTGTGTTTACAGTAACGTGTGCGTTATGAACTAGCAAATGATAGTGTCAATGTATCACGCTAAGAGCTGGTTCAAGGGCTCTTTTCCCGTGGATCAGACATGAAGAATGTCATCCTTATGACGTCATACTTTGTCGGTATTATCAAAAACTTTTTTTTTTTTTTATTGCAGCTCGGCAAAGTGACTGTACTGTGCCTGATGGTAAGCACAGTACAATCCAAAAACAATGGCGACCACCGAAAGACATACTATCTATCGCCGGTCGCCGCTGTCATGCCGGCCTGAAAGCGACCCAGTCAGGGACAGCCCCCCCCCCCTGGATTGCTGGATATACACCGGCTGATCCCGGAACGCGACACGCCCAAACGTGTCACTATGGCGGGTGTTCCACCTTTACCGCTGGCAGTACAGCAATTGTACTGAAACTAGTCATCTGTAGTTAGCTATTTTTATCGGGCTAAAGAGCCTAGGTCCGTTCCCTCGGCGTGGAGCCCTTGAGTGCGCTGCTCGCGCGATACAGTGACACAAAATCTTACATCACTGCGACAACATTACACATATCACCTTCACACACGTGCACGCATACACGCTTACACATGCAAGTGGAAGGGTCTTATCTTTTTTCCCTTATCAAACTGAAATAGTTCAGAATATTATCCGATACGAAATATATATAAGAGTTATTGAGTTATGTATGCTTGGTACACATATATGTTTCAACAACTCATATATGTATGAATAGTTAGCTTAGCTTAGGTTAGCTCACATAGGTCGCGAATTGCATGTATCAGGCAACAGCCAAAGCCGAGGTGTGCCGCGCACCCTTGAGCTAGTTGTCAAAATAAAATCGGCTGAGTGCCTTAAGCGCTCGCCTTAGTAGTCCGGTGAAGCTGTTAAGACCTTGCTTGGTCAATAGCGTAGCCAGTTCGAAGAAAAAAAAATCGGGCTAAAGAACCAGAGCCAAATAGATTATCAAAAACTTTTCGTATCAACTCACAAGAAGCATTACATTTTTTGAAGTTATAACTTCTTTAAGTGCCTATTGCGTTCTTCCTGATCAATGAACAAAAGTGAACAGTCACAAGCGATTCGGTGACGCTGAATTGAATTTACTCTAGTCATCAACCACATTCACTGTCTGACAACAAGTTCATCGTTCTAATAATTACATTTCTATAATAATAACATAGTATTATATATATTAGGTATATAATTAGAGTAATATTTCATATTTATATATTATGCTTATAATCAATAGTTTATTTAGCGGTAGTTTGATATAATACACGTATTTTATAACGTCAGACTAATACTTATATAATTTGTGTTATTTAGTACTAATAGTGACAGTTTTAACTCCTTTCGTGCTGTCATAAGCACACACACATTTTTTTGTTAAACAAATTCTGGTTCGTGAATTTTCGTATCTGTAATGTAATTTAGTTAATTCGACAATACCAACATCACAGTTACACTTGCAACAAATCTCATCTACTATCGAGATGGTTTAGATAATTAAAGAGAGGGGTGTATGCCCCAATAATGGCAACTATTAATACATATCTGGCACGATATAATGCAATTAATCTAGCGGGAACTGTTTTACTACGTGAGAAATAAACACTTGGTCTCAAGAGGGCGGTTTGTTTAAAAACAGCGAGTGAACAGAGAGTTGACTGTGCGGCGAGGGTTCTGTAAAATATATTAAAAAGTTTGCATTATATAAAATGTAAATAAATTGTAGAAATAATAAATTTTATTTATTATGGCAACAATGATCGAATGCATAATTGTTCTCTATCACACATTTAGCGTCTTCTGATGACTTCGGTGTTTTAACAAATTGGTAACCTCCTTATTGGAACTTTTCATTGAGTTTTTATAACTTATCAGAATTCATGTCATGTATTCTACATTACTTCTACACAATAATCAAAACAAATAAAGGTAAAAGGTAAAATAAAAAAACGTTTATAAATAAAAAAAACACTACATTATTGACTAAAAATTCGGCCAAAACTCTTCGACACATAGTATTATCGAAAAATTCGTTAGCCGCATGCATTAAACACGTATACAGTGTAAACTCTTTATAACGAATTTCAATAAATTGTTTTGTGGTAAACCAACCAAATTGTGTTTTTACATTATAGAAAGTTTTTCGTTATAACAAACGACGTGTAAACAAAATAGATTAACATTGACACTGGCAGATGCATTTGCGATGCCTGTACAAGAGCGAAAAAACATATACTGCAATGATACAACGATAACGAGCCGATATTGTTTGTAAATACGGAATTCTAAAAAAACAACTGAAAGATATTAGTGTACATCCGCGGTCGATCCATCATAGCCGTCAGATTAATGTTTTGATGTATGTGTTACATTAGCGCGTGAATGGTACGCCGATGCGTAGACACTCGCAATTCTTTGCATCAATAGGAAAACCGCACGTGTGCATAATTACGTAAGTATTATTTTCTTTGAAAGTTTCGAATCTTTTTTACATTTGAAATCGATACGTCATTTCAAGTAATCTGGTTTTTATAAATTTTTACAATTACGAGGTCTTCGGAATGGTTTTTAGCTATAGTTGAATCCAGTAGTTTGTTAGTTGATTTGGCTGCCTACGGAGCTCATTAGTAGAGGGAAGAAAAATGGATATCAGTACATATATGTTTACAAAATACATTAACTACTACACCGGTTGACCGACTAAATTGAAATTTGTCACAATCAAGGTACTTTTTATAGAAGACTAAGCGCGCTCAACATTTGTTTCAATTTAAAAAAAATCTCTTTTAATAGTTTCTCATAACGCGAGAAAAATAACTGGTCTTCTCTTCCTTTTTTTTAAATATATATTTAATTCACAAACTTTTATTAATCAAATGACCAATAATAGAATGACAACGTCCACTTAATAATAACCCTTGAATAAAATAACAATGATCAATGGAATTCAGTACACAACCGTATTTATAGTCTTAGTGTAGAAACCGTGGGCGAGGAACCTTCTGCACGAACGGTGCAGTATTTACATGTGACGTCGCAGACTTGCTGACACTACTTCCAGGGATTGGTATCGCAGTTTTTATATATTTACTTATTATATCAATGTCGTGTCTAGAGGTTGTTCTCGTAGACCAAACAATATATTGTTTATCATTTTTCAGCCGAACTCGTAGCGAAATGAGTAGTTCTATATAAAAATATATTAAACTTTGGTGATCCGTCAATCTTTCTATGGCTATATGGTCTACTTTACTCGCACTAAAAGAAATATGATTTAAAAAATAAGCCAACCATGCTTTCTACTGCGTCAAAGAATAACAACGAAAATAATTAGTTCACATTTCTAAAAAAACGACACAATGTCCATCAACTCGTTCAACCCGCCGTAAAAATAATTTGATTATGAATTTAATAGGCCCTAACCCTCTATGTATCATCACCTGAGGCAACCCTCGCCACAAAACAATTTCCAGTCCAGTGAGTAACAACATCCGACACTAATAAAGGACTAAGTCCGTTCATCCGTACGATATATTGTCTATTCTAATTGGCATTAAAATTCGCAAAGAACTGAGGTAAGCCCCAAACAGGCGCTTATCGTCACATCAGTGCACTAAACCTCGATCTCCCGCCGCCCCGTTTATAGCTAATGAATGTAATACATGGCCCCAGGTATTATTAACTGTCGACAATATTCACATCACTCGCTTTTGACCGAATTTACTACTATTTCAATTAAATAAAAAGAAAAAACTGAGTTCAATACACAAAAATAACATCAAGAGGAATATTAATTTTGATATTAGACTTTATTTAATTGAAACTTAGTTAGAGTCCTATTTAAAAAAACACTTTAATTCTTTTACTTTGAACTTCAATACAAGAGTGAGCATCCAAGCGGAAAAAATTTGAACTATATATAAAATACGTTTACAAAGACCTCTTAAAATGGAGCATTCATAAAGACATCTCTAAATTTATTATTACTTAATTGATAATCTTGTAAGTTACTTGACTCTATAACTTGTGTAAAAAAGGTGGTGAATTAAGTGATACTAGTTTGTTTATTGTGCAAAGAAGTGAATCGAAAATAATGACGACCATAATTCAATATCACAAAAAATCAACGGAATGTTCTAAAAAAATGGCCACCGAAAATTGAGTTCATTGAAATTATACAGAGTCAAGAAACATGTAATATTGATACTCGCTTAACCCTGGCAGTATTACTCTACTAAAGACTGGTTCCAAAATGGAATCACAAGAAAAACTTGAAATATATAAGCGTACTCGACAATGCATTCATTGAAGTTAAATCAACAAACTTGTAATATCGAAACTCACTTGACAATGGCGGAATAGTCACTAAAGACTGGTTCCCTATTAAATGGAACAGAAGAAGAACTGTAATACTATTAACTACTCGACAATGCCAGTAATAGTCTGGGGGATTGGTTTCCAAAAATGAAGTTAAAAAAAAAGACCTCTTAAAATGGAGCATTCATAAAGACATCTCTAAATTTATTATTACTTAATTAAAGAAAGTAACTAGACTTTACAACTTCCATACAAAAGTTGCATCAATTAAATATACTAGTGATCGGCCAATTGTCAAAATTTGACTATAATTCAATATACGTAAAACAACGAATTTAAAAAAAAATAAAGAAAATTGATTAAGAGACAGAGTAGAAAGATGTACTTAACTGTTTATCCCTGCCTATTTCTGTATAAAGATTTATGTCACAAGTCACATTTATATAGACGTTCCTTCTTGTCAATTAAATAACAATTTTATACTAAATACTAGCAATAGTCCTCAAATTCATCCTTATTAAATTACAGTATGAAACGTAATAATATTGATAAAAAGAGTAGCGCTATCTAGTGTCGAGTTGTAGTAAAATGGATAAAATAAAAACGTTCTCAATAGAAACGTTCGCAATAATAAACACAACACGATGCGATTAAAGTTGTCTTGTTATATGGTAATATAATATGCCATACGTACGTGCTCGACCCGAATTGACGTAATCTTGATAATTGGCGTTTGTGGCGTACTCTCTCATCCGCCACCGTCTCCCAGCAACGATGCGGATGGCATAGAGATGTGTTTTGTTCATTAAACAATGCAATATATACACGTCATCATATAATAACATACTAGGTAATAAAGATTTAATAAAAAATAATGCGAAAGGTGAATGGATTTAAAAAAAAAATAGCCTATATCTACGAAAATGTCATAAGACCTACACCGATATTTTCAGTGGTTTTGACGGCATTGAGCCTAAAACGAACTGTATTATATACATTATATGTAGATGTATAGATCACTGGTAAAGTATTATATATCCATATGACTTTTGATAATAACATTTTGGGAAAAAGGGACGTGCTATAAAAACAATCTCGAGAGAGAAAAAGAGAAAAATAAAATATTCAAACTCAGATGTATGTAACTTATTTAATTTGTAACTATATTATGTTTTAGTTGATCTATTTCCTTAGACATATCGTCTTATTTTTTGATTAAAAATTATTCTTTTGTAATAATATTTATTTTTTAGATAAACACAATATAGTAGAATCAACATTGACAAAGAGTTACTTTACGTTTGAATTATATTGAAATGTGCTTTATTCGTGAGTGAAACTCGTAAAACAATTCACAATATTTCTACAAAAACTGGTACTCCTACTCTAAATGAGTTTCAAGTTTTTCTATTAATTAATTAGAACAATGACATTTCATGTCAGACAACGGTCATTCGATGACACATAGACGGTGACCCTGCAGCCACAGTATAAATATAAGAGGCAGTACGGAAACTACCTACAAACGCTCGAACCAGCACACTTACAAACATGCGCATCGACGTTAGCCCTAAGGGGTTCTCGTGGTGCTATGCATAGAGTACCTTCTAAAACCTCTCGTCAACGCGCATATTTGTGTGAGTTTGCCATTTTCGAGCGTTTGTAGGTAGGTAGTTTCCGTACTGTCTCTTATATTTACACTGTGGCTGCAGCTTTTGTTTAAAATAACCGTTTTTTTTATTTTATAATTACCTCGTCAATAATCGAAATACTATAAATAAACTGAATATTTACAATAGAAACCCAAATGAATGAAGTGGGCCCTCGAGGGCGCGACTTATTGCATCACAGCATAATATCTGCGTCGTCATTCGAGCGTAATAAATACCCAAATAAAGCGCAAATAACACCCAAATCGCTGATCAGGGGCCGCAATTCACCCCCTGACTGTAATTATCTATAATCAGAATATACCCCGTCTATAATCAACGCGGGTTGCAATATAATTATTACCGCGTTTTGCATTCGACCAGTGCACTGATTACCACTTGCGCATTACTTATTGACGTATATTGTTTTTATTCGATTCCAATTATAATTTTTATTATTTATTCAGTTAAAACCATGACTCATTGATTTACGTTATATATGAAGTTAGTTATTTGATTTTATTCTAGTGTTATTTGGATTAAAATGCCATGGTAGTGTATCTCATTTAGAGTACTAAAGAAAATCTGTATTAATTATTATTACAATCATAATTACATATTAATTATACCTATATTAATAAATCTCTCATTCTATTTGTTGATGTAATTTATGTCTAAATTTTATGATAATAAAATTCAAAGTAATTTTATTATAATCTAGTACAAAGAACATTGATTAATAAATATATGAGTCTCAATTAAATTTTCGTTTTGACCGATGTTTATGATATTTTGTACACGAGAATTTTGTCTCATTTCTTAATTGATAAAGTACAAGAATTATTATAAGAAACCATAAAAACAAGACATTTTTTATAAATCAACCATTTTTTAATCGTGTGAACTAAAAAAGTAGTTTTCCAAAATTATTACTATAAAAGTTGTCAACAGAATATTGTAAATATTAAAATTTTGAATATCGACAGAACATTCTCGGTATTCATATCGATGCGATATAACTAAAGGTGAGATTATATCGATATAAGAAAATATTGAAAACTACGTCAAAATTTAAAAATAGTTATTAACTTTTAATTCAGTTACATTTTATTTACTCAAGATTTTTATCCCGACTAATACGTTAAAAATAGTAAAGATATCATCTACGTATTGATATTTTTTTTTCAAAGACCGATGCGACTATCTTGCGATTTCTAAACATATTGCAAGGGAAAAGGTTAGTTACCTATCTATATTGACTTCAGATTTTTTTTTTAGTAAATTTGATTCGTTTGCGTTTGAGCTTACTGCTTTTACAGCCATATTTTGGTTATTAATAAACACTAAAAATATCGATAGTAACAAATTGAGGGTTGCTTTATCGTATATCGATGTTTTCATGCCTTCCATATTAATATCGATATTTTAACGTCCATCCTTAATCACCCTTACTTATCCACAAATATTATATTCTGTTCTGCGTGCTCGTGAGCTGTTTAGCTCATTTTTTTCCTTTTTTTATAAAGTTGCCACCACATTTGTATAAAATCTACTAAACGCCTGCGACTTCGTCTGTGATAAATTATAATACAAAACTTTATTACGATAAGCGTCACCTCGTGGTGAGTTATTGTAAGATGTACAGCATAAAAAAAAATTGTATGAGAAAGAACATAGCTTTGCCAACTTTCCTGGTGATGTACTCCAGTTTGTATCTTGGTGGTGGTAACATAATTAAATCATGCGGTATAGCCAACGATATTATAACTAAAAAGCTGTAGATACGTCTTAAGCGCTTCGACAGCTTATTTTTGACGACATCCATCCGCCCGTATCTAAGCAACATACAACTATTTCTTTTTCACCTCCGATATTGAGAATATGCCATCTTACTTCCACATTTTATCTAAGACAATGTGGCGTTACAATATTATTTTACGTATGTGTGCGTTATCGTGCCATTTCTATTGTAAAAATATCATGTAAGTAACGTATCTTTAGTTTTAATATATCTGCGATATAACTATGAGACAAGTTCATATATGAGACAGATATAGTTTTGTATGTTGTTTTTTATAACCCAATCAATATATTCGTTCCGAAAATATATTGAACATGGTATGTAATACTTATAAATTTTCGTAAAAGTAACCCTACGTACAAACATGATTTACAGCGACAAAAAAAAAACACAAAAACAAGCATATTCTGAAAGATATATCGGTGGGACAGTTTTGGCACGTCGCCATAAATAATTCCCAGGGTAGGGCAGCGTTGACCCGACCGTCAGTCGATTAAGCTAGGCTTCCTTCAATTTCATATTTATAAACGGGGATTACGCAAAAATGGCAGTGTAATGGATCACCTAGCAGAGCCCGCCTTGGCCGAGGGGGTGCGGGGAAGGCAAATTTGAGAGGGGAGCGCGGTAAGGGTCTGATCGCAGGACTCATCCATCACTGGGCTCACGCATGTGAATTGGGGCGTTTTATCTGAAGATAGCCGCGGACTAGCTATTTAAATATTTCGTCGTTTGGAGGCTCCGTTCGTATTATATGACGTCGCTGTGCTAATGGTGTTCTACTCGTATTTTCATAATCATATCTATGTTATTTTATGGCGTAAATTTCAAATTGCCATATGTTTTAATAACATAAAATTATAAGTTAGTAAGAACTTTATAAACATAACTAGCTAATAGATAATTCTCATCACTATATATTATAAAACAAACTCCTCGGCCACGTATGTCTGTGTGTCTATTCACGATAAACTCAAAAAGTACAGAACGGATTTTCATGCGGCTTTCACCAGTAGATAAAGTGATTCATGAGGAAGGTTTAGGTATATAATTGGTCAAGGTTTTTTTTTATTATCAGGGCGGGACTACCTCCGCCATGCCAACTAGTATTATATAAATAAAATGACTGTTATTGTGCGCGCATTACGCAAAAACTACTGGACCGGTTTCAATGACTTTTCTTTGCTTTAATTCTAAGACACTACTTGGTCCCTATATAAAAGAAGTTATAACGATATCTTCATTTAACATAAGTTAATTAAAGTTTTAAGAAACTACAAATTTTATAAGTACTACAAAAGACTAAAAAAAATTTAGAAAACAAGCATATTTTTGCTTTCATTTTTTGTTTTTTTCCTCTCTATATGAAATATTGTTTTTATTATATTGTTAATATAATAAAGAACTCAGACGAATACGCGGTTATTATACATACTAATACATAAATGAGTGGGTTTATAACACTCATTCAGAAAGAAGAAATAAAATTAAAGTGTCGGTTGTTTGTCCTAGCGGATCTTTTAAATGGTTAAACCAATTTTGACTAATAATTGATTTGCCGATACAGAACTCTTCTGTACATTACTAAATATCATTAGGCTTTCTCATAGGTACTTATAGATAACTACAGACACAGAATCATAACCAGTTATGTCTTTAAAAAAATGTATTATGTAAATAATTTTCTCCTCGAAATGATATAATGACTATGGATAATAGAAATAAAATAAAATAAAACTGATGGACGTAACTATTTACAGGACACTTGGTTTGATTCTACACGCCTTTCTGCACTCATTCATATGCAAAAATTATAAGAAAGTCCACAGATAATGAAGCTAAACACATAGTCAGTATGAAATAAGAAGACGAAGTTACAAGCACTAGCTAGTGTCTCGTAAACTTTATACATATAGCATATTATAGACACGTGAAAACACCGATCCCTCTTGCTCGGCCATTAGCCGACGCGACGCACTCAATGGCACGTTCAAAAGACGCCATTTCTGCGTCGAGTCGAAATGACGCGACTGATCGACGGCTGTACTTGACGGTTGTTACAGAAATGACATTCGATTTGTACGTGGCGTGACAGACTGACGTCGGGATATGCGTATCCATGTAAATTTTCATTGATAGATTTATTCTGATATGCATGCCTTTACGGTATTTATATTCGGTTCACATATTGTTTCTACCTTTTTTATTACGACGCTGTAACAAAATTTATAGAGTCACTTTGACAAGTTTACGACCAGGTAAATTTTGTAGATGGTAGAACCACGCTGAAGCTATTACTGGTTTCAGCATGAATGGGTCGGCTCGGCCGGGGTACTACCAACGGGATAGCCAACTCCCCTCCCTCTCCCCACTTCCCCACTCCCCCTTCTCCCAAACACAGGCTGGCAACGCACTTGCAAATCCTCTGGTGTTGCAAGTGTCTATGGACGATGGTGATCACTTTTTTGGTTGATAATTTATCGCTTAATAAGATAATCCATTCATTTTTACAAAATAAAATTTCTTCCCAGTTTACAAGTGACAAAAATGTTCAAAATTTTTTTCCCTATATTATTTGAATGAAATTTTAAGTGCATTTTGAAGGACCTATTAAAATCGAAATTGAGAGCTGTTCTTTGAGCATAATTTTTGTTTGGATATATCCTTTGATATTTTGGGGTGAAAGCAAGAAAAAAAAATTATAATATATATAAAATAATCCAAATTTGTGAACAAAAACTTTTACATAACAGACTAAGTTTCCGCCGAAAAATTTTCTCTATACGTTAGTGGTTCATCCAATGTGTTTTGTTATTGTATTGTAATACATACTTAATCTTATGAAAATATATTGTGGTAAAATAATTTCAAATTCTTGTAGCCAACAAACATTCAATGGCCTTTACTAATATTAAACGTATTAATTATATACACTAATCTATTGCCTATTAATTAGTACGCACTTAATATTTTACAGATTAATTGCTTATTGTCATAGCTTATGTTTTATAAACATACCTATTAATATCAACAACAAAAACTACGTATCAAACTACATTTAACTGATCAATGAATGGCGTTGTAATGAATAAATATAACCCTATAATTTAACATAACGTAATAATTTATTGTTATAATGTTGCAGGATTAATAGCGGAGCGGAGAGATTAGCGGTTTGCGATTTGTAATTCACAACACAATTACAAAATTAAATCGTTACTTTACGAAAATTAGTTGTTTTTTTTTCTAAATAAATAAACTGTTTTTTGTAAAGAACCCAGTACTAATTTAACCTAACAATGAAAGTTTAACAACTTGCAATAGAATATAATGAAATTATTAAATCTTGTCGATAAAATAGTAATTGTGGAGTAGAGTAGTTGTAGAGTAATTGATTTCTGTGCGTTTTAAATACCCAGCTTAAGTTTTAAATAATCAAATGGAATTTGTATTTTAGATAATACACAGTTTTATTATATGAACCCATATTTCAATTTTAATTTAACATACTGCGAACTTCTTCGTTAAACTTTTTTTAAATTATCTTATATGTAACATGATCGGTAATGTTTTTGATTACACTAAAACAACTATTATATAGTACTATTAACACAAATAATGAAAACTATTAAGATTAATTGTACTTTTTTTTAACTTATATCCGCCTTTGTGACTGATTAAGCTGCGAAAGAGGTAATCATATTTTAACGGAAACTTGATTTGCAAGTAAAACAGTTTTCATATAATAATTTTAGCTACTTTTTAATAGATTCGACAATCTAGATCACAGTTTTAATGAAAAGCGATATTTCGTCAGAGAATAACCAATAATATTGTAGTCCACGCGTTCTATGCCGCGGGCACAATGAAAGAGCTGACTTATCCTTTCACTTAACTTTACTTACCTTATTTACTTTACTTACCCTTTCATATAACATAATATCTATATATCTATAGATATCTAATAAGAATATTAAGAACTCGCTAAGTAAGTTAAGCATGCTTTGGTAAAAAAATGTCTTAAGTATTTGGTAACATAATGGATTATTTTCTATATATAGCTACGTCATGCATATATTTACCATGGATATATGTTGAATGAATATTCAAATACTTTCTTGGAGTAATAATAATGAGTGAAAATCTATGATTCCATGTCTACAAATAGGTTTTTAGTTTAATTCACACCGCTCAGCTGAAGCACTATGTTCAGACCACTATTGCTCACAAGCCAATGACCCTTTGACAGTACGCTATATCTAAATGAATTGCTAAGTCGTGCTCCGCTAACTAATGTGTTCTCGATATTTAACTTTTAGTCTATTGTATGGACGCCATGTTTTCAAGGTAACGGGTCTTTCAAATCACAGATCTTCACGCTCATAGACCCGTTACGATATAGACAGAGAACCTCGATTTGTTACTTGTAATATTTGTTGTTTGTAAAATCAGACATTTTGTGTGAAGACCACAAGAGTGTCACACATTTGTAGGTGGTAGAGCCACGCTAAAGCTATTACTGGTTTCAGCATAAATGGGTCGGCTTGCCCGGTGAAGTAACAGTGCTTGCATTGTTGCGTTTCGTTCGGTCAGTGAGAGCGCCGGAGGACCACCACCTCTTTCCCCACTCCCTCCCTATCCTCCTTCTCCTTCCCCCTTTCCCCAAACACAGGTTGGCAACGCACTTGCGACTCCGCTGATGTTGCTAATATCTATGGATGGTGGTGATCACTTAACATCACCTACCTGTTCGTTTGCCTCCAATGATATAAAAAAAAGAGAAAAAAGAGTGTCGAAGATTCGATTATTGCCAACTCGATTAAATTTGTATTTATTTTAATATGTGGGGACTACGAAATAATATATAATATACTTACATATTTTATCTAAACTTAAAATATTCATTTATACATATGTAACAAGCCCATATTAAATTCAATTACGTACGATTTTTAATATGCGCATGAGACCCATAATGGGATACAAAAAGGATTACAAAAGTACTTATATAAAAAGATATACATTTTCATTACTCAATACAAAGGAGTATAAGTAAGTATAATAGAGCCAGTAGACAAAATTTAAGTTTGTACGTACAATGACTTTTAATAATAGACTTTTTGTCCGAATTGACTATCCGCTCTTGGCCTGACGGGCCTTTACAGCTTTATCGAGTTTTACATGAAATAAAATAAAAATTATACTACTTATATATTATATTACTTGTGGCATAGGCATTGTAATGTAAATTGACGTTACTATCGCGATGTTGTTTTCTCGTTAACCATCAATTGATGTCCAAAGTTAGTAAGGCATTTTCGGACAAAAACAATATTAATTTTATGTTTAAAGTTTCGTTATTTTTAATAATTACATAGTAAAATACCGCGAAAATAAATTAATTCTATAAAAGTTGAAAAAAAAATTGTTATAGGAAAGAATTCGAATTATAAAATACGTCATTGTTTTCTTCATATGAATACTATTTACTACTATTAAGTTCCTTTATTAGGTACTATTAGGTTTATATTCCGAAGATAAAAATACTATTAAAACCACCCAATTTATCAAATATTTATTTTAGGTAGTTAACATTACCTACTTCGAATTAATTCTTCCAAACAAATTAGGTACATAAAAGGATCTCAAATGATTGACATAAGGAAAAGATAAAGCAAAAATTCTGCTAACTTCCGATGACGCTGTATCGTGAAGTTAAATTGTGACGAGTTAAAAGTGTCGTATCTTTATCTATATCGATAATAAACAGACATAATTTATTTCCGTAAGTGTAGAATGTTGTTACAATCGTATTACAGAGTTGGCAATTTTATGCTAACAGTTAAGTTTATAAATAGACGGGAACCCAAACAAATCGGTGTACGACTCGGCAAACGCCCTTGAACTGCGCTCGGGAGGCTCTCGCGGAGTGCCGGAGGCTGCATGCGCGGCGCGGGGGCGGAGCCCGGCCGGCCAATCAGCGCCCCTTCACATTTTTCAGCCCCCGCCCGCGCTGCTGGACGCTGCCCAAAAACAAAAGGATCAAAGTCGGCGAAACCTATCTCTTTCTTTGT
The DNA here is from genome assembly GCA_036509395.1 of Antheraea yamamai. Lineage (NCBI taxonomy): Eukaryota > Metazoa > Arthropoda > Insecta > Lepidoptera > Saturniidae > Antheraea > Antheraea yamamai. The sequence continues at coordinate 3,597,822 of AP028427.1, forward strand.
GAGGCCGGCAAACGGGCACCGATGAGAGGATAGATACAGTGTGTCGCGCGGGCGCGAATCGATAAGCGAGCCCCGCGACCCGGGCCCCGTGTAGCCCCGGCGAGGCCTCGCCGCCCTCTCCTCCCGCGCACCGTCCGTGCCCCACGCCGGCCATTTGCACGGATGTTTACTATTATTATTTTATTGAACGGACGCTGCTAAGTGGCGATATAAGAATATTTACAAATCACAAGACTCCGATTTGGAGCAATTAGGGACCTATCTCACAACCTCTTTCACGAGCTCGTTACCCGCTATAAGTGGACGCTGTATTTAAGGGCGACTTTATAATTTCGTATCTCTACGATAAATGTAGGTACCTAATGTTATTTTTATGTGGTTATAATATTTAATATGAATGGTTTCTTTAAAGATAATATCGAGGGACAGCTTTATCAACATATATCCTGAATTAATAATGAGTTACAATGATTACAATAATATTTTGACCTAGACTGTGATAATTTATTAAATATTAAAATAGTTTTATAAAAAAATATTTATTTACACATTTTAATCTCTGAAAGTAGAATTACAACACAACGATATGAATCATAATTAGATTGTAAAAGCTTTCATTTTACGTTACACGTTTAATATTTTCTCTAGTAACTATATTTGGTATTTTTACTAACTCTGTACCCTTTGTACTTTCAAACCAGTCCGAATATAATAGGTAGTCGGATAAGGAAAGTAAAACTCTCCCTATGACTTAAATATTCTGTTGTTTTTCAATTTCTAAAATACTTCATTTTGTTTCAAATATAACAGTTATACTTATAACTGACGTAAATATATAATACTAATATCTATTTATAAATATTTCATTATTGGGTAAAAATCTCTTCACAGGAGAAGGCACGTAGTATTCCGTACTACGCACTACGCAGTTGTATTCCGGGAATAAATTGTTAGCAAATCAGTTGTATTCGAGCAATTATATGATTACAATTCAGATTTTCTGAGAATATCCCTTTCATAATTTGTGGATATTACTGCTTAATTTAATCAGAATTTGTAGAAACGTTTTTTTTCCCTCGAACTGACTACGCTATTGACCTAGCAAGGTCTTAACAGCTTCACCGGGCTACAAATAGAAACGTATTTCAAAGAATTCAAAGTTAATCGGATCACTATTCCCGTTTCACTACAAGTATTTTTATTCGTTTTTTTTATCCGTATATATCATAACCATCTAAATGTTAACTATTGAATCAAGAATGAATCAAACTTCAAATATATTATTAGGTAACGCAAATATCAATATTTTTTATTTAATATGGTTAATTTAATAATTCAGTTATTTTTCGCTTTTTAGTGCCTTATTAGTTTTTCACATCGAAGGCGGTTTATTTTTCTGTATTTTTCCATTTTTAGTGTGCATAAATATATCTGGTTTATAAAGGGTATAATAAATCGGTTCCAATTTCACGAAAATACGTAGAGACGAAGTGGGTGAAAATCAAATAAACGATTTTTCACCCCCTTAGGGGTTGAATATTTTCTTCAAATTTATATGGGACCCCCTCTGAATATAACCAATTTAAATAAAAAAAGAATCATTAAAATCGATTCATAATTGACGGAGATATCGATTAACATACATAAAAAAAATACATACAACCGAACATAGTAACCTCCTCCTTTTTCGAAGTCGGTTAAAAATCATATACTCATTGTTTTGCTTTATTCTAAATACCTGCGTGTTAATATGTATATAAAACTAGCGTGCCCGGCGGACGCTATCCCGCCCCGGTAATTATAAAAAAACTTGACGAAATATCTAAACCTTCCTCATGAAGCACTTTATGTACTGGTGAAAACCGCATGAAAATCCGTTCAGTAGCTTTTGAGTTTATCGCGAACAGACAGACAGACGAAGCAGAGGACTTTGTTTTATAATATGTAGTGATTAATAATTAATTATAATACTATACAATATTTAATACAACATGTTATTTGAACATATGATTATGTATATTCTCTAAGTTAATGAGTTAAAAGATTTTAATTCCCCCCCTTTAAACCCCCCTCTCTATAATGAGATCATACCCTCATTTTGAGATCACATAGGTAACTACAGTTTGAGTCCTAGATAATTAAATAACTTTTCTGCAGAAATTATATCTGACTTCGAAATGTAAATGAACTTAAAAAAAATTACAAATATCATTATATAATTAACAGAACCATAAAACAATATCACGCAATTAAGATTTCGCACAATATTAGATACACTAGCTTTTTATTCCTCGAACTGACTACGCTATTGGCCTAGCAAGGCCTCGACAGCTTCACCGGACTACTAAGGCGAGCGCTTAAGACACTCAGCCGATTTTATTTTGACAACTACCTCAAGGGTGCACGGAACATCTCTGCTTGGGCTGTTGCCTAGTTCTTGCAATTCGCGACCTAACTGAGTTAATCTAAGCTAAGCTAGATATTCATACCTATATGTGTTATTGAAATTTATATGTGTACCAAGCATACATACCTCAATAACTCTTATATGTATATCGTGTCGGATAATAATTCATGATAGCCTTATTACTTTATGATTTGATTAATCGTTAACCAGTTGATTCTAAAGTTCAATATCGAAAGGTAAATAGGTAAAAAAAAAGCTATTAAAAATGTACTCGTAGGAAAAAATTGTTATACACAGGTCTTGAAAACTAAATTCATTTACAGATTTCAGCCTGGAGATCAAACTGGAGATTTTCAACTTAAAGATTGTACAATGACTTTATTACGAAAAAAAGGTATATCTATGTTAATAATCTTTACAGATTAGACCGATAGTATTCTCTCTGGAGAATTCACAAATCAATATAAATCAACGAGATAAACGATGCGTAAATACGTAGCGTCTAAAGTCATAAATATTTTTTTCTATAGACGCTACTATACTAAAGTTAAAATATTTGACTTTATGTTTATAAAACACATTAAAATCTCAACTGTTTAAAAAAAATTACATTATTAGCGAGTAATATAGACTGTATTTTATCACCAAAGTTACATTTCCCCGACCGAAGCCAACGAGCAAAAGCTAACCATTTATAAAGATACAGACATAAACACGGGTGGCTGCAATTAGGTAGATATCCACGGAATTGTGAAGAAAAGTATGAATTGCAATCATTAATCTATAAAATGTTATAACATTTTTTTAATTATCAACTAGCCAATTCCCGCGACTTCATGCGCCTTGTTTATCACCATAACAAATATTCTATATACAGATGATAAAAAAAAACATAAGAAACATACCTCTCACCCTATTTCTCTATGAGAAAAACATTTTTACAAAAAAAATAAACCGCCTTCGCTGTGAAAAACTAATACGGCACTAAAAAGCGAAAAATAACTGAATTATTAAATTAACCAAATTACATAAAAAATATTGATATTCGCACTACCTAATTATATATTTGAAGTCGATGCCAACCTAAATTCATATCATCTACATACAAAGTTTGGGTCCACTCTCGTGTCCCATGAGTTATATCTGTATAGTATACATATTTTATTACCTGCAACAAATTTGAAATTTAAGTTGGCATCGACTTCAAATATATTATTAGGTAGCGCGAATATCAATATTTTTTATTTAATTTGGTTAATTTAATAATTCAGTTATTTTTCGCTTTTTAGTGCCTTATTAGTTTTTCACAGCGAAGGCGGTTTATTTTTTTTATAAAAATGTTTTATTTCTCCATTTTTAGTGTCCATAACCTAGTTTCTAATGGGTATAATAAATCGGTTCCAATTTCACGAAAATACGTAGAGACAAAGTGGGTGAAAATCAAATAAACGATATTTCACCCCCTTAGGGGTTGAATATTTTCTTCAAATTTATATGGCACCACCCCTGAGTATAAACAATCCAAATAAAAAAAAAACATTAAAATCGGTTCATAATTGACAGAGATATCGATTAACATACATAAAAAAAAATACATACAACCGAACGTAGTAACCTCCTCCTTTTTCGAAGTCAGTTAAAAACAATACGTTGCCGAAAATGTAGTGTTTATGAAGTCATCTTTTTTAAAAACATTATATTAATTGAAACTATCGCGATAATCTGTTTTTGTATAAGAACTAAGTGTTTGCGAAGTAGATAACAAAAAATCTGATCGATATCTATCCAATAGTTTATGAATGATGCGCGCACAACTGCACATATACATCATTACATAGTATAAAACAAAGTCCCCTGCCGCGTCTGTCTGTCTGTCTGTTCGCGATAAACTCAAAAACTACTGAACGGATTTTCTTGCTGTTTTCACCAGTAGATAGAGTGATTCATGAGGGAGGTTTTAGTATATAATTTGTCAAGGATTTTTTTATAGTCAGGGCGGGACAACGTCTGCCGGGCCCGCTAGTACTATGTAATAAAGATGATGAGCAACCTATTAATCATCAATATAAGCATAATGTAATTCAGAAACTATAGTTTAGTATTTTGCCCTAACCAAAGTCTAGAAAACGTATCCTCCCGTCTTACCTACCGGTACCTACTAGGGCTACTAGTTACTTGTACGATTGCCATGGTATTTGGACACAAAAATATAATTTTAAATATGTGTACGGAAAAGTATACTGTATTTTACCACTGATGTTTTATAATTTAATAGTATTACAATTTAAAGTTTGTGCCCTTACCGTCAGATACACTCTTTCATCAAATTACCACTAAAAATTTAACCACACTGGTAACGGTGTAAGTAAATTAAAAACAATTATCGTCTAAAATGAGTTTTTGGCTGGATCTTGGAATGTATGTCATAGTGGATATATATTTTATTTATAATCTTGTGTTGTTTGGCTCTACGTTTTGTAATATTGGTGATGTTTTATGTAATATAGTTTGGTTATTCTACACAGGTAAAGTGGATGGGAAACAATACCACGGCGCATGGATTCTGACTTACCTCAAAAACTCTCTAGAAAGTTCTAACAAGACGGGCACCATCTTGTTAGTTCATTGAAATGATCGCAATGAATACCTACTCGACAATCAGACTTGACATCAGTAATAATCTACTAGAAGATCGGTTGTCAAAAATAAAAAAAATACAACATTATACCACGATAAAAGCAGTAATCACAGAAAATCACAGCAATTTAAAACTCGACTTTGGTCTTTCTACATAAATACATAACGAAGACAATACTAACATCAATGTTTTTCGATACATGACTGATACGTTATATCGACAAGAATATTTTTAAAAACCAAAAGAGATGTCTTTCAAAATTAAAAAATGGGATTAAATAGGTCCACACACAGAACTTTGATAAGTGATTCGTTGATACGATATGTTGGTACGCTAAACGCAAATTAGTAGATACTCTTATTTCGCTTTCAGCTCAAAAATTATTATTAACTACTAAAAAGTAACCAAGAAGTTCTAACTTTATTTTTCCCAGATGGTTATAGATATTGTAGATTTCATGTATAATTAAAATAATCAACTTCTGCTACCCTGATCCAGTTACTAACAAGGTTTAAACTTATTCTATCCTATTAAAAACAAGTCTAACTATATACGAAAACCTAATTACAGTAAGTCATCAATATCTTGTAATAATTATAATATGACCGGGACAGTCCTTAAGTCCTTTTTTTATATTTAAAAATTCAAGGTGTATTCTCACATTTTCACCAATGTTATAAAATACAAAATTATATAAGTGCACTCTGTGGGGAAAAACGAAAACTGCGTTAAGTATGGCGGCCATACTGCATGCTGAGATTAAGGTGGCATCACTGTTCCGTGAGGGATTTTAACTGCTAGAGCCACCGAACTAGTTTTCATTTAGTTACCTAGATGGCGCTTTACACGGTTTGCTAAACAATGTATATTTTAATAATTTTGAAAGAGTTCTGTTGAAAATACTGAATATATAAGAAAAGTATGTTCGAATTAAAACTCTACTTAGCTTAAGTATGAAACGAAAAGTATTATTTAAACGTTGTTGATGCTGCGTAATAGACTGTTTTAACGACAATTCCATTTCCGGTTGCCGCTCGACGACATCACGCACACGCAAACTCGTTTTGCAGCTAACTTCACTTTATAAATGTTCGATCTCTTTCAACTACGTCGAGGCTTGCGCTTTTGGAATTACGGTTTTCGGTAATTATTGTTTTAATCATCGCATATAACGTGACTTTGAAATGTAAAGTACATTGTTTAGACGTAGGCGAGTGTCGCATTAGATCGTACAGTGTCGTGATCACAAAACCGTAACAGTTTGGCGCGTTGATTAGATTCTGTCAACATAGCTAAGTGCTCGCACGGGAAGACTTTATGCACGTGTAATTACAATACAAACGCATTTTTCGATTTTACAGACATGGATTTAAACGTTGCACTACCCATAGCTGGCATGGAGGCAGATAATTTTAACTCGTACAGTTCGTTCGGACATATAATCGAAATAGCGGGCTTGGCCCAGTCGCAGTCGAGCCCCAGCCCGTCCGACTCCAGTGAATCGAGCGGTATAGGGTCACTGAAATCGGAATCGGTCAACAATGACTCCCTGCCGTCTAGTCCTCACACAACAGAGAAGGTATGAATATTTTTTTTTACATTATTTTGTTTGCGTACGTCCTGGCCTTGACCTCTCTATTTTCATAATATTCCGTAATGGCGAACGGCTCTGTATTATGCTATCAATGTTGTGTATATTATCGACAGTGATAATGTGTTGATTGCAAGATTGTCGTTCAATTATTTTTTGTCGGTATATGTTTGTTACAAGACTACCGTCGTGCCAATATTAATCCTATAACTGTAAAATAAACGCACATAGCAACATTCCGAGCAAGTTATAGCGATATTTTATATTAGCGTATGCTAATTTGAACATTACTCCACGGGAATTATGATCATAATGGCCCAACTGTGTCATACCAAACTATGACTGGCAATATTGCTGACTGAGATAACGCCTACAGAGTGGTATGTTTATAGCACTTAAGAAAACTGTTTTTAAATATATGCCATCAGCAATAATTGTGCTTATTTCAGAAAATATTTGAACCAGTTGTGCAGCCTCAGCCACGTCCAAAAGAGAAGACAAATTATGAAGACGTTAAGATTATGTATCAAGGGCGAGACTTGCTCGATCTGATGGCGAACATCCGTGATCCCAAGTGGAACTACCGTCCCACAGAGCTGCCACCAAACAATCCTGCTCTATTTTTTGCCAACCGTTCCCAGTACCACAGACTGGGGCCGTATGGAGAAAACACACAGTATGTAACGGAAAATTGTCATTTATGCGGGTTCACATGGGTTGTCGCTGCCAGGGATTGACGTGACAATGGGTCAGCGTAAACTTTGAACAAACGAACGTTGTATGGGTATGACTGGGACACATCAGGGTGCATATCAAATTATTTGACTATCACTTGTCACCTAATGGTGCTTATATCATCACCATTGTTAGATAAGCCAATGACTCTAGTTCATAAAATAGTTTATTTTTAAAGGTTTGTTACATTACCTGTCATTATTCCTGTTCAAAATCATATGGAATATTTGTCAGTGGTAGAGTTAAAAATTATTTTTTTATGAAATATTTTCTTTATATTGTTTTCTGTTGAACTTATATTTATTATGCTGAACAGTTTATTATCTTCATTTAGTTGAGCATACATAAATATGTTATATTTGAACTGAAGCCAATGGTTTTGTGACATCTTCCTATAATCTAGCGTGTAGTATATATATGCTCTCCTGCTGTGGCCCATTGATACAGATGACTGTGGAATATTATATGGTGATATCGTCTCGCGCATTCTTTACAGTTATATATTTTTATCGTGACTTAATACTGTGATCTTAATTTAATCGAGACAATTTTTGATAAATTCTGTGAGTGAAACGCGCGGCGATACGTTCGAATTTCGTTTTTAACTTATTATTTTTGATCGTGTGATAAAGTTAGGCTTAATTAACACTTATGAACTTTGCAATGCCATAAAGAATTTGCAGATTTATTCCAAAACAGCATTTCTAGTTCGTATCCGAAATGAAAATCGAAAGAAAGACAACAGTTTTGTAACTGGTTGAATAATAATTGAAAACTCATCTCTATAGAGTCTTTAAGTAAATTTTTTATTATTATAATGTTATGCTACACTTAGTTCCTCTTAGAAATGTTAATAATTTGTTGTCCAAAGAATAATAATATATTAACTGTGAATTGTTAATTTAAAACAATTTATAATGATTAGTATAAAAGATGACTGGATAAACTCAGTCTATGGATTTAATTGTCCACATACTCTTAAAGCAATATTAAAATTATATATATGTTAGTATATCGAGCTAATACTTCCCACCATTACACATAATAGTTATTATTTAAATATTGTTTTGTGTATAAATTCTTAGTTACTAGATATAATGATTTAGATGTATTCCACAGTCATTTACCAATAGGATCGTTATTGTTTAAACCAAAAGGCTGCTTCTCGGATGTAAAGTAAATTAAATTAATGATTTCGATGAGATAGGCACGAATTTAAAGCCAAGCTGTAGGTTAATTTTAAGATATAATTATTATGATTGTTGGATTTACCGTCCGAGCATTAAATAATTAAATAGTGATGTTCTAGATGATACGGACTCGATGCAATACCCTGAATCAACTACCTATCGGTTCTATGAGGAAGCTTTTGAACAACTCATTCTAATTATATGGATCAGCCCGTGTATTTAACATAGTCAAAATGGGTTATCAGTGCATATCATCACAAATTAATGCAGTGAATAGATATTCTTAAGGTATTATTAGTAGGTGTTACGGACCGTTTTAAAACGTTCGAGTCATTGATGTGCCCAGATGCTGGGCTTCTAGTGAAATTATAAAGTAAGTGTCGTTAACAGACTGTCAATATCTCTATGTATGTGCATATATATAAAATGTAATATTCGTGGTCTCTTTAAAGTTAGTCAAGATATTTAATAGTGTGAGTCTCTTCAATATATTTAAGTAATGTATAACATACTAACTAAAAAAAAAAAATTAATAATAATAGTGTTACTACTTGTCCTTTCGTGTAACTTTAATTAATTCTGCTACGTTGTGATCAGCTTTAAAATTGGAACTGGAGTATTTGTACACAATAACATTGACATATTATATTTTCCCACAAAGTTATTTTTATAATAAAAAAAAATTATTGATATGAGACAATACAGTATATTAGTTTTCAAAATTTTTTTTAAGTATATAATATATAGTCTGCTTAACAGTTTAGAGAAATATTTTGGAAGGGACCAAAATCGGCGCATTGTTTTTCCTTCTATAGTAATTTGGCAGAAGCAAATGTTAATATAGTTGAAATCATTGTAGTTTGCACTTTATCAAATCATTGCTGGTATATTTATTTATTTATTTATATCGTCTGTTATCATACAACTGGGCTATGAACACAACACTTACAGTAGGTAAAAGTGATACAAATTATTATTTATGTATTTATGTTTCAGTGGGTAATGACTGAACATATGGCATGGATCTCAGAATGCAGCTTAAAACGATGATAAAAATTTATTGATGCCTCCTAGAGAAGTCACTTCGGAACGTGATTTTGACGAATAATGAATGTTTTTTTTTTAATATAAAACCGTTCTGAAGTGTCTTCGCTTGCCTTGTGTGCTATATACTCAGTCAAGTACACTCACAAATGGTTGTTATCAGTTTTTGTAAAATCAAATGTTGCATTCAGATATTTTTTTTTTGTTTAGTTATATTATTTAAAATACGATAGAAAAGCTGCATAGGAAGGTATTTGGGAATGATACGCACAGATGTTTAGATAATTAGGCTTTTGTTGTGAATATCTCCTAAGTATAGTATGTGATTCCCTGGCGGTCCGTGGTGTCTAGTGTCCCACACTCGCCACAGGCCGAGGTTCGATGCAATATTTGCATTCCAGTTTCGTTTTTTTATAAGTTAGCAGCCGGAGGTTAGTTAGTAGTAGTTGTTAATGTTTTTTTTTTCTTAATCCACATTACCAAATATATTGGTTGTTGTGCTATTATTATTTATAAAATAGAGAAAAAGGAAATTGTTTCTAAATATCAATATTAGCACCTTCCAATTAATTAGACGTGTCTTCTTCAAGTGATTATTTACAGTTTTTTTTTATCCAAATCATTTCAAAGTTATGCATTTTTTTTTGTAATCAAATCATTATCATGTTATTATAAGTTATATTATGTATTATATGTATGTATATGTATTGTTTATATATGACATAGTGAAATATTTTTTTCTCTCATCGAACTGTAGTCAAATGACAGTATTTTTGTAACAAAAATTTGTTTAAGGTTCAAGGGTTTTCGTATAGACACGCGGTCCCGCCTGATATAACTTGTCGGGGTCACGGGGCCGCGTCTCCGATGTGTATTAACGTATATCTAATAAGCATTATGTAGGTTTAGCGAAATAGAATTAACTAGGAGATTAACTCCAAGTACCAAAACTTATTGGTTCAATGTTGTTCTCGTATTAACGTGATATAGTGCGTCGCGAGCGGCGCAGAGCTCAATATTTTAACCCTTAAGAAAATTAATACCTCTTTTGAAAAGAATTATAATATATATATCATATATAGTATATCCAATCAGTAATCACATATAACATGTATTCCCCTGTTTATTTTGATGTGATATCATAAATGACTGATCTGAAATTAGTTTTAAGTTGGTTATTGATATATGCAGTGCTATTTCGAGTGTAATTAAGATTTAATATTGAAAGTGCCAATGCTCGTAATTTAATCTTTATGACTGTTCCTTTATCTTAGCTATCGTGTCGTGAGGTACTCCCGACTATTACTTAACAATTTCAGTATAAGCAATCTTCCTTAAACGCATAAGTTTCCAAATGTGTCACTCTTAACAATACGACGTAACGTGCACAATCTCAGTAATGCTTGCAATAAATATTTATTTATAACGTTATTCCTTAAATATAATTTAAAATACAGCGTAATGTTTAAGAGTACAATATGAGATGATGTTATTATATCATTCTAGTATCAAAATTAGCCGAAGATGTTAAATATTATTATTAGTTAGATAAATTTTAACATAGCTTCGTGTAATTGGAATGTTTTAGTGTTTAGTAGTGTGTAATTACGGCGTAGTAGTGGCAAGCGAGAGATGTTTTGCAAATGAAGTGGAATAATAATGTTAGTGGCAATAATACTCGTATGTAAGTCGAAATTCCCTGCCAAGAGCCGAGAGGGTCGCGCGCCTCCCGCCGCCCGCGGTACCCCCGCACGCGCCATGCGTTCCCCGTGCCTGGCACTGCCTGGTACGGCAACAACATGGCGCGGCACATACACAACTGAACTATAGACATTAGGCGTTTATTTGTTGTAATTATAATAATAGCCGTAGGGTATTTGATCGTACTTAAATAATTATTCTTGCGATGCCTTAATTCTGGTTGTCAATTAGACATGTCTCTGCCTAAAGTGTTATCATTGTTTATTTTTTTTTCTTTATTTATTTTCGTTTTTGCTGTTCCGGCTTTCACCGTGAACTTCCAGTCCAGGCTGTTCTTTTGTAAATGATTTTGAGGTCGATTTATTTTTACCTAAGTGTTCTTATTAAATGTTACCAAAATGTTTTTAATAAAATATTTTTATATGTAATAAGGTTGTTTCACTAATTTCCATTCACTTTTACGCAAAACCGTTTTTTCCCCTCATCTACAGATATTTTGCTCGATACCGCCTACGTCGAATATAAAATTAACTTGTGTGACTGTTTCAAACGAAAATAGTTACCCAGTATATTCCTGTACACACGTCATACTCTCAATTTAGTCGACTATTGAATGTTAATAAAATTGATAATGATTCTCTTCACGTAAACACTTGTTTTTAGGCATCCGCCCAATAAAGTAATTGATACAAACGTACGAAGATAAAACAGTTGATATTTAAAAAAATGTGTTTACAAACAAGACAATAAGGCTACGTCATCATTAGTATCACTTAAAATACGCCGAAATTTTCCGTCATAAAAACTTCCTCTTCAAGGTTCTATTCCCATTGGATACTACGTCCGGTTATTTATATCTTGCGAATGCGAATAAATCTAAGGGACTGCTTAATATAATTTAATAAGAAACATTCTGGGAAAACACGTTGTCCATAATTCTAAAGTAAAAAGTAAGTAAGTAAAGTAAAAAATTATTTCAAATATATATGTATACTAGCGGGCCCGGCGGACGTTGTCCTGCCTTGATAATAAAAAAAATCCTAAAAGTCAACAACAGTGCCACCTACCGGGTCCAATTGTGAAACTAAACCCTTCTCGGATCCACTGGAACACGCACACAGAATTTCACCAAAATCGGTCCAACCGTTTAGGAGTTCAGTGACTGACATACACACGTACAGAAGAAATTTATATATAAAGATATGTATACAAATAGAACAATTCAGGTACCTTTAACTCCTATTCGTCAACCGATTTTTCTTATTATTTGTGAGTATTGACGCATTTTAGTGCTATTAGATTATAGATAGTAGATTAGATTATTACACTGAATTAATACTATTTCCACATCATCAACGGGGTGAATAAGCTTTTATTGATATCTTAATTTGTAATACTTCACACTCCTTGCATCTATGGTATTTGTATAACACACAAGTTTTTACCTTTTAGAAAAAAAAAACAAAAAGATATACATATATATATACTCAAGACAATAGTTTTTCTCTTCAGCTTGTCAACCGATTTTCTTTTATATATTTTCTTGGTATTTATGAGCTTTAGTGGCGAGTTATCGTAAAAAAGGGTACAAAGGACTACCTATTATTAAGTAATGTTAAGAAGGAATACCAAAAAAGTTCTAATAAGCCGAAAACTTTCATGGTGATTAATATTTATTACTAATAAAATATTTTCTACTGTTCACCTAGCGTAGGTTACCCTAAAGACGAAAATTAATCCACACCAGACGATGTTTCGGTCGGTGAATGCTCATTACTTAAAAGATGCTATGTCCTCAATGTATTTGAAGTTAAAATGTTAATGTACTCGAACTTCTCTTTTATAATAGTATGATATGGCGGCAATATATCTTACAGAAAAGATAGTCCAATGACAGATCGGTAATATCTATATGCTAACAACCCTCTCGCCTCTTGAGCCCACTGCCGTATACCAAAAATTAGCAGACTAAAATAATACTTTGCTAATAATAATGGCGTAGCTGCTAAAGGGCTCAGTATGAGAATTCGTTGTCGGTATCTAGTAATGCTGAATTACATGATATTTGTCACAACTTGTTAGCCACCCTTTCTATTGTAAACAAATTTTGAGCAGGATTCTGTACATTTTATATCCTAGTAATTTTTTTATAGTTATGGGTTTTTTGTAGGTGGTAGAGCCACGCTGAAGTTATTATTGGTTTCAGCATGAACGGGTCGGCTCGTCCGGGGTAGTACCACCCTCTCATGGAAAACCGACGTGAAGTAACAGTGATTGCATTGTTGCGTTTCGTTCGGTCAATGAGAGCGCCGGAGTCTCCCCTCCCCCTCCCTCCCTTTCCCTCAAACAAAGGCTGGCAATGCACCTTCGACTCCCCTGGAATTGTTAGTCTATGGACGGTGGTGATCACTTAACATCAGGTGACCCGCCTGTTCGTTTGCCTCCAATGACATAAAAAAGTGTTTGACCACAATCTCATTTGATGTTTAATGACGGTATGGTCTGAGATGGTTAACACGCTAAACCTACGGGGAACTGGTTCTCAAGCACAGCTTTCGGAACATACCTACAATTGCTTGGCAATGAATTTCCAACAAGCTAGCCAGGCGGGTTTAGAAAGAGCCCTACCACGATGCTATAGTTTCATCATCATGCTTATTCTTCAGAATTGGAACCTACGTCGTTCGAAACGGTCTCGCAACACATTAAGCACAGTCATCATTGCACCATATTTGCATATTAATAATGTCTAAAATAAAATATTAAAATAAATCTGCAAAGATTATTCATACCGCTTATTCACCTAAACAAGTGACGGGTTGTTCCCATAACCTTGTGAAATAACATTTCAAATAATGAATTCCGCCGGGAGAAGTCTTAACTCGCAAATAATTTATTCTAGGTACTATAAAATTGAGTACATTTTCTGGCATCAATCTTCTAGATGATTACTGCCATTTTCGAGTAGATATTAATATTACAAACTTCTTGTGCTCTCAATGTTCTAACAACAAGATTGTGACTCCCTTGTTAGAATTTTAGAGAGTCTTTTTATGGCATCTCAGAATTCTTTCTCCGTGGTATTATTTCCCATCCACTTCACTTCTGCACAATAACCAAACTATATTACGTATACCCACCAATATTAGAGAATATAGAATCAAATAAAACAAGATTTCGAATAAAATATAAAGAGCATTACATGACAAACTACATCTCGCCAAAAACTTAAATATATTATGGATATTGATTCATTACAGGCCCCCTTTCCAATAACAATTCGAGGGTATTGGTAACATGTTACGAATTGTCGTATATACAGCACGTGGTGTTGAGTCCTATGTAGCGGGCGTATCGATGAAACTGCGCTACGGGCCGTAGCTACGTACCTGATCCCGACCACTTCTTTTACGCTGTTGGATAACATCGTTCCAAATAAAAGTCTAGAGCTGTGGTTCCCAAAGTGGTCTCTATCGAATCCCAGGGGCGACGACAGCAAGCAAACGGCTTGATATCAGCGAATTAAAAATTGAAATTCCACGCAAAAAAAAAAACAAAAATTTCTACAAAATTTGACTTTAGTGGCCTGTATTGTCTCATCAGTGTGAGTTACTGTTTAGTCGCAATAGGTACTATTGTAAGGCACTCAATCCTGAGTAATTCCGGAGTTCGAACGATATGATAGGTGCGTGCCGCCGAGTTATATAAAATATATATATATATATATATATATATATAATCAAAGTTTACGTGTATTTTATTTTGGAAATCTTCTCACGCTCCGGGAGAGTACTTACAGTTAATATTAACGGCTCAAATTTAATGTAGGCGTTTTATACATATTTCCAACAAAATTTTGCTTCGGGGACTTCGAAAAGCAATTGTTTTTTTAAAGCATCCTAATATACATATACTATCGAGTTAAATAATAGTTCCCTGTAATATAAAGTCATATCTAACTACATAAACGACAAAACCACCATTCGAAAACGTATTCGAAATTTTGGTATTTGCCAAAAAAATCTAATAAACGGAGGGTATATATATACTATGTACGCAACCGAAAAACACGGCAAGTGATCTACGAGACAAAAACATTTGGGGACCTTTGCTCTACAGTGGTCAGTCAAATTGTGCCATTCTTTTTGTTATTGAATATACATCGGCTGATCACGAAACGCAATAAGCCTAAACGTACCACCACAATGGGGGCCGTTAAAACATGCTGTATGGCGGTTATTGTCAAACCATCCAGCTGCGATATATTTCTCGATACGAAAAATGTAGGTATAGAGTTCAGAATTTTGAAGTTAAAAGTATATTTTTAATGAGGTTTAAAGATAAATTAATGATCAAAATTTAAACATAAAAACACTAATTTCATAGGTAGTCGAGCGTTGAATGTAAAAGAAACATTGAACTAAACTGGTAGGTATCTAATAATCACCATTGATGATATCTGATATAATAAAGAATGATAAGTGTAGAAGGCTACCGTATTATAAACTGATTTTATACACGAAGTAGATAAGCTCGTAATACTTAGGTAGTAGGTATTTGTTTACTCAAAAATAAATTTATGAATGATAATATCTATTGTTTGTATTATTCCAAAATGAAAACAATGTACTTATATATAACAACATGTTATTGTTATTAAATAAGCATAACTTAAGATAAAATTATGTATACAATATCATTTCCATTTTTTTTATTTTAATGTATATTTTATCTTAAATGGTATTAAACAACAAAATGGCTACCAAGCGTACGCAGTGTTCTCGTATGCAAATTTGACTATGACAAACGCCATCTTGACGCTTTTACTAACAAAAATATGGAGGAACAAAAACAATGTACCAACCAATATAAAAAAATTCAGGGACGTTTTCTCCATGCCGCCGTTTGTAACGCCATCTATTAAATCCTGTGAAAACTGTTACGCATTTTCAAAGTACGAGGTAGTATTCACATTATGTAATACTAGTGACCAATAGATGGCGCTAAATACAAACAACTCATAAAATTATTTTTGAAGCGATAATATAGGTACAGATACAAAAACAAAATTGATATAATCTATATTATAATAAATATTAAATAATATTAGTGTACCAGTGGCATATAGAACATGTTTATTACAACATTTTCTAAATAATTACCATACACTTACTAAGAGAAGTAAAGATTTATTCATAGACATAACAAATAAAAAAATATTTTTGTTGCATATTATGCATATTAAATAAAACGGTATAATTGATGCGAATCAAATACTTATGAAGAACGATTACTCTAAGTTATTAAATAAAAAGACAAGAATTCAAACTATTGTTGAATGAATATTAAATTTATTGAGGTGTTCACATTGTTTTTTTTTTTAAACGATAAAGTATGATTTAACTTATCTTTAAGCAATAATGTTATCGAAGAGCATTATAGCTAGAATTGCTATGATAATTGGAAAAACCGTTATTATAGTCAAAAAATTATATATTCAAAAGTTATTTATTACTGGTTTCAACATGAATGGGTCGGCTCACCCGGGGTACTACCACCCTCTCAGAGAAAACTGACGTCAAGTAACAGTACTTGCATTCTTGCGTTTCGTTCGGTCAGTGAGAGCGCCGGAAGCCCACCTCCCGTCCCCCTTTCCACCCCCAAAAGACAGACTGGCAACGCACTTGCGACTCCCCTGGTGTTGCAAGTGTCTATGGATGGTTGTGATCTCTTAACGTTAGGTGACCCACCTGTTCGTAGGCCTCCTATGACATAAAAAAAATGATATAGCTGAAAAAAAATATCGATATAAATAAAATTGATTTATGTAATACTAAAAATCGAAAGGTATATCAATCTTTAAGGTTACGCCACTTTTATTTCAGTCATATTTTAATTATGTAGTAGGTGGTAGAGCCACGTTGAAGCTATTACTGGTTTCAGCATGAATGGGTCGGCTCGTCCGGGGTAGTACCACCCTCTCACAGAAAACCGACGTGAAGTAACAGTGCTTGCATTGTTGCGTTTCGTTTGGTCAGTGAGAGCGCCGGATACCCACCTCCTCTCCCCTTCCCCGTTCTTCCCCTCCCCATCCCCCACTTCCCCACTCCCCTCTCCCCCAAACACAGGTTGGCAACGCACTTGCGACTCCCTTGGTGTTGCAAGTGTCTATGGACGGTGGTGATCACTTACCATCAGGTGTCCCACATGTTCGTTTGCCTCCTATAACATAAAAAAAAAAAAAAAAAAAAAAAATAATAATTATTCAAGTTTCTAAACTAAGCCTATATAAAATAGTTCGGTTTTAAAATTATTATTTTAAAATGTGTTTTTGATAAATTTCATTCATTTATTGCTTGTGTTATAATTCAAAACTTTTACAACCATATTTTACTAATTAAAATATCAGTACCTACTATGAAGTTAGAAGGGTTAATATATCGCTAATCTATATATGCATGCTTTTCATATACCTAAATATAGATATTGTTCAAAAGTTACATTCTTAATTATAACGCTCATTACATCAAGAATGGAAGAGGCTTTACGGTACAGCTCTTGGAAGACACCTGATGACGGGCGCTTCAAGATAATTTAAAGGAAAAACTAAAGCTTGTTAATCTTTATATGGCAAATTGTAAAATGGTTAAAATAGAAAAGTACGAGATAAACAAGATTATATGAAAATTTACGGCAATTGTTAAGACACGTTCCTCCTACTTCCTCAGAAAGGGTGACGTATGGCAGGATGAACACGCGAAGCATCTGAATAGACTGAAATTACTATCAGCGGGGCGCTATGATTGCCCCACGCGTCTTTTCCAAATTCAACGGTCCATTGATATTCATGACGCAACTTATTTATAAAGCCACTCATCAAAGTTACATTTTGAATGTAAAATATTATTAACTCAATACCCGGCGAAAAATTTACCACACGTGTCTATTTAAATCAAATCAAATCAAAAACACTTTATCCAATTTAGGCCCTAAGAAGGCACTTATGAACGTCATAACTACCACCGGTTCGGAAAACAACCCAGTCATCGAGAAGAACCGGCAAGAAACTCGATCTGATTTATCTTTTTAACAAATATATATAATAATAATAATAATAATAATAAAGCCCATTTATTTCCGATCTTTACATGCTTTTTAAGATAAATCACGTTTACATAGTGGCAAAAATATTGAAAATGATATAAATTTTTTATAAAAAGTTCTTGAACACTATTTATTATGGATGTCCATACCATCGATCGGAACCCCTTCTCGGGTAAAGGCCTCCTCCAATTTTTTCCAGTCCTCTTTGTTCTTAGCTTTTTTTAACCAATCTTTTCCTGCTATCGCTTTTATGTCCTCTATCCATCTTTTTCTGGGACGCCCTCTTCTCCTTTTTCCTCTTGGTCCTTCCCATATATTAGTCTTTAATGTCCATCTTTTGTCCGCGTTTCTCGCTATATGTCCTGCCCATCTCCACTTTTGTTTTAGAGCATATTGTAAGACATCTATAACTTTTGTTTTTTGTCTTATCTGTACGCTTTTCACTTTTTGGATTCTTCTTAATTTTAATATGCTCCTTTCCATTGCTTTCTGGCATATTAAAATATATAAATATATATAATATTTAGAATATATTAGGTATGTGTCACAATTTTTTTTAATGGATGCACAGAGATCACAGTTATGAGTCAATTCCAGACATCACCATCGTTCACATATTGATCCACTCTATAATAGCCTTTTGAAACGAAAACCCGCTTGACATGGCGCTTAAATTCGCAATCCGGCAAATCGGTAATATCCTTTGGGACTTTAATGTCTAGTCTAACACTATTTCCCAAAAACCATTACTGGTTTTACTAAGTCTAAAACATGGAACAACCAGTTTGTCACAGTTTCTAGTATTTAGATTGTGCCGGTTTTTTACGAAATCTAGCTTTTCAAGGCTCTTACGGACATACGTTAAATTGTCAAGAATGTATTGGGAGGGCAGAGTTAAGATACCGTATTCCTTGAAGTACTAGTCTATTAATTGGTTGAGTATAATCTTTTCAAAAATTTTACTTAAGGACGGAAGTACAGAAATAGGTCTATAGTTTCCAAGACTATTTCTGCAGCCTGATTTAAACAATGGAACTACTTTTCTTATTTTCATTAAATTGGGGAAAGTTCCTTTTGCTATACACTGGTTAAATATATGTATTAGCCAAATGTGGTGAAATAGTATCAAATAAAAGACTGCACTACTGTCACCGATATACCCCATATGTATTCTGTATGTTTTAAATTTCATTGCTTGAAGGGCCTTATTATTTCACCTGCACTAATAGATAAGAATTTAAATTTTGAATCTATAGGTGCACTCATATTTTTTAAAAGAGCTCCTTGGGCTGATGATACTATATCTTTTGTTACTTGTAAAGGTATGTAGTGAAATAATCTTGGAAAACAGTTACTACCTCTGTACTTTTGGAAATATGTACTCCGTCGACATTTAGATTAAGTGAATTATCATTTATTTTATTTTTACCTAATTCTTCATTTATTATATGCCGACCAGTTTTGGTCTTATTTCTAGATTCGAGAACTTTATTTCCTAAAAACTTTGCTTTGGCAGCAATACAAACACGTTTAAAAACTTTAGAATAATTTCTAACATATACATGAAAGGATTCACTACTTTTTAGTGATCTCCTATAACAAAGATCATACAGTCGATCTCTACTTTTTTTAATGCATGTTGTTGTCATTCACTAAAACTATTTTTTTCCTTTACATTAATAGATAACCTTTCTTGGGCAATGTTTACTGTATTCAGTGCTTATGATACTAAATAAATTGTCATAATAACAATCTGGATCTTGATTATTAAAAGTTTTGGAAAATAGACGTTATGCAATATTATGATTTAAAATACCTAGTCTATTTTTCGATATAAGTCTAGTTTGTTTCTTGCAGTCAAGACTAGGTTTATCACAACTTATTTTAACAAGGAGATCTTTGTGATCAGAGCGTATCCCAATAATAATACTACTGCCAATGGTCTTGAAGTTACAAAAAATATTATCAATGAAAGATGCAATGTCAAACGTACATCTGGTCGGCTCATTAAAAAGGGGATCCAGGTTAAACGAGCTGAATAAAGATGTGAACATAGTGACCTCTGGTGACATACTTAGGATATCTATATTAAAATCACCACAGACCAAAACTCGCTTATTATTATTCAAAATTCTTATTAGAATCTCTTCCATTTTTTGTAGGAATTTATACGATATTACAATAAAAAGTTTAACTAAATCTAAACCAAATAAATAAAAAACTAAATATTAAGAAAATAATTTAAATAATTTGGTATTGCATATCATAATATTACTTTATCATAGTTTTAAATGAAGCTAAAAGTATACAGATAAACAAATCTAAAACGACGATGAGCACATTTTATAGACGAGAGAATGGTGACCTAAATTGCTTCTAGGTGGTGACAAAGTATGTGTTTTGCAAATACATATGCAACTAAATGCAGAAAAACAGTCTTCCTAGTAGATCCGGGGCATCTACATATCCTTGAACTGGCTTGTAGAAAAGAATATCAGTTATTTTTCTAAGGGTTTCTAATGCAACTAGTATTTAATCCGGCATTTGTTTATGGTAATAATCAAAAACTTGATACTGGAAATGCCAATCCAGTTTGCACTAGGAACAAATAAAAGTCTATAAATGTCAGTGAAATAACTTTATACTTAATTCTCCCTTCTCCAAAAAAATAATACGAAGAAGAATATCTGCACAATTATTATAACTACGAAGAAAACGATTTTGATGAAACACTTCATATCCAATTTCTTCGTTTCATAGATGGGCTGAGTAACACATGGAACACTACTTGCTGGTTTCCTTATGCTGAAAGGTAGTGGCATTGTTGATTGTTATTTGTAAATCACTTATTTTCAAAGTTTGCAGTATTCTCTTTCAGCAAAATATTATATTTTTTAACAGAATATTACTATCGAAATAAAGAAAAATGTCATCAAAATCATTGAGCGAGCATAGAGAAATCGTTTTCTTTGTCCACAGAATAAAGATATGTCTGGGTCGAGAATTTGAAAATAATGTTTTAAAAAAGGATTTATGTTTGATAAAAACCTTTTTTAGACCTTTAGCAAACAAGAATGTTGTTTATCCTACCAGAAGTTAGCTGGTATCTACTATATGTCACTGTGACTATATACTGTGTATATATAGAATGAATCATAAATTAAATTATCGTAGTACTGAGGTGAGTTATAATAGTTTGCGCCTCCTTTTTTTTATTTACGTGGGGAAATCGTTATGGATACGCCACCCTCCCGTGGGAGAGAATTGGTTATGTCCGACTCGCACGGACTAAAACTCCACGGTGTACCGACAGACCGTAATCGTTGGAGTGGCAAGGGATCGTACTCGCTACTCTACCTTGTAGAGCCGCCGCAACTGTTCGCCCGGCGATAGGTGGCCACAGGGCTCCTACCCATAGAGAGGCAGACTGGGTACACACCAGCTGCCTCTCTTCGTCCGCCGAGGTCCGGTTACGGTGGCGGGAGGAGTTGGACAAAGCACCGCTTCTTCCCGCCGGTCGTCCGTTGACGGCGAGGGCCACTTAGAGGGTCTACCTCACGCGAATGTGGCGTTGTCCCTCCCACGCAGCACAATCAGACAGAGATACTTCTTGTGTTGTCAATCAAACTCTTCGAACCCGTAACACAGCTGCGTGAATATTACTGCTTTGCGGTAGATAGTGGCGTTTGTTCCATAAGTCGTATGTGTTTCAACAAAATATGAGAACTTAATAGAGACCATAGAGACCTCGGCTTTGGCTGTTGCCTGATACATGCAATTAGCGACCTATCTGAGCTTTTTTTTTTTTTTTTTTTTTTACGTGGGGAAATCCCTTATGGATACACCACCCTCTCGGGGGAGAGGGTGAGTTATGTCCGACTCGCACGGACTAAAACCCCACGGTGTACGTCTGCCGCTATAGTTGGGGCGGCACGAGATCTCTATAGACTTCATCGTGCCGCCCCAGCGGTTGGCCCAGCAGCGAAATCGCCGCCACCGGGCCTCGTCTTGTTAGGAGACAGCCGGGTACACACCGGCCGTCTCCTCCGTCCGCCGGACCTGTGCAATGGAAAGATGGGCCCCCCGACCCATCTTCCCCGGTCCGGCTAGACCTATCTGAGCTAACCTAAGCTAAGCTAACTATTCATATTCATACATATATGAGTTGTTGAAACATATATGTGTACCAAGCATACATACCTCAACAACTCTTATATATATTTCGTATCGGATAATATTCTAAACTATTTCAGTTTGATAAGGGAAAAAAATAAAACCCTTCCACTTGCATGTGTAAGCGTGTATGCGTGCACGTGCGTGGAGGTGATATGTGTAATGTTGTCGCAGTGATGTAAGATTTTGTGTCACTGTATCGCGCGAGCAGTGTACTCAAGGGCTCCACGCCGAGGGAACGGACCTAGGCTTGAGCCGCTGCCGAGGGGGGCCTAGTCTGGTTGCCGAGGGGGGCCTAGTCTGGTTGACTATTCTAGATACAAATAACTGGTTTATCGTACAATAAAAATGATACGATGGAAAAGTAAAAATCTCAGACAATGAAACTCTCGTGAATCTTGCAAGCCCTGTATCTGCGAGAACACAGAATCGTAAAAAGTAATCGGCCACAGAACGATTTCCTCATATCATTTAAAGTTTATAACACGTATCATTTGAAAACTATAGAGGCAATATGGATGTACATTCCGCGTCAAAATATATATATATATATGGAAACAATAAAAAAATCAATCTAGTAACTTACTAAAACATAGTTTAGTATACTTGAGTAATCGCTCAAGTTATTGTGAAGTAGTTGCGAAATACTTGAGAAATTTACGCAACAAATACAAAAAATGTAACAGGAAAGGAGACCGATAACTCGATCGATCTACAAACTTTCATGGTCTTTTTAATTAAAAAATATTTAATTTGTATAAAGTATATTATGAATCACGTTGAGTCGTATCGTTTTTCAACGGATAAAGTAATTTTGTTTTTTATTTGTTTATATTGTTCGAAACTTTCCCATTGAAATTACGTATTCGAAATGAGAGAACAAAACGAAGTTTTTCTGCCGATTGTATGTGCTTAACAGTAGATTTCTACGAAATAGGTAAAAACAGCCGTTTTTTTTTACGAAAACGTCTCTTTTATTTTGAATAGGAATCAGTAAATACCGCTCAATGAGCAATGTTAAACAGTGGCCTATTGAAACGGCTGAAGCCTTTAGAAAATCACCCTCCTTTCGAGTCGCTTTTTGCTGCCTCTATTTACGCTTTCCACATTTTCCATATAGAAATTTCGCGTTACTAATGTCGAATGGAGTTTCTATTGAGACTCGACACTTGGGACTCGCGCCGATTCAATAGTAAATTAACACTATTCAAAGTCGGCAAGGAAGATGTACGACTGTTTCACAATGAGAAAATTTTATAACTTTACAATAATAATTGGTTGCGACATACAAACGAATTAAATAACGTTTACTCCAAGGAATGAAATATGTTACTGGCCTTCATAGTACGCTTTATGTATTGGAGTGTGGCATCTTGGAGTAATTAAGCGCAATACATATTATTTAACCAAGATATCCTGTTCATCGCTGTTTTTCAATTTATTCCTGCTCTTTTTTTAATATGATTACCATTTTCACGCTACTGTAGGTATTAATTAAGCCGTAGCTGTGCACGTGTTAATGTAGCTTATATTATACATATTATATTATATTATATTATAGCTTATATTATATACATAGATCCCATGTTAAAAATAATAGTGCTTTCGTGTGCTAAAGAGGCATTCCACGTTAGAAGACATAGTTCCAAAGCTACTGCCACCCAAAATACGGGTGATGGGTTTTAGTATAGGGTAGTATGGGTAGTGTAGTATGGGGTGTAGGTTTATGCTTTCTTACCTGTAGTCTTGTTATTCAATTTATTTATGAGGCATTCTATCGCTCCGCTCCTCTCTCAGGCCTTTTAAGATTCTCCATTTCCACCCTACTATGATCTTCTTACAGGAACCCATCATCTAATAGTCAATATTTTCTCTGTTAAAGCGACTATAGTTATTCAAACAGTGATAGAACTTGTGGTAGATTTGTTTCTGGGAACAGCACCGTTACATCTGTTTTTACAGTAAAGCAATAATACTCCTACTGCTGTGTTTCACGTTCAAGGGATGGTACGGGCAACGAGGCATTCCAACTCCTTCCAACTCAAAGGCTTAATCGGCATATCTTTGTGCCAGTTACGGTCCGACCAATTTCTCGATATCGGCTATTCTCCGGAAATAAATCCAACAAAGCAATCGAAATTTGGTGTACACTGCCATACCACATGAATGTTTAATGTAGAGTTCTGGTAATCCTTCCATAATTAATTGATTACATGAAGCACTGATACCTCAGTGATGTCACGTCGATATGTACATTCGAATTACGCAATGAAGACAGAAAAAGGAACACAACGCAATGAAGCCATAACACGGTGGTAACGATTTTTCTAATCATGCTAGCTACAATTCACAAGTTAAATAAAAAAGGAAATCTCATACATATATCATCATTACATAGTATAAAACAAAGTCCCCTACCGCGTCTGTCTGTCTGTCTGTTCGCGATAGACTCAAAAACTACTGAACGGATCTTTATGCGGTTTTCTCCAGTGGATAAAGTGATTCACGGGGAACGTTTTGGTTTTTTTTTTTTATATCATAGCAGGCAAACGAACAGGTGGATCACCTGATGTTAAGTGATCACCACCGTCCATAGACACTAACAACACCAGTGGAGTTGAAAGTGCGTTGCCAGCCTGTGTTTGGGGGAAGGGGAGGGAGAGGGAGAGGAGAGGGGAGGGAATATGGGCCTCCGGCGCTCTCACTGGCCGAACGAAACACAACAATGCAAGCACTGTTACTTCACGTCGGTTTTCTATAAGAGGGTGGTACTACCCCGGACGAGCCGACCCATTCATGCTGAAACCAGTAATAGCTTCAGCGTGGCTCTACCACCTTCAAATGGTATATAAAAATGGTATATAATTTGTCCAGGATTTTTTTATAATCAGGGCGGGACAACGTCTGCCGGGCCCGCTAGTTAGATATATACCTTATTCGAAGCCTTTAAATATACTTTACATGAAAAAAGATAACAACCAATTCAATTTTCATAATACTAGCATATAAAATTTCTCTCTACGTTGAATCATTTTTGATACTATCATGTTTTTTTTATATATTTTCGTTCCAATTGTCTTCGAAATTAAATAACTCGCGTACTATATATTTTAACGTGGTGGAAATATACGTGACACTCAAAAAGTTTCTGATATTAATAAGGAAAGGTTAAAATGAATATATTGTTTCCCAAAATAGCTTCAATGCACTTTATATATACATACACACTTTATATATACATAATACAATAGGAATTAAGCAATTTTGAAAACATTTGTGACACTCCTCTGTGGTGAAGTCAGAAACGTGTTTTTTATACTCTTCAGTAGCTTAGTCCTCGTTGACCGCGTAAATAATTTAAACTTTTTGAAACCAAGAATAAATCGCATGCAGGATGACACATGATATTTAGGTTTTTTTCCTTTCAAAAATTCGTTTGTCTGTCTGGCCATATTAGAGCTGGCATTGTCATAGCGCAAGATGATATGGTGTTTTTGGTTATTTTTAAAGATTTCATCAATAACTTCCGAAAACCGGTCGTGCACCAATCGCTATTCACTGCTCGACGAACCTCCAAAAAGCGATAGTGCCCACTTTTCTATACATGTAATAGAACATATAACAGATGTCTTGGAATGAGTAATAAAATACATTTCAATCATTTCTAGAAATATATGTACGTCTGGTTGTTTGTGCACGTATCACTTCTAAAGTACCACGTTTATAAAAAAAGGTCATAAATCATAAAAAGTATCCTCGAGTAACATTTCGTCTTTGTTTAATTAAAATCAATTAATTCACTCTAGCAAAAGTTTTAGCTTTAATTTTATTATGAACTAGCTGTACCCGCAGCTCCGCACGCGTTTTTTTAAATCGTATTAAAGTATTATAGAATTGTGAGACTATGTACAATTACAGAAACGCTTTTTAAAGACAATTGCAAGTTCGACGCGCACGCCACTAAAAGTAACATGTAACGTGTACATTAGATATATAAATACAAAGAGCTTGCCAAATGAGGTTTGTCATCAGCAACACATTTCGAACTTTAACCCACCATATACCTCAGTGCTCACTTACACTGTATAAGGACCTAACGAAACAATAACTTAAAATATTATTATTAAGATTTACATTACATTTAATATATGACGGAGGATGACCCTCAATAGTATTTTTAAAATGCGTGACGTCAGCTGGGCTGACGTCACTAGTGTTATAATCATAGTGATTACTCATTTTTTACAGTGTAATGACGTCACACAGAGATCCGTACTGTCCGGCGGCTCGATAGTGAATGTCACGAGCGCTTTTTTTTTTCTCGAACTGACTACGCTATTGACCTAGCAAGGTCTTAACAGCTTCACCGGACTACTAAGGCGAGCGCTTAAGGCACTCAGCCGATTTTTGTTTGGGCAACCAGCTCAAGGGTGCACGGCACACCTCGGCTTGGCTGTTGCCTGATTCATGCAATTCGCGATCTATCTTTTTTTTTTTTTTTTTAACGTGGGGAAATCCCTTATGGATACCCACCCTCCCGGGGGAGAGAGTGGGTTATGTCCGAGTCGCACGGACTAAAACCCCACGGTGTACCGACAGACCGTTGTGTGGGGGCGGCAAGGGATCGTTCAAGCTAATCAACCTTGTAGAGCCGCCCCCACGGTCCGCCCGGCGGAAGGTGACCGCCGGGCTCCTACCTATAGAGGGACAGACCGGGCACACACCGGCTGCCCCCCCTCGTCCGCCGGACCTGTGCAATGAGGAGATGGGCCCCCCGGCCCACCCCCTCAGGTCCGGCTACGGTGGCAGGAGGAGTTGGGCAAAGCGCCGCCTCCTCCTGCCAATCCTCCGTTGGCGGAGACGGCCACTCAGCGGGTCCGCCTCGCGGGCCCTCTCCGCCGCCTCCTTCTGCGAGATGACGTCCTCGCAGAAGGAGGACATCGCTCGCCACGCCTGTTCGCTGCCGAGCATGGCCGAGACCACGCTCGGCAGCGACAAGTCAGGTCCTACCGCCGCCGCCAGAATGCGGCGCTGCTCCCCCCACGCAGCACACTCAGACAGAGTGTGCTGCGCGGTATCTTCGTCAGCGCCGCACTCGTGACAGGCGGCGGTCGGCTCCCTGCGCGCGATCCGGTGCAGGTACCACCCGAAACAACCGTGTCCGGTGAGTACCTGCACCAGTCGGAACGTCAGGGAGCCCCACTCCCTATCAATCCACTCCCGCAGGACCGGGCGGACGGCGTCTACGGTAAACCGCCCGAACCGCTCGTCCGCCAGGTCCTGCTGCCATCTTTCGACGGCGTCTCTTCTGAGACGCCGTCTCTCCGCCTCTACTTCCCTGGGAGCCGGAGGCTCCCCCCTTCGTTTTCTCGCCGCCGTGAATTGGTACACGGCGGCGAGAACTCCTGCCTCCAGCTCCCAGGGTAGGGAGCCGGCGAGCGTGAAGGCCGCCGCAGAGGACACCGTCCGGTACCCCCGGATCGCCCTCAGTGCCACCGTGCGCTGCGCATTACGCAGCGCGCGCACGTTGGCGGCACCGAGGGCGTCGGCCCAGACCGGTGCCCCGTAGGCGGCCATTGCTCGCACGACTCCCATGTAGAGTCGGCGGCACCCGGCGCCCGGCCCCCCTATGTTCGGGAGCAACCGGCCGAGTGCCGCCGCCGCCCCAGCAATTCGCGGTCCGAGCCCCGCAAAGTGGGGCTCGAACCGCCAGCGCCCGTCCAGGGTGAGGCCCAGATACTTCATTTGGGTCCCCACCCTGATCCGGGTGCCCTCCACCACTATGTGGGCCCCTGGTGGTGGCCCTCGCCGAGGCCCATGAAAGAGTAGGGCCTCGGTCTTCTCGAGGGCCACCCTGAGGCCCAACCTCCTTATGCGCCTGACCACGAGGGTTGTGGCCATCGTGGCCAGGCGCTCCACCTCCCTCCACTCCCCCCCCCGGGCTACGACTAGGGTGTCATCCGCGTAACATATGAGGCGTGCCCCATATGGGAGCACGCCGCGGAGCACCCAGTCGTAGCCCATGTTCCACAGGAGCGGCCCCAAGGCCGACCCCTGTGGAACCCCCCGCCTTGTGGCCCGCCGGACCATACGCCCGTCGCCGTCTACGTAGGCGACCTTTTTTTTTTTTTTTTTAACGTGGGGAAATCCCTTATGGATACCCACCCTCCCGGGGGAGAGAGTGGGTTATGTCCGACTCGCACGGACTAAAACCCCACGGTGTACCGACAGACCGTTGTGTGGGGGCGGCAAGGGATCGTTCAAGCTAATCAACCTTGTAGAGCCGCCCCCACGGTCCGCCCGGCGGAAGGTGACCGCCGGGCTCCTACCTATAGAGGGACAGACCGGGTACACGCCGGCTGCCCCCCCTCGTCCGCCGGACCTGTGCAATGAGGAGATGGGCCCCCCGGCCCATCCCCTCAGGTCCGGCTACGGTGGCAGGAGGAGTTGGGCAAAGCGCCGCCTCCTCCTGCCAATCCTCCGTTGGCGGAGACGGCCACTCAGCGGGTCCGCCTCGCGGGCCCTCTCCGCCGCCTCCTTCTGCGAGATGACGTCCTCGCAGAAGGAGGACATCGCTCGCCACGCCTGTTCGCTGCCGAGCATGGCCGAGACCACGCTCGGCAGCGACAAGTCAGGTCCTACCGCCGCCGCCAGAATGCGGCGCTGCTCCCCCCACGCAGCACACTCAGACAGAGTGTGCTGCGCGGTATCTTCGTCAGCGCCGCACTCGTGACAGGCGGCGGTCGGCTCCCTGCGCGCGATCCGGTGCAGGTACCACCCGAAACAACCGTGTCCGGTGAGTACCTGCACCAGTCGGAACGTCAGGGAGCCCCACTCCCTATCAATCCACTCCCGCAGGACCGGGCGGACGGCGTCTACGGTAAACCGCCCGAACCGCTCGTCCGCCAGGTCCTGCTGCCATCTTTCGACGGCGTCTCTTCTGAGACGCCGTCTCTCCGCCTCTACTTCCCTGGGAGCCGGAGGCTCCCCCCTTCGTTTTCTCGCCGCCGTGAATTGGTACACGGCGGCGAGAACTCCTGCCTCCAGCTCCCAGGGTAGGGAGCCGGCGAGCGTGAAGGCCGCCGCAGAGGACACCGTCCGGTACCCCCGGATCGCCCTCAGTGCCACCGTGCGCTGCGCATTACGCAGCGCGCGCACGTTGGCGGCACCGAGGGCGTCGGCCCAGACTGGTGCCCCGTAGGCGGCCATCGCCCGCACGACTCCCATGTAGAGTCGGCGGCACCCGGCGCCCGGCCCCCCTATGTTGGGGAGTAACCGGCCGAGTGCCGCCGCCGCCCCAGCAATTCGCGGTCCGAGCCCCGCAAAGTGGGGCTCGAACCGCCAGCGCCCGTCCAGGGTGAGGCCCAGATATTTCATCTGGGTCCCCACCCTGATCCGGGCGCCCTCCACCACAATGTGGGCCCCAGGTGGTGGCCCCCGCCGAGGCCCATGAAAAAGTAGGGCCTCGGTCTTTTCGAGGGCCACCCTGAGGCCCAACCTCCTGATGCGCCTGACCACGAGGGTTGTGGCCATCGTGGCCAGGCGCTCCACCTCCCTCCATTCCCCCCCCCCGGGCTACGACTAGGGTGTCATCCGCGTAGCATATGAGGTGTGCCCCATATGGGAGCACGCCGCGGAGCACCCAGTCGTAGCCCATGTTCCACAGGAGCGGCCCCAAGGCCGACCCCTGTGGAACCCCCCGTCTTGTGGCCCGCTTGACCATTCGCCCGTCGCTGTCTACGTAGGCGACCTCCCTACCTTCGAGGTAAGCCTCCAACACCCGCCGCAGGTACGGGGGCACTCCGAAATATCGGAGCGCCTCCCGTATAACACCATGCGGCAGGGTGTTGAAGGCGTTGGCGATGTCAAGGGACACCGCCAACACCCTTTCCCCCTGGGAGGTCGCCTCCGCAGACAGCGACTTAAGGAGGGACAGGGCGTCCACCGTGGAACGCCCTGTCCGGAAGCCATACTGCGCGTCCGCCAGATTCGGCCCCACGCCCTCTAGGTGCTGGACGACCCGGGAGGAGATAATTCTCTCCAGCGCCTTCCCGGCGTCGTCCAGCAGGACGAGGGGCCGATACGCGGACGCGCAGTCCGGAGGGCGGCCTGCCTTTTGCATCAGGCAGAGCCGCCCAAGCTTCCAGGGCTTCGGGAACTGCCCGACCGCAAGACACCGGTCGAACAGCTCCCGAAGCCACCCCCCTAGATGGCCCAATGCTAGGCCGAGCACCCGACCCGGGACCCCATCAGGGCCGGGCGCTCTACGCCGGCTGAGGAGGCGCTCGACTGCCCTCCCCATCTCCTCCTCCGTTATCGGAGGGGGAGGACCGTCGAGCACCTCCTCGACTGCCTCCCGAGGCGGAGGCATGGGAGGAGCCGGTAACATCGGAGGGTCGGGGAACAGCTCTCCCACGACCCTCGCTACCACCTCCGGCCGGAGGGTCTCCATCGCCGGGGGCGCCCAGGATTGTAACTTCATTCGTACAATCCTATACGGGCGCCCCCAAGGATCCTCCTCCAGCGTCTGGAGTAGCTCCTCCCATGCTGCTTGCTTCGCCCGGCTGATGGCAGCCTGCAGGGTCTTCCTGCACTCCCTATAGCTGCCATACAGCCGGGCCTCCGCCTCCGGGTCCTCTACGTAGGCGACCTCAACTAACCTAAGTTAAGCTACACTATTCATTCATATATGAGTTGTTGAAACATATATGTGTACCAAGCATACATATCTCAACAACTCTTATGTGTATTTTGTATCGGAAAATTTCTAAACTATTTCAGTTCGATAAGGGAAAAAAAAGTAAAACCCTGCCA
This sequence comes from Antheraea yamamai, assembly GCA_036509395.1. Taxonomy (NCBI): domain Eukaryota; kingdom Metazoa; phylum Arthropoda; class Insecta; order Lepidoptera; family Saturniidae; genus Antheraea; species Antheraea yamamai. Next base: position 3,629,219 of record AP028427.1, read on the forward strand.
CTTTTTTGTGTAAGCGTGTATGCGTGCACGTGTGTGGAAGTGATATGTGTAGTGTTGTTGCAGTGATGTAAATTTTTGTGTCACTCTATCGCGAGAGCAGCGCACTCAAGGGTTCCACGCCGAGGGATCGAACCTAGGCTTGAACCGCTGCCTAGGGGGGCACAGTTTGGTGTGCGGGAGCGAAATTTACACTCAGACCACGGCGGCGTGATCTGAGGTAACGCGGGCGTGGGCGTGAGCACGCTCTGTTTGGAGAGACAGGCTGGTACTGATCGTTCGCTGCCGTTATTTCATCGGGAGGATCGGTAAGAATATGTCGCGGACGTCTTTTATAACGCGCGGTGTTGGGTACGGTTTCGTATGTCGCGGCGGATACCACTAACGGACTGGGATGATTCACGGCTTTTTCGAAATAATTACTAGTGAGAGATTTTATGTACGCCCAGATAGAAGGTATCTCCAGGTCTCTATGGAGATCGACTCTCCGGACGTACCATGGGGCACCGGTCACTTTACGCAAAACGCGGTTTTGAAGAATTTGTAACTTATATAGAGTGGGTTTCGGTACATGTGCAAAAACAGGACAACTATATGTCATGACCGGACGGATACATGTTTTATACAAGGAGAGCTTGTGTCTGAGGGACATCTTACTCTTATGACAAAGCAACGGGTGGAGGCGACCCAAGACCATAGCGGCTTTGTTTCGCACTCTATCTATCTGTGACTCGAAATTTAAGTGTTTATCTAATGTAACACCGAGATACTTGACCTCGTCGGTCCAAGGTATGTCGGTGTCATATAGTCTGACGGGCTGTAATTTGTTAACGCGTTGTTTGGGATCAAAGAGTATCGCGGCACTCTTATCGGGATTTACCTCTATTCGCCATCGAAGAAACCAATCACCGAGTGTGCTAACGGTTTTTTCGATGAGATTCCTAAGTTTATCCAGCCGCCAGCTAGAAGCGTAGATGACTGTGTCATCAGTATAACAACCTACCTCTACTCCCGGGAGCCGAGGTAGGTCACTGATGAGCGTATCGGATGTGATGACGACAGTTCATCGTCTACTCTATAACGGAAAGTCCTACCAGTGAGAAAATCGCGAATGATATGAACTAACCTATCGGGTATACGAGACTGACATAATTTGTGTACGAGCCCTTCGTGCCAGACCTTATCGAAGGCCTTGGCGACGTCAAAGAAGACTGCTATTGTGCGTTTCGGGTTTTTCTTTTTCGGGTTCGGGTCGTGATTCGGATCGGCATTAAAGTTAGAAAGAATGTACTCCGTGGGGCGGTGTACTTGATTTGTACATGAATGTTCGGCGCGAAAACCGAACTGTTCGGGTGGTATTAATTTTAAATCTGTAAACGAAACCTGGAGACGGTTCAGAAGGAGCCGCTCGTAAAGTTTATCTAACGTATCTAATAAACTGATAGGGCGATAGCTAGCAGGAAGCGTAGCTTTTTTGCCGGGCTTCTGTATACCTATCACTACGGCTTTTTTCTAGACGGCTGGAAAGTAGCCCTGGGACATGGCCACATTGAAGATGCAGACCAATAGAGCTATGATGTGGTCAGGAAGGAGTCTCAACACCTCGTTCCTGATCCCATCGGGACCTGGGGACTTCCTAAGCTTGAGACGCTTGATGGCGGCTGAAACTTCATTGAAAGTTATCGAGGTTAGGGTATCCGCGGGTGGAGACGCGAGTGCATGCTCTACCGCCGACTCGATCGATCCGATATGGACAGGGTCAGTGTTATCAGTGTTTGGCGAACACTGTTTCTCTAAGCTCGCGGCTAGACATTTCGCTTTGTCTATAGTATCGAACGCGAGAGGCAACCCGGGGCCTCTATCGGGAGGAGGCATCGGAGTGGTGAGATCTGACTTTAAAGTGCGCGTGAGTCTCCAGTACGACAGATGAGATGGCCGGAGATCCTCCAGAAGCCTGTCCCACCTGTCGCCCCGAATCTCAGAGATACGAGTTTTAACTGTTTTACGTAACGAACGTAATCGATCGCGATTCTCTACAGAGGGGTAAGCGTCGTGAGCTCGAGTCGCGGCGTTCTTTTCCGTGATCAACGCTCTCACGACGTCAGGGAGTATAAAACGGCGATCGTTCGCCGCTTGCACTTCTTTCGGGGTCTCTCTGGCGGCGGTCTGGAGATAGTCGACCAGGGAATCGATAGCCGAATCCGCGTCGGCTCTAGACGCCAACACGTCTGGAATTCCGTCTAAACTGCTAGACGATGGATTTTCTTTGAAATAACGGGCTAACCTAACATAATCAGCCACCCTGACCGACGGAGGGGTGAAGTCTGAATTAAAACCTAACTGTAATACGACCGGGCGGTGGTCCGAATCAAGTTCGTGTACGACTTGTATGAGTCGCACCCGAAGCGTGATATTTTTTAACAGAGCCATAGCATAGCATTTTAGACATATCTAAAACTGACGGACGGCAGTTATCCTGATAATGGGTAGGTTCCGGAAGGGCTATGACGTCAAATGCGAGGACCTTACCTAGTTCGTCGAGTCTCTTCCCGTTACGGGAGGTTCTCGGACTATTCCAGATAACGTTCCCACAATTGAGGTCCCCCGCTAGGATAACTGAGTCTCCTAGATTAAGCAACGCGCGCAAATTCGGTTTGTAACAACTCTTTGTTCGGTGAGAGGTACGCGGACACTAATACAATGGACGGATGACCGGTCATACCTATCGTACACACTGACACTTCCATATTGGTCAGCGCGGGCGGATCTATCGGCATGCAATATAACGAACGCCTATAATAAATTAAGGTGCCGCCCCCGCGGGCGACACGGTCATTTCTAACTATATTATAATTCGCGATTCTAGGGTTACGCATTTTAGGTTTTAGAAGCGTCTCCTGGACGAGGAGAACGTCTATCTGTCTATCGCGCAAAATGGCAGCTACTAAATCGCGCTGTGTCCTAAGATTTCTCGTGTTAAAAAACGAAAGAGATAGACCGCGCGGTTTTGTCCTATTCATAGCCACGAATTTTATTTATATGAAATTGGATCTTGTGAGCGGGCGATACGATGTAATGTCGCAGCAATACGAATAACTGGAAAATCCAGTTCACTTTGGAGAGCCCCATAGAGAAGCCTGGCGCGGCACGTGCCGGCCGTGCCTGTGGGACGGGGGCCTGAGGCTTGGGAGCCTGGAGCTGGGGTTGGGGAGCCCAGGGGGCCAGAGGCGCCCGCCCGGGTTGTGGCGCGCGCGGAGTGGACGCGGGCGCTACCGGAGCGTGAGAAGCACCCGGCAGGCCAGGGAAGGCCACCACGGACATGAGAGGTGGGGGCGGAGGGCGGGCGGCGACCACAGGTGCCCTAGACACCTCTCTCGCCTGGCGAGGACGCTGTGTGCGCGGTGCGCGGGGACAACCGCGATAGTTCGCGGGGTGACCCGCGTTCCCGCATAACACACAACTCGGAGGTTCCGGAGTGTCGGGCGTGCGCCCGCACTCCTTCGTGGAGTTATCGCCCAGGCACTTGACGCACCTGGGGCGGAGATGGCAATTGCGTGCCGAGTGACCGTAACTTTGACAGTTATGGCACTGTGAGGGAGTGTGACTTTTACGCGGAGGCTCCACGGTGATGCCGGTGAGCTTACACACAATGGTGATGTCGAAAATGGCTTTGCCCTCTTGAGAGCGGTCTAAAGTAACTAGAACCATATTGTATGGTTTCCTAGTGCGCGGATGGTACATCCGATATACCTCGTGGACATGGAGCTGGTCCTCCTTAAGGGAGGCCATGATATGTTCGGTAGAGATCTCCGTCGGGACGAAGGAATTTCGTTAGCGCTCGGTGGTTAGAGGTGCTAGTCACCTTGACCTGTATACCCGCCAGAGTGTTGAGGGCGGATGTATACCTAATCGCTAATCTGTTGAGAGAGATCGAGATGGAAATCCACTTGGATTTATCCTGTATAGTAACAGGAGGCGGTGGGCGTGGCTTTTTAGCCGCTGCGGAACCTACGCTACCTTGTGGGAGCGAGACGGAAGAGGGGTTGGGCCTGCTCATGCGTGGCTTTGCGTTTGCCGATATATCCGGCACCCGAACGCCATCTATGTTGGCGCATTTCTCGACCGGGCGTGCCGAACCCTGATCGGAGTCGGACGAACGCGATCTGCGACGTTTCTGATAAGTGACGGTTCTGAAACCGTCGTCTAAATGCGCGGAAGGCGCGGAGAGCGCTGAGGGCGCGGAGGTTGCGGGCGGCTCAGCGGACGCTGCCACGTCGAGCTCCATATCGGAGCCGTCCTCCGAGCTGGAGCTCGGTATGGGGACTTCTGAAGTCCCCCTATCTGCGTCATTCAACGATAACTGCGGCGAGAGGGCCGCGAAAGAGTTCGCGGTCGAAACGCGAGAGACGTACTGCGTATTATTATTAAACAACTCCACAAAGTTTACGTATGCGGTCGCGACGTCAACATTGGGACCCTGTTCTAGTAGAAAGTCCCTAAACCTAGTCAGCTGTTCGGAGTCAGCCATTCCGGTGGCTTGAGGGGGGCGGGGGGGGGGGGGGCCGCGAACAACCTCCCTGCCTGAGGGGCGGGGGGCACGCCTTAACGGTAATTTACGGGACTATCCCGAGTCCGGACCAATAGAGCTGTGGGCGAAGTGCAATGCCTCACAAAAGAACCTACGAAGCCTAGAGGGAAACCCTACCACTTCTTTCTTGAGCACCTCATGGAGACACGGAGCGTACTGAAAAGTACGGTTCAAGCACTGAAAAGTGTGGTTTACACGGCGCACTGAAAAGTGCGCTCTTTGTCACTCCAAAAAATGACAAAGACCGACCTTAGATGAGAGGTCGCCTAAACCATCCACTCGATTGACACCTGTTCTAGAGAAATTATATTATTATTTTAGCAATAAAGCAAAATAAATAAAAAACTTACTCAACTTGTTCCGCCTTCGGATCTGTGAACAACACACAAAAACACAAAGAAAGGACAAAACGAACAAATGAAAGCGTAAGCAAAAATAAAAAATTCTCACTCAACACGTCGGAAATAGTTTCGATTATAGAGACGGAACGCACGTGCATACGCTACCGCGTCAAAATCGGAACTCCGCCCTGAACAATGGAAGTTCTTGCACACCGTCACGAGCGCGCTCTGTGCGGCCGTATTTATAGGGTGCGATTTATATGTGCGCGCGTATATAAGTTTTATACTAAGTATTGAAATGTAATCATGCAATTATTGTGAAGTAATTTCTTATGAACTCAATATAAAATAATCAAATTATTCTGGTAATCGACTAATTATTGTAGTTCCGCCGATATATACATTGTCATTATTATAATTAAGATTTTGTGACTATACAAAAAATAAACGCTTGTCTGTTCCTCAAGAAATTGTATTATGGAACACTTTACGTAATACGTTTATAATCTTAGATCTTTTTAGGAAGACCTCTATAGCATTAATGTTATTAATAATTATAATGTCGAATTGTAAACAATAAGGTGATAATTATTTCTCTTATTAAAAATAAAGAATGAGTTGAAATCTTGCTAAATTTCATGCAGACAAAGTCGCGGGTAACAGGTAGTCTAAAATAGAATAACCTCAATTTCTTTTTATTAGGTTCGCTATTTACCAGTGAAAATCCCGTGAAAATCGATGTAACCGTTTTGGTGACAGCGGGCAAAGCCAGGGTTAACAGCTAGTCTAAATTAAAATAAATTAAATTACTTTTTATAAGGTTCGCTATCTGCCAGTGAAAGACCCATGAAATTCGGTCTAACCGTATTGGATATAGCATTGCGGGCGAAACCACGGTTAACAGCTAGTATAAACTAAAATTGCTTGAATTACTTTTTATAAGATCAGCTATCTGCCAGTGAAAGTTATCTGAAGATCGATCGAACCGTTTTGAAGATAGCACTGCAGACGAAGCCACGATTAACAGCTAGTATAAACTAAAATTGCTTTAATTACTTTTTATAAGATCAGCTATCTGCCAGTGAAAGTTATGTGAAAATCGGTGCAATCGTTTTGGAGATAGCATTGCAGACGAAGCCGCGGTTAATACCTAGTCTAATTTAGAGTAGCCTAAGAAACCCGCTGTAATTTCAGCTATCTGTCAGTGAAATTCCTGTCAAAATTGGTCTAGCCGTTTCGGAGATTACCCGGAACAAACAGACAGACAGACAGACCGACAAAAATTTTAAAAATTGCATTTTTGTTATCAGTTGCGTATATACTTTCGTACCCAAGTAGTAAAAAAAATTTATTTTGATATTACATACAGACACTTCATTTTTATTATATGTATAGATATAGAAGATTATTGAAATTTCATAATTTGTAAATTGAAATTATTATCATTAGACTCTCTTTCACATTTATTGGCACTCCGAATAATAATCATATACTAATTTATTAATTCATCAAACATATTATGGGCTTATTATTACATATTATTCTCAGTACAAAATATCAATATTAGTTGTACAGAGTTCTACACTACGCGTCGCTAGTCTGACGCAAGCCGTGCAAGCGCAATGTCGTCGGCCACGCTTACTTGCATGTCATGACGCGAAATCATAACTTTATCTCCTGGCAAAAATACCACTCAACGCGCCTAAAGAAATGTTCACTTCAGAAAATCAGTCACTTTTTCTACTCTAAATTATAAATATCTACAATAATTATGAATACCTAATGGTAAATACAACATAAATATTAAAACGATAAAACTTTGTAGAGAAGGATTCATAAAACCATTCATACGTAGCGCTAAGGAACGAATCTTTTTGAATGCGACCAAATTGTATGAGAGTAGTCCTCTTTGAAAACTTTCTATGAATAGTGTTAATTCGCTATAGCGAGTTTGCTCGCAGCTCGTCAATGGTCTATTTGAAGACTCGCGGAGCGCTTCGACACACAGAGTCGCAATATTGTGTGTGGAAAACGCGGAAAATATGAATACCGTTCGAGGAAAGGACACTGGGAAGGCGATTTTGTAAAGAGACATGACTACCAACGGCGAAATGAAAGCGGACGCTTTGAATTTCGCGTAGGTACGGATCTAAGAGTTGCTGAAATAACATGTACGTAATCTTCTATACATATAATTAAAATGAAGTGTCTGTATTTAATATCAAAATAAAAAAAAAATACTGATTGGGTATGAAAGTATACACGCTTCTGATAACAAAAATGCAATTTTTAAAATTTTTGTCGGTCTGTCTGTCTGTTTGTTCCGGGTAATCTCCGAAACGGCTGAACCGATTTTAACGGGAATTTCACTGACAGATAGCAGAGATTACAGCGGGTTAGTTAGGCTACTTTAAATTAGACTAGCTGTTAACTACGGCTTCGTCCACAATGCTATCTCCAAAACGGTTGGACCGATTTTCACGGGACTTTCACCGACAGATAGTGGGCATCATAACAAGTAATTTAGTTTATTTTAATTTAGACTAGCTGATAACCGTGGCTTCGTCCGTAGTGCTATCTCGAAAACGGTTTGACCGATGTTTACAAAACTTTCATCAACATATAGCGGACATTATAAAAAACAATTTAGTCTATTTTAATTTAAAGTAGCTGTTAACCGTGGCTTTGCCCGCAGAGCTATCTCCAAAACGGTTTGACCGATTTTCACGGGACTTTCACTGGCAGATAGCTGACCGTATAAGAATTAATTTAGGTTATTCTATCTTAAATTAGCTGTTACCCGCGACTTCGTCCGCATGAAATTTTGCAAAAATATGTTGTCCACTGTAAACATGTGCGTAAGACGTACGTTGTGCTGGACTCCAAGAATAAATATAATTGATAGTCATATATATGTATGTATTTTGAATTATATTGCCTTTTTGATCATTTTTGCGGCAATTTTATTTTAGTTACCGTGCGTTCGTCTACATAACTCAGCAACCATAGTAACATATAAGAATAGCGCCGGGCGGACGTTGTCCTCCCTCGATATAAAAAAAATCCTAAAATTCAACTCCACCCCCCCCCCCCACTCCATTTCTCATTCTAACCCATCCTCCACTCTCCCCACCACACCCAAAAAATTTCATCAAAATCGGTCCAGTCGTTTAGGAGGAGTTCAGTCACATACACACCACACAAGAAATATATATATTAAGATTGTATCGAGTTCAGTGAGCACTATTTAAATTGTCAAATATTAAAAACTGCTTAGACAGATATAAAGTTTTATATCTTGAGTTATATTTATACAATATTTCAAGACGTCAGCCCATTCATTGTTTACAATTCAACATTATAATTATTAATAGTAATTTTGAAAATAGAAGGGGTCTTTCTAATAAGATATTAGACCATAAACGTATTACTTATGGACAATATGGGTATACTATATTATTATCTATCTTTAAGTCATTGTTTCATTAGTTCCTTATACATTGTAAGAGCATAGAGATAGGTGGGAGGGAAAATATGTTGTTATAAAACCTCATTACACACTTATATTTATATATCTAATGTAACGTTACATATTACTGTAAGGGGCGTGTGTGTCGTACTTACAATTGTTGTTAAAGAACATTTCTATAATTGTACATGGTCTCACAATTTTATATTCCTGTAATACAATTTTAAAAAATGCGTGCGAGCTGCGGGACAGCAGAAACATGCTCTATTTATTTTAAACTATTAAAACACTATTATCGCCAAAAAAGCAATAACGGCTTTTGTGTTAGTTCATCATTATCAGTCTGTAAGAGCCCATAAGAGGCAGCCCAGAGAGCATAATCAGCACGCCACCCCACGACGCATTGGTGATTTAAAACTCGGAGATATCCACAGTTCGATGTTTTCCCACATACAATAGTACTGCAAGAACATTTCTCAGGTTCTGGTTTCTCACGATGTTTTCCTTCACCGTCAGCCGATACTGTTACCAATTTAAGTTAGCAAATGTACGCGAATTCCGAAAAATTCATTATATTTCTGGGTTCGAACCTCACATCGGAGTAATCCACCGGAAACCACAACCCCGGCTAATTTTTTTAAAATTCCTTCCAACAACATATATAAAAAATTCAATCCGAGCACACATAAATCCAAGCCCCTCATTTAAACAAATTGAAAAAAAAAAAACAAAACACCCATCACAGCCAATCATCTTTTTTTTATAACCGCGTAATAGAACGCAAGGAAAATGGAACAAATCCCATAATAAAAAAAGCAGAGGCAACAAAGGGAACATTAAAATACAGCAGACCATTTTATCTCATTATATTACATTCTCGTTATTAGTGTATTACATTCTTCAGGTAACCCGAGCAAGCCGCGGGGAAGCAGAAAACTAAAACACAAAACAAAAGCCGCAAGGACGCCCAAAAACCAATTTAATACTTTATATTTTTTTTAAAAATGATGAATATTCTACGTGTTAAAGTAAGATAAAGAACCTATGATGATTTAAGGCCTAGTACAAGATAAGTAAATGATAATTGTTTAAGTAAATAGTTGGCAAGGGAACCAGACTCATCGGCATAATTTTTAAAGTTAGTAAATTTATGTGGCAATAGACCGGTCATATTTGTTTTTGGTGTAGATGAGTTCTCAAATGGAGATGATTTTTAAACAAGCGTAGGTGTGAGATACTTCCTTATATTCCTGTGTGTAATAGATGGGTGCATGTAGAGATGGCAAAGAATCGAGTAGAGTGACGAGGCTTGTTGAAGGTCATTATCCATTGATGTTCTAACAACGCTCGAAGATTGATTATATCCGCGACAATAATTGCCAAATCTTCGAAAACTCATCCCTTATGCAAATTTTAGGGAATAATTCTGAAGTAATCTTATAGGGTGATCTTTCGGATTTTAATCTATCATGTGGGGTATTGGAAATTTAACCTTAGTGTGTTGAGACACTGGTGAGGTTGCAGTGAAGCTAGGAATCCTTCATCGCCGTGAAGAATCTCTAAAGTTAAAAAATCTGTCACTGAGCTCCTATCAATGTTTAGTAATTCCGGTTACTTTTCTGTGTTTCTACAGTCGCTCGTTTCAGTTAAAATCTGTCTTGTGACGCAATCAAAATAATTAAAGCTAGCTGATACCGGTGATTTGTCTACGCCGTTCATTATCTTCTTAACAACAATATTTTATTTACAGAAGAAAAACACATAAACACCACACAGCTTGACCCACTTCTACACGGCAAGAAAACACATAGCTAAGTTAGCTATAGCTAGCATAGCTAGCGTAGTGAAATCAAAATGGTAGTTTATAAAAACTTTAATAATCTTATCTATACTAATAAATAAAGCTGAAGAGTTTGTTTGTTTGGTTGAACGCGCTAATCTCAGGAACTACTAGTCCGATTTGAGAAAATCTTTCGGTTTTAGATAGCTCATTTATCGAGGAAGGCTTTAGGCTATATACCATCGGCTATATACGATACGACCAATAGGTGCGAAGCACCAATGAAGAATGTTTCAAAATCGGGCACATTTTGTTCCTTTTGAGAGATTTCGTTAGCGTCAGTGTTATATACGTTGCCATGGTAACGTGGTAAGTTTCTATCGCAAACATTTTAAAAGTTTATTTTGTTTTCCTATTCAAAAAGTGTATTCTACTTTAGTTTTATTTCCAATATTTTATTTGTAATCTATTACGTATTATAAAAATAAAGTTTGTGTATGTACAATTAAATTAATAACTTTTTGATGAATGGCTTATGGCTACAAATGACCAAAAAAATGTTTTTTGTATTCCGTTTACATTTTTATATTATTATATTTTGTCTGTTTGTTTGTTCGTTCTGGGTTATCTCTAAAACGGCTGGACCTATTTTAACGATAATTTTACTGGCAGATAGCCGAAATTATAGCGGTTGACATATTCTATTTTATTTGTCAGCGGCTTCGTCCGCATTGCTATTTCCAAAATGGTTGGATCGATTTTCACAGGTGTTCACTGGTAGATAGCAGACGTCATAAAAAGTAATTTAGGTTTTTTATTCGCCTTCGGTCGCAGTGGAATATCCGTAGCTTGAACTGATTTTCACGGGACTTTCACTGGCAGATAACTCAAGGTGAGTAACTTAGACTATTTTATTTTGTTACTCAAGACTTCATCCGCAATATCCTACTATCTCTTAATCGGTTGGACCGACTTTCACGGGACTTTTACGGGCAGATAACTAGCGGGCTCGGAAGACGTTGTCCCGCCCCGATAATAAAAAGAAAACCTTGACAAATTATACCTAAACCTTCCCCAAGAATCATTCTATCTACTGGTGAAAACGGCATGAAAATCCGATCTGTAGTTTTTGACTTTATCACGAACAGATAAACAGACAGACCAGAGGACTTTGTTTTTAACCAACTTCGAAATAGGAGGATGTTATTATGTTCGGTTGTATGTTTTTTTATGTATGTTAATTGATATTTTCGTCAATTGCGAACCGACTTTAATAATTCTTTTTTTTATTTGAATTGGTACACTATGTAGTGATGAACTGCTACCTGTGCATTCGTCCGTGTGAAATTGATCAAAAATATGTTACAACGGCGTGAGACGTGTGCTTTACTGGACTCCAAGAATAAATATTCATAATTGAAAGTCATATATTTGTATGTAATATTAATTATATCATCTTTTTGGTCAATTTGGCGGCCATATTGTTTTATTTATCGCGTTTGCGTCTACATAACTCAGTGATTAAAGCAACGTATAAGAATAACTTTAGTATATCGACAATATGGGCATGTTATATCTATATAATAAAAGATTTAAGACATGTTATTCGATAATGTATAGCTTAAAATTTTCATTACTTTCTTATATAGTGTTAGTGAGCACTGAGTGTGATATATAGTAGGTTGAAGTTCCAGGTATGTTGCTGATGACAAATACAATCCCATTCGATATACTATTAGTATTCATATATCTAATGTACACGTTACATGTTACAGTAGACGGCGTGCGTGTCGTAGTTACAAATGTTTTTGAAAAAGCATTTCTGTAATGTACACATCTACTTACAATTTTACATTACTTTAATACATTAAAAAAAACGCGTGCGGAGCCGCGGGGGACAGCTAGTATTGGATAAAGCTATTGTAATATTTTTTTAAGTAAGGACAAAGTGTCTAAGTGGTAAAACAAAAAAAAATACTTGAAATCTATTTAGTAGTTTCTAAGTGGTGCGTGCACAACGACAGATCTCTATCATTTTCATTTTTTTTTTTTTTTTTTTTTTTTTTTTTTTTTTTTTTTTATAAATCTTTTTTTTTTTTTTTTTTTTTTTCTCCTCTTTTTTTTCTTCTTCTTCCTTTCTTTCTTTCTTTTTTTTTTTTTTTCTCTTTTTTTTTTTTTTTTTTTTTTTTTTTTTGTTGTCTTTTTTTTGTTTTTCTTTCTTTTATCTTTCTTTTTTTTTTTTTTATTTTTTAAAAAAAAAAAATTTAAATTAATTTTATTCATTAAAAAAAAAAAAAAAAAATAAATTTTTTATATAAAATATAAAAAAAAATATATATTTTTTTTTTATATTTTTTTTTTAATTTATTTTCATATATATATTTTTTTTCTTCCTCTTTTTTTTTTTTTTTTTTTTTTTTTTTTCTTCATTTCCCCACATATTCTTTTTTTTTTTATTTTTTAATTTATTAAATTATTTTTTTTTCCTTTTTATCCTTATGGTTTTTATTATATTAAGTCGTTAATACTTTTTTTAAAATTTACTTTATGTCTTTATGTATATAAATCTTCTGTCCGTGTGTATGTGACTGAACTCCTCCTAAACGGCTGGACAGATTTTGATAAAAAAAATTGTAGGTGTTCAGGTGAATTCAAGAATGGTTTAGATTTACAATTGGAACCGGGAGATGGCGTTGAGCTTGAATGTAAGTACTTTTTTATTTTCAAGGCAGGATAAAGTCCGCCAGGCCCGTTAGTTAGTTAGAGCCACGCTGAATCTATTACTGGTTTGATGGATGGGTCTATGAGTGGATCGGCTCGCCCGGGGTAGTACCACCCTCTCACAGAAAACCGACGTGAAGTAACAGTGCTTGCATTGTTGTGTTTCGTTCGGTCAGTGAGAGCGCCGGAAGCCCACCTCTCCTCTCCTTCCCCCTTCCCTTCCTCCCCTCCCCCCAAACACAGGATGGCAACGCACTTTTTTTTTTTTTTTTTTTTTTTTTTTTTTTTTTTTTTTTTTTTTTTTTTTTTTTTTTTTTTTTTTTTTTTTTTTTTTTTTTTTTTTTTTTTTTTTTTTTTTTTTTTTTTTTTTTTTTTTTTTTTTTTTTTTTTTTTTTTTTTTTTTTTTTTTTTTATTTTTTTTTTTTTTTTTTTTTTTTTTTTTTTTTATTTTTTTTTTTTTTTTTTTTTTTTTTTATTTTTTTTTTTTTTTTTTTTTTTCTTTTTTTTTTTTTACTAATCCTTCCCTTTTTTTTTTTTTTTTTTTTTTTTTTTTTCCTTTTTTTTATTTCCTTTTCCCTTTTTTTTTTTTTTTTCTTTTCCCCTTTAAACCCTAATAATATCTTCATCTTCTTTCTTCTCATAACCCATCCCCCTCCCCTTCCCCTCCTCCCTCCCTCTCCTCCAAACCAACTGTGACTCCCCTGGTGTTGCAAGTATCTGTGGACGGCGATGATCACTTAACATCAGGTGACCATCCTGTTCGTTTGCCTCCTATGAAATAAAAAAAACGTGACCACAAAGACATCATCGCTTCTATACAATTTATTTTAACATAATTTATCTATGTATCTATCTGTATAAAGTTTTACAATTCCTCTGCCCCCTCCAATGAGCAATCTCAACGCGTTACTTACGTTTGAAATTCATTTTAAAAAGTTTTTATTAATACCGCATTTGTTCGTAAAATTAAATATCTTATTTGTGTTGCCTACATTTTGATTATGCCTGCAATTGTTTCTTTTATATGTTAAAATAATGTTTTATGTTTTGTAATATTTTTATTTTATTGATATCCGCTATATACATAATTTAATCTATTATTTTTACATTACTTATTTTCCCTATATCAATACATATTAAAAAACAAAGTCCTATGTCGCGAATGTCTCTCTCTTTTTGTTCGCGATAAACTCAAAAAGTACTGAACGGATTTTCAAGCGGTTATCACCAGTAAATAGAATGATTCATGAGGAAGATTTAGGTATATAATTAGTCAAGGTTTTTATTTACTATCACGGCGGGACAACGTGCGCCGGGCCCGCTAGTTTATTATAATTCACAGTTTTTTATTGATATTTTATCCATTACGTACCGTCACTTGCACTGGGTTCCAGCCGAAAATTAGCGCTGAGCGTTTCTTATGATATTTTAGCCTATACTGAGCTGAACACCTCTACATAATACTGTGATATGCAGATTTTTATTCAGTCTTATCGTATAATGCATTATGAATAAACGATTTCTTTCTTTATTTTAACTTTATTTAAAACTTCATCATTATCATGGGTAGTTTCTATCAACCCATTGCCGGCCTTCTATTTTACGCTATCATTGCGTTATTTCAATAGAGTCTTATAAAACAACGGAAGTAACGATACCGTTCACTTTAATCTCAAATATTTTTCGAACTAATAAATTAAACTAAAAAACATAATAGAGCTTTAAATTTCCTATAACAACATATGTTTTATACCTGTGAGTATTTATCTAAGCAACTTACAAAATTACAAAGAACAAGATGAACTTTGCACAGTTTCTTTCCCTTTAAAACTTCGGATACCATGCGGACTCTGTTAAAATTACCGAGCTGTAACTTGGTAGGATTTTTTTATAGATCTGTTCACGACTTAGGACTATCGAGATTATTTTTTTTTAAATATCAAGTATAAGGATTAAGGACTACCCTAATATACATCTATCTATTTACTATAACAAAACTGTAACAAGGTCAAATCTGTATATTAAATATTTTTTGAAAATTATAATCAGGGTTGAATTTGTTATCGGTATAGAAGCCAAAAATAATCCTTTTACAATTGTTGTCTGTCTGTCTCTATGAACACGTATCGCTCTGAAAGTACTAAACCATTTTTGACGAAACTTGACAGAGTGATAATAAATATTACACTAAGATACTTTTTGTCCCATAAAAAGCAAGGGGTTCTCCAGGATAACGGACGAAAGTCAAAAATTTGTAGTTAATGACATTCTTAATGTATTTTGGTAAAACAATTTTTTTGCTATATATAGCTGCCAGATCAGCTAAAAATTTAAGCTATATTTTATCTCTCTATGCTACTTAAAAAAAACTAATATAAAAAAAAATATCGTTGGGTTCCGAACCGACGTCTTCGTCGGTCCATATAATGTCCAGTACATTGTAACTGAGCTACGGCTACATGAAGTTAAGATGCGTAATTATCAACTACATATGAAAAATATATGTAAACGAAAACGTCACTTATATGTTGTTACATTTATTTTATTGTATAAAAAATGTTCGCCAAACAAAAGTGACAAGATTTTTTCCTAAAACATAAAACTAGATAATAGTACAACTAGTATTTCTACAATTAGTAATTCTACTTTGCATTGTAAAGATGAATCTCAATTAGTGTTCTGTCAGTACGTGTGTTGTTTCGGTATTTGATAAAATTAGTTTTCTAAATATTGTTGAGTCTTGAAGTAGTTGGGTTGAGGTTTGTGAATCTACGATTAAAATAATTTGTTGAGGTGTTTGCAGTTACCATACTATGTTATATTTATACTAATATTATAAAGAGAGGTAAAGTTTTGTTTTCGGGAAATCCTTGGTAGTACTGATCCGATTTTGAAAATTCTTTCACTGTTAGAAAGGTATATTATCCCAATTTCAATATCTCAGTCAAAAAGGTGGTTTATATGTCAAAAGTAAAATAAATTTCACAAGAGTAAGGTTTGGATACAGATTTCACATATACTTTACAAATTCTTATAAAACAAACAAGTAAATCAAAATGGAAATTTAATATAGATAAAGTTTAGTTTTTACGCGATAAAGTTACAAGAGGTACTGAGAAGACATTTATCAGCAATATATGTATGTAGGTTAGTTTTTATCTTAATTGGACCCGATAGGTAATGCTACGAACGGGTTCTAGGCTTATTTTAAAAGATTTCTTACATACCAACTGGGTATATGTTTGAGTGAGTCCCTTGATAGTTTGGATTCACAATTGGAAGTACTAGATGTCACTGCAATCATGTTTTAGGTTTTTTTAGATTATTCGCGTTTAAAAATACAGTTGAATCTGGTAATAACCGATTTAGTACAGACGAAGTTGCACGGGTCAGCTAGTAAATAATAAATTCTGTCAAAGTTTGAGCTATTATTATTAAGCTTCCTGTTTGCCATTTTCGATTTGTCATTTAAATAACATTTTTTTTAAATTTTAGAATTACTCAATAAGGAATAACCGTATCCATACAAAACAATACATATATACATACAAATAAACTATAATTTTAAGAAAAACTAATTAAAAAATAGGTGTTGTATTTGGTTCAGCCAAACACAAATTGCTTAAATTATTTATTCATAGAAGATGTTTTTTACCGCATATCCTTAAAGAATCATCATTCAACGAAATGGTATTGTTTTATCCGTCTCGACTCAAAGGTGAACCGTCCGAGTCCTAACTTTCGAAAGCGGTATTAAAATTCAAACGACACTTAGAACATTGCACATCCGCAAGCTCAGCACTAACGACGGCTACAACAATGTGCCCTCTGAAGAGCTCCGAACAATCGAATGAAGACAATAAGCAGCGATACTCCGAGACAAAAAGAGGCGAAATAAAGGCTCACTTGTTTCCTGGCCGCATTGTGAGGAACGAGAGAGGGCAGAGACAAAAGCGTAATGTGCCACGGGCCCAAACAATGGGGGCTCAGCCATTATTGTTACTGTAGCAGCGCTTTAGCGGAATATGTACGCGGTAGCAGCGAACTTGACATGCCCTGATGGCCTTGCTGGCTAGCACGATTTATAAACACGTTTATCAAATATTTTAAATGCAATTTCGGAGATATAATTATACGACATTACTTATTAATGGTGATTAAATGCATCCCGAAAAAAAGTAAAAAGTATGTTATGTATAATGAAAAGATAAACCAGATCGAGTTTCTTGCCGGTTCTTCTCGAAGACTGGGTTGTTTTCCGAACCGGTGGCAGTTTTGACGTTCATAAGTGCCTTCTTAGGGCCCTGAATAAAGTATTTTTTGATTTTATTTTATTTTGATATTGAATATCTTCATATACTGAAGCAAGTATGTATAACCTACATATGTTTGAAATTTAAGATGGTCGTTATAGAACAACTAATAATATAAAGTATTTATTATACCTAGTTATAGATTCACCATCTACTATTAGTGCAAATCAGCACTCATTATTCTGAGAAGTCAGTCGCCACGTTAGTTACGATAATCGCATACTGTGCGCGGTTTTCTGTAGGTTCCATTTTAGAAATAAGTTAAGATTTAAAACAATTTTGTACGCTACAACACTAAAGCAATTTATTTGGACGAATAAGAATATTAAATACAGTGTACAATAAATTATTTAAAAACATCATTATTTTGCTGTTATTATTACTCAATATTATAGTTATTATATTTTTAAAAGCCTTATTGAAATTAAAAATAGATTCGAAAGGTCAATTTCAACAATCACCCGCTGATTCGTTACAACAGCCCTCGAGGCGCCGCCGGGCGGCGAGTAGTATCATTTCGTTATCGGGGTCAAAAAGACCGCCCGGTCCGCCACCGCGCGTTTGATCTCTCGCTATTATGATTTCTGCAGAGCCGTATTACGCTGCACACTGGTCCCATTTGCAAACACACTAAAATCAATTTATCAATTTATTTTAAATTGATTGTTGATATACGTAACATTTAAAATTTTCTTTTGTAAGAATTTGGCAAGTGTTTGGACTTATTAGTAGTATAGTATAATCTATCTATTTATTATTTATATATGTGTCGTTACATTTCAAAATGAGTTTAATCCTATTTTAATCGTTTATATACACCGAGAACGAAGTTCAAATTTTGCCGTCCATAAGATTTTTCATTGTTTTAATGACCTTCATATTTTACATGTACAAAATTTGAAAATATTGAAAAATAATATAAAATATTAGGAACGGCTAAAATTGGATTTAGCTCATTTTGAAATGTAACGACTCATATATGAGATTGATAAACTTCAACATGGTTTGACCGATTATCATGAAGGCTTTTTTTTTCGAACTGACTACACTATTGACTTAGCGAGTTCTTAACAGCTTCACCGGACTCCTAAGGCGAGCGCTTAAGGTACCAAGCCGATTTTATTTGACAACTTGCACAAGGTTGCACGGCATACCTCGGCTTGGGCTGTTGCCTGATACATGCAATTCGCGACATACATATATGAGTTGTTGAAACATATATGTGTACCAAGCATACCTACCTCAACAACTCTTATATATATTTCGTATCTGATAATTTTCTAAACTATTTCCGTTTCATAAGGGAAAAAATAAAACTTGCATGTGTAAGCGTGTATATGTGCACGTGTGTGGAGGTGATACGTGTAATGTTGTCGCAGTGATGTAAGATTTTGTGTCACTGTATCGCGCGAGCAGCGCACTCAAGGGTTCCACGTCGAGGGAACGGCCCTAAGCTTGAGCCGCTTCCGAGGCGGGCCTAATCTGGTGTGCGGGAGCGAAATTGACCCCCAGAATCATGAAGGCCGGACATCGATTTGTATGTTTATGGTTTCTATATTATCCATTTTACAATAGCCCACTGAAATACACAGGCACAGGCACTGAAATATATCGACTTTTGGGCCGTTCAAGTAATCATCATTGAAACTGTTATGAGTCAAAATTTCAACATTTTACACAATAAAAATTTTATAACTCGATCGTTTATTACAAGTAATAATTAATTTTAAAAAACTTAGTTATTTAAAAAAACACGTCTCGCGAGGCCAAGCTATGTAGTCCGAACTAAGATAATATTTTTATAATTGTCTACCTTGCAATTCGTATTTGTTTTCCAAAATAATAAATGTATATTAAGGAAAATTAGAATATATTAGCCAATATATTGGTTTAGTGAATTTCATTATTATTTAATTATAGATCCAAATGTTAATGTTATCCAAAATCTCCCGAAACTGACCAACTGTAAATCAATTTAAAAATAGATTATATTACCACAACTCATTCAACACCAATGAAACAAATTGACTTTAAGAGTTTATTAAATAGTACCACATTTATTTATAACTTTAATGCAATGCCAAAAAATAAAACAAATTCATTTTAACTCATAAATTTGTCCATTATTTGCATACCATCGGACCACTGTGTGATATGCAGTATGGTCGAACGACGCTGAATAGCTTAGCCGCAGGCGAAATTGAATTATTTCAATAGGAAATGTATTAAAATATATAAAAAATAAATATTGTAGCAAACAGCAAATTTATCATAATTATAATAGCGCCAAAGATGAAGGTACAAGGTGTAGCGATACCGCCATAGTTCAGAATTAACTAGTTTTTTTTAGCACGGCAAAGTGACTGCACTATTCCTGATGGAAGCACAATACAATCCAAAGAAACGTCGACCACCAAGAGACAAACTAGACATCGTTAGTTGCCGCTATCATGCCGGCCTGCATAAATGTTACTTCACGTTGCGCTTGCAGGATCAGGTCATAGGATATAGGGAAATACATCTGTGTATGTAAACAATAGATGAGAAGTAATCTATTTACGTAATATTTCTACATTTCATTGGTGTATAAAAAAATAAAAACATGTCCACAACATGCTCCTCTCGCATGTCCCATTGTTAATGTCAGTGTGCGGTGAACTACGCTCGGACGGCTTTGAATGCCGCAGTCAAGGGGACGAATCTGCGACTCATACCCCCATACGAAATATATCTGAATTCAGTCTTTCCCTCCAATAAAGTATGCACTATGCATTCGAATGTGTGTGATAGAATGAATAAAATAGTAAGGGAAGTATGTTTTTTTACATAATCACGTGTTATCAACCTTAAAGCTTTCTTATAATAATCTGTCTAGATTCACATAGGTATCTTAAAGTAATAAAAACATATCGAGGCAGTAATAATACTTAAATTTCAGAATTTGTTTATTCAAATTATTAACGTTAGTGTAGGTTTCATATCTACTGGCACTCGAAGCAATAATTATATATATTTTTATAATGTCTATTAATCAATCAAACATACAATGAGCTGCAAAATATCAATATTAGATGTGCACAGGCCCTTATACTACGTGTCGCTATTCGGACGCAATCCGCGTAAGTACAGTACGACCTTGCATGCTTACGTAGCATGTCATGACGCGAAATTATAAATTTATCTTCTGTCAAAAATACCGCTCAACACGCCTAAAGAACTTTTCGCTTCAAAAATTATAGAATACTAATACTTAATAATATGTAGAATATTAACGTTTAGTAATAAATGTTTAGACGGAGAGCGACTTCGCCAGCACCAAAACTGGTGCTGAAACATATGCAAGTATATATTTTATGGCTTTTTGATGTGAAACATCTATAGGTAAACCTGATTTTGGCGTGGCGCGACGCGACGTGGCGACGCAAACACGAACTTTGCACTATTAACGAAATACTCAAAAACGTTTGCAACCCTATATGTATAAACATAAGATCCAAATTGTTTTGTCGGCTACTCGTTATATTAGTGTTACGCGGCACGCGCCGACGACCTAGCGCCCTTTGATAAATGCCGCCAAACACACGGCGCCTGCGCCTAGTTGAATTTTTGTATTTAATAAAAATGAATATTTATGTAATAAAATAAATAAACAGTCATTACTTTATGTAACAAATTTGTAATGCTTTATCTTATCATTATGCTATAGCTAATTCCTGTCGTAATCTGTTCTTTTAGGCATATATACTATACAAAACAATTTCGATGTTTCACATCTGCCAGGCGTCCCGTGACGGCTCAATGTTCCTTATAATATAGTTGCACTGATTATGCTATGTTTATTTTGATAGGGTAAAAACATTTTTTACGGTTACATAATGCAAATCTATTTTAGTTAAAAATGTGCTTTTCTTGAATATAAAATTATTATTTTTTACACTTTTTAAATCTGACGTCATTTAATCTAACCGTAATGAGGTTTATAATGAAATATGTGTTTTTATTAAAATTAACATTAATTACGTGTACGCTTTAATCCTTTACCTTGCTTATGGGCATAGGTCAACACTGCTTAGTCACTAAATTTGCTCAAACAATAGATAGTGGTCCGAAACTCAGGTTCGCTTCTATTGTAATGTATTAATTAATAAAATCAGGGAGGGGCCCGACCATTGTCCAGTAAGGATGGATCTGATCTCATTAACCAGTCATTGTGGTCTCTAACAAAGGAGTTCGGTCAACGCTCACCTAAGCAATGTCGCGAAGTCATCGTTTGAAAGGTCTCCATTGTCCAACCTAGGTAACTTGGTATTCACATTAAAATCAAATATACATTGTACAATTTGAACCCTGAAAATCCACTCCTGTTAACTCGAGTTCTAAAAAAACCTTTCTTTTAAATAAAAAACTATAGACATACCTAACAATTACAATAATCGTGACATTCTGATTAAGGTAATTATGATTATTTCATAACTAGCGGGCCCGGTAGACGTTGTTCCGCCCTGACTATAAAAAAATACTTGACAAATTATATACTAAAACCTTCCTCATGAATCACTTTATCCACTGGTGAAAACCGCATGAAAATCCATTTAGTAGTTTTCGAGATTATCGCGAACAGACAGACAGACAGATACAGTAGTTACTTTATTTTATACTATGCAATGATGATAGTATTATTTATCGGTAACTAGCTAATACCTGGCTTTATCTGTGACATTTATTTTCTTACAAATATCCTTACTAATATTAGGGAGTTTTTGGCGGGATTTTGGTCTGTCATGTAGTGGATTTTATATTTTATTCATAATCTTGTATTACTTGACTCTATATTGTGTAAAATTGGTGGTGTTTTATGTAATATAGTTTGTTTATTGCGCATAAGTGAAGTGAATGGAAAATAATACCACGGACCATGAATTGAGATGCCACAAAAACTCCATGGAAAGTTCTAACAAGAATTAACTACTCGACAATGGAAATTAACAAACAATGAAATAACTCAGTCAAAGAAGATGGTACGCTACTATTAACAAGGAGATTAAGATAAAAACGATGGATAAAAGAATATGTACGAAATATTACATATAGAAGACTTGGCGCTTATGCCTTTTTATTAACTTGGATACGGAAGAAAATTGGTTAAAGGATACATAAGAACTACCTATATTGACAACTTCAGAATTGGCAGTATAGATTAATTCCTTCGCCTGTCCTATTGGACGAATATTATTACTACTACTACTAGAAAAATTATAAATGCAAATGCGGGAGTTTTTGGTGGGATCTTGGAATGCCATGTAGTGGTCTTCATACTTTACCCATAATCTTGTGTTATTTGGCTCTATATTATGTAATGTTGGTGGTGCTTTACGTAAAATAATTTGGTTATTGTGCACAAGTGAAGTGGATCGAAAATAATACCTTAGAGCATGGATTCTGACTTGCCACATAAACTCCCAGGAAAGTTCTAACAAGATGGCCGCCATCTTGTTAGTTCATTGAAATTATATCAAGAAACTTGTTATATCGATACTCACTTGACAATGGCAGTAATAGTCAACTAGAAGACTGGTTGCCAAAAATAAAATAGAAGAAATACGAATGTGAGCTTGTTTTTTGTTACGCTTACTGCGCAATAATATTATAACTAAAGATACGTTACCTACATGGTATTTTGATAAAACAATTGGGACGATAACGCACACATACGTTGAGTAATATTGTAACGCCACACTGTCTTAGATAAAATGTGAAAGTAAGATGGCATATTCCCAATATCGGTGGTGAAAAGTAAATAGTTATATGTTGCTTAAATACGGGAGGGTTGAAGGGCAGTCATCAAATGTAAGCTAACTAGCCAAGTTTTAACAAGACGCTGTCCAGTAATATCACTATTACTGCGTCTGTTATTAATCTGGAGTAGATCTCGAAACGGCTGAAGCGATTTTAATGAGCCTTTTGTAGGTAGATCGAAGTACTTTCAGGAGTATTGCTCATCATGGTCAACTTCCGGAACTTGTTAGTTTCTTTAAAATTAGGATTTGTGTCTTACAATGAACAATTTATTTTTCATTTTCCACTACATAACGCCGGATATGATAAAGTTCCTTATATTTTATATGCAATAAGATTTAATTTTGCATATATGTTTATATGGCACTTACATCCTTTTTTATACATTGAGTAAACATCAATGAAGTTGAGAAGTGAATTAGTAAATATGGGTTAAACAATAACGATCTAGATTCTAATGGTAAGGGCCACCACCTGGGGCCCACATTGTGGTGGAGGGCGCCCGGATCAGGGTGGGGACCCAGATGAAATATCTGGGCCTCACCCTGGACGGGCGCTGGCGGTTCGAGCCCCATTTCGCGGGGCTCGGACCGCGAATTGCTGGGGCGGCGGCGGCACTCGGCCGGTTGCTCCCCAACATAGGGGGGCCGGGTGCCGGGTGCCGCAGACTCTACATGGGAGTCGTGCGGGCGATGGCCGCCTACGGGGCACCGGTGTGGGCCGACGCCCTCGGTGCCGCCAACGTGCGCGCGCTGCGTAATGCGCAGCGCACGATGGCACTGAGGGCGATCCGGGCGTACCGCACGGTGTCCTCGGCGGCGGCCTTTGTGCTCGCCGGCTCCCTGCCCTGGGAGCTGGAGGCAGGAGTTCTCGCCGCCGTGTACCAATTCACGGCGGCGAGAAAACGAAGGGGGGAGCCTCCGGCTCCCAGGGAAGTAGAGGCGGAGAGACGGCGTCTCAGAGGAGACGCCGTCGAAAGATGGCAGCAGGACCTGGCGGACGAGCGGTTCGGGCGGTTTACCGTAGACGCCGTCCGCCCGGTCCTGCGGGCGTGGATAGATAGGGAGTGGGGCTCCCTGACGTTCCGACTGGTGCAGGTACTCACCGGACACGGTTGTTTCGGGTGGTACCTGCACCGGATCGCACGCAGGGAGCCGACCGCCGCCTGTCACGAGTGCGGCGCTGACGAAGATACCGCGCAGCTGTCTGAGTGTGCTGCGTGGGGGGAGCAGCGCCGCATTCTGGCGGCGGCGGTAGGACCTGACTTGTCGCTGCCGAGCGTGGTCTCGGCCATGCTCGGCAGCGAACAGGCGTGGCGAGCGATGTCCTCCTTCTGCGAGGACGTCATCTCGCAGAAGGAGGAGGCGGAGAGGGCCCGCGAGGCAGATCCTCAAAGTGGCCCTCTCCGCCAAAGGAGGACAGGCGGGAGGAGGCGGCGATTCGCCCAACTCCTCCCGCCACCGTAGCCGGACCTGAGGGGGTGGGCCGGGGGGCCCATCTCCTCATTGCACAGGTCCGGCGGACGAGGGGGGACAGCCGGTGTGTACCCGGTCTGTCCCTCTATAGGTAGGAGCCCGGCGGTCACCTTCCGCCGGGCGGACCGTGGGGGCGGCTCTACAAGGTTGATTAGCGTGAACGATCCCTTGCCGCCCCCACACAACGGTCTGTCGATACACCGTGGGGTTTTAGTCCGTGCGAGTCGGACATAACCCACTCTGTCCCCCGGGAGGGTGGGTATCCATAAGGGATTTCCCCACGTTAAAAAAAAAAAAAAAAAAGATTCTAATGGTAAAGTAGTAGTGACAAAATTACAGTTTAAAAATATAAAGCCAGTACACAGTTAAATCAATTTAAAATTTAAAATAAAGAATATTAAATTGAATAATAATAAAAATCATACAATAGAATTAATTATGTATATATGAGCGCGCGACCGTGCTGCCATCTGGTTTCAATGTAAGTAAGTAACAAATTAAATCAAAGCTTCATTATCTGTAGAGCCATCTATCAGCTAATTCGGAAGTTAAATAACACAGGAAATATTATTAGTAACTCTTTGTTATAAAGTAAATAAAATATAGAAAAGTATGAACAGATTACTATAATAATTGATAAGTAACGAATTCAATTAATTATGATTTAATAGAAGTTTTGGTTATGTTTAATTGTTATCTAATATTGTTTTGAGAATTTTATGTATACACGTGCAGCTGACCCAATATAACATTCATTTTATAGCATCTTTACGTCCACATATTTTGTGAGTGAATATTTTCTGAAAGTGCAAGCGATAAAAACGAATTTGAAACAACCATATAAATGCCTTTTTAAATTCTCATATGATGTATTTATTTTTAACTTAATCGCCGTCTCTTATAACGCCAAAGAAGTTTTTCTTCAATCATGTGTGACGGTTACACGCACTCATTTTTTATTTCTGCAGACCCTTGGTCTGCGCCTTTTATCTGCTATCATTAATTTTATTAGTCTTGTTAAAAATCGCTTAAAATGTGAGCAATTAATTTAGTTAATAGTTATAATTTAAACTATAACAATTAAACATTATCCGTGTTATTACAAAAAAGTTAAATACGTATTGAATACTTGCTTTAAAAAAGTTTGGATACATACGCATTAAATGCACCGCGCTTGCCGATGGTTGCCGCGGCGTGATCGTGTTATCCGTTTTCGCAAGTCTAACCTAAGCTAACCAAACAGAGATAGAAGATCAAGATGTTGAACGTTCGGCGAGCGCGGTGTATTTAATACGTAAGTATTCAAACTTTTTTAAAGCAAGTATTCAATACGTATTTAACTTTTTGTAATAACACCCTATACGTTTGCTACGTTACGTTACTTTACATTAATTACATGTATTACATCTTTCTCATTCAGATTCTTTCCTTTATGGCGGCTTCATTGTTATCTTTTATTGACATTTTTAAATTGTAATCCACAATGTCCCGCGCCGGAGCATCCACGGCCCGATGGATGAACCTACTGATTGCGTCGTCAGTCACGTCGTTATAATAAACACAGGTATTGGCGTGTTATGCGTGGTGTGTGCTATATTGCCCCTATAGCATGTGAAACGCTATGGTGGATTTGCATTCTTTTGCCCTTTATTTGCAGAATCACCACCGATTTGAAGGTCAGGTGAGATTCATGGACTGTCAGGAGGCGCGATCCTGCCTCGAAGCCCTTGTTTATCAGTACCCAATAGTTACACTACAGAAAATACTACAATATAAAAAGTTTATACGACATAGATAACTTTTCGTAGCGTTTTCGTAGTAACTTGCTACAAATCGGCTACGACCATCGAAAGAATTTTCAGATTCATTTCATTACTATCGGTTAGCGTGTATCATTTACTCGTTGTATAACGTCTACTAGTTGATTACCGCGACTTAAATATCGTGATGTTTTTTTTTAACTGTTTGTTTTATCAACACTAATTATGGGCTGTCTTCTATTGAAGTGAATACTTCTTTCGCTGCGTTGAGCGATTTTTTGTAGGAGAAAAACTTATGGGTTCGCATCACCGATGACTTCGACATGATAGTGATACGTCACCGACATGTTAGCGACGCGTAGTATAGCGATCTGTGTACATGTAATATTTATATTTTGTATTGAGTTTATGCAGCCCATAATATGTTTTATTAATTAATCAAAATGTATATAATTATTGCTACGAGTGCCAATAAATGTGAAAACCAGACTAATGTTTAATAACTTCAATTTAAAAATTAGGAAATTTTATTAATCAAACTATAATTGATTTAAAATTTCAAAAAAGAACATTGCTTTTGCCTTATTTTAAGTGTTCACTTCTCCTGTTTCCACTTGCTACGTATGCACACCACATCACTTGCCCACTTCTCTACAACAAGCAAACACACATTGCTAAACGCACAGTTCTTATAAAAATAGTTTTTTTTGTTTATAAGGACTAAGAATCCAAGAAGTAAAAAAAATGCTAATCAAAATCTATTAAGTAGTGTTTGCGTGATGTGCGCACAACTGCAGACGTCTATAATTTTTTTTTATATATTAGAAGGGGTTAGTAATAAACTGAAAGTATTGATTCAATTTAAGGCTCAATGAATTAGTTATTTTAAGAGAATTTCACGAGCCAATAAACCTGCAGCGAAACTACCCCGAGCCGCGTAAACTGAAAGTAAAAGGAACACAAAAGTCTCCGCTGCGGCACAATAGATGGCGCTTGATTCTGATAACGATATGTTAACATTGTCACAATGGAAACGGTAATGGCGCGATTGTGCTGCTTGGCACAATGCTTTTAGATGTCACCTCTAACAATGGACGAGTTCGATATCTAGTGACGACGGACTCGGGCTGGGATCGCAGGGAAATCGTTTTACTGCTGCTTTCGTAGTCATTCAGACTGCTACAAACGGGGAATTAGAAACGAAACGAATACGTTGATTGGCATATTTAATGAATTATCAAGATATCAGATTTAAAACACGATGACACCGCCTGTTCTGTGTATGTAATGAAAGTAATGTAATTAAAAAAAAGTATGTAAAAAAAATACAACAACATACCAATAAGTTAACATGATGAATTCCAGTGTGAACTCATATCCTCTCATATCCATATCATTCATATCCTGAGCATCTTTGTTTCTAACGCTTTCACGTTATAACTGTCCATCTGATCTTGATAAAATTTAGCATTCACGTTCTCTGAGGTATATCAATCAAATGGATCGATGCGAGCGAAACAGCAAGTGAAAGCTAGTTAATATTATAAATGAGAAAGTTAGTAAAGACGAATAGATATTTGTTACGCTTTCACCTTCGCCTTCAAAATGAACAGAATCTGAATATATAAAAATCTAGTGTCTTGATGTTTCTGCCTAATGAACTCCGAAACTACTCAACCGTTCTTCATGAAAGTTGGCATTTATGTATAATTTGGTCCAACTTGAGAGACAGGATAATTTATATTTTGATTAATGGCTTCAATACTTTTTTATTACTACTTAAATGATTGTCAATGTAGATTATTGTTATTCATTGTAAGTTTCATCAGTCTCAAATAGATGGCGCTTTAAATTAGTTTATTGACTGAAACCGGTAGGACCGACTTAACTACTATCGTACTTTATACACGTTTAAGTTTACCTAGCTTTGTTAACAGTAATTTGAAGTTTTCAAAATTGAAATCCGGTATAGATTGTAACTTTTATGTTTAAAAATAAGTATAAAATCACTTTAGTGGTAACGTACGCAGTAATTATATGAATATAAATCATTTCAAATCAATACAAGATAATAAACGTAAACAAGGGAAAATCAATTCTTTCATATACATATAAATGACTCATCATCCATTTGTTAGGCGGTGAATAATAAGCGATTGATAAAATCGTCCGACTGCCTGTGACAATTTGCACTCGAATCCAACGCAACAACAATGCTTTGCTATCTCCATAATACTGTGACCTCCCGCCTCCTCAACAGGGAAACTGTGGCCGGTGTTGGAATTGCGCGAAAGGGTGTTTTAACAGTTCTATATAAACTGGCACGCGGCATAAGCCACCCACCAACTATTCAGCATGATGTTATTCAACCCGTGATGGATCACAATTCCAGACAACATTGTATGGAAACAAATGAAGTATTCAAATAATGGAATTGATAATGACTCAAAATTACTATTTTATGGCTCTTGTTCGTCTATGAAATTGAATTTGTAATATAATTTCGTGTTTATTTTCTCGATGCGGACTCTAGTTTACGCTCCCTCTACTTCAGTCAATAGCAAGTTTTGTCACATTGTCTCTTAATTCCAACCTTTATTATTCCTTATAGGTAAGCTTGGAAATAAGTCCAGCTTTATAAAGCAGTTACTGGAACATACATATAGTGACTAGACCACAGATTTTGAACTGGATCGTGACCACCGTAAACCAAGTGGAACACCCACTATAGTGGCACGTTTGGGTGTGTCGCGTTCCGAGATCAGCCGGTGTATACCCAGCAACTATGGGGGGGGGGGGGGGGGTGGGGCTGTCCCTGACTGGGTCGCTTTCAGGCCGGCATGACAGTGACGACCGGCGATGGATAGTATGTCTTTCGGTGGTTGCCATTGTTTTTGGATTGTACTGTGCTTACCATCAGGCACAGTACAGTCACTTTGCCGAGCTACAATAAAAAAAAATATTTTTTTTTTATTAGTAAGATTCCAACAAATGCAATACGTTTCAATACAGAAAATATATGTCAAACCACCATTTAAAGAAATTTCAGTATAACATACGATCTGAAAAATAATAATATGTGCATATTATGCTGTACCACGTAGACGACCTTCCTCACTAATATAATAAATACGATAGTGAGTTTGTTTGTTACGGTCGTTACTGTCATGGTTTAACTACTCAACCAATCATCATGAAATTTGACATACATTTTGTCACGAAAGTACAGGAAAAGGAATAGGCATAGGCAGAAAAAAGAATTATATCCGAAGAATCCATATAACGCGATCGAAGCCACGAGAAAAATTAAAAATGTACGTATGTAATGTCCAAATAAAGTAATTGAATAATTTTTTATATTTTTTATACTCACCTATTTAAATACAACGTTATTTTTTCCATCATAGTACATCTTAATATATATATTTCTTGTGTGCGTGTGTATGTGACTGAACTCCTCCTAAACGACTGGACCGATTTTGATGAAATTTTTTGTGTGTGTTCGTGGAGATTCGAGAATGGTTTAGATTCACAATTGGACCCGGCAGGTGGCGCTGCGATGAACTTTTAGGATTTTTTTTTGTTTTCAAGGCAGGACAACGTCCGCCCGGTCCGCTAGTTATATTATAAATTTTTCTTTATGTGTAACAATTATAGACATTATTTATTTATTTGCTGTCGGTACAATTTATGTATGTACATGTAAATGTAGTGAATGACGTTTGCACGAACACGTGTATCTTCTTATTTAAAATGCATATTTATTTACCATCTGCAAGAAAGTTGTCAATTTTCGTGTTTAAAATCAAAAAGGATTTACGTTGTATACCGTCACGTTTCTTAGTGATAAAATTAAAATTATTAAGAAATAAAATACAAACAGATCATATAAACATATTACATTCTACGAAGTCAGAGCTCCAATTTATGAATATTTGAAAATATTCGATTTGGAGTTTTTATTAGATACTAGCGGACCCGGCAGACGTTGTCCCGCTCTGATTATAAAAAAACATTCCTCATGAATCACTTTATCCATTGGTGAAAACCGCAAGAAAATCCGTTCAGTAGTTTTTGAGTTTATCGCGAACAGACAGACGCGGTAGGGGACTTTGTTTTATACTATGTAATTATAAATTACATATCACACATACTTCTGTTTGTGAAAGGGTGTAGAAAATCAATTCTATAAATCATGAATTTAAAAAAAATCAAACAAACGACTATTTAATTTTTTCATTCAAAGTTTTTTCAAATCCATAAATTATTTCTTTAGTAAATCTGCCTATATCATTAAATGTCATCGTAAAATCGAACGTACTCCGGAAACAAATAGAGAGTACGCGTTACGAGGGTGGGCCCGAAAGGGTTGATTGCCAATACAGAGTTATGGGTTATCGAGTGTTACATCCTGTATACAATTATCGCGTCATACACACCAATACACGTACTATGCAAATGTATGTAACATATAGACATTTTCTGAGAGCTTCAACCATTTATGAAACGATTCATGTTGTTCTAAATCCATGAAAATACCCAAAAGATGTGGAAATATTTACAGGTAACAGGATTGTTATGAGATCTGGATTAAAATTTCTGAACTATTATTCACCTAAAAAGAAACTATCTATTCAATTAAAATTTCAATTGAATCCATTTTGTGTAGATTTAATCAGACTTATTAGTTTTTGAAGCTATAGTTACAATCGCCACATCTAACGCGTTGTACTACATTAATAGCGTTCATACTGATTTACATAAAATATCAAATAAATGTATGTATCTATTACAAGCGATATAACTCTCAGACATTATGTGATTGTATAAAGCGGCCAAACTAAACGAGGTCGTATTCAACAGTCACATATTTTTGACGGACTAAAACGAACCATATGTCTATTTTAGAATTAGACCATGCTCTTTATTTATATCTCATTATCATTATAGTGACGATGTTACTTTTATATAGTTCAATTCCACTTTCGATAATTCTAAAAGACCAACTTTTACGAATAGTTCGCGTGGTAAAAACCCGTAACAATCAATCAATTATTTTTATAAAACTATATAACTTAGTCATATAATCACAATCATTACATAGTATAAAACAAAGTCCTCCACCGCGTCTGTCTGTCTGTCTGTCTGTTCGCGATAAACTCAAAAACTACTGAACGGATTTTCATGCGGTTTTCACTAGTGGATACAGTAATTCATGGGGAAGGTTTTAGTATAGTTTAAGTTTAAGTATAATATATGTATAATTTGTCAAGGTTTTTTATAGACAGGGCGGGACAGTGTCTGTCGGGCCCGCTAGTATGTATATATATGTAATTAGATAATTATAAGTGGTTTTATAGCTGTTTATCGGGTTTATAGATAAGGGGTGAGTTAATATTGTCATAGGGTGATTACAACTGAAATATCACACACGTTACTGATAATATAGCAAATGATATAATAGATCACGTATCACGCCAGTGAATACATCAAGATGCCTGTTACAAAATGCGCGTGACTAAATAAAATTCACTCGAACCAATCTACATTTACAATCCGCAGTGGAAAAGACAATAACTTAAAAGTGACTCAAGTCACGAGCTAAATGATCGAATTTATTTTAGTGAAGTTTAACTCTTTACGCATAATTTGATTAAATCATAATTTAGATGAGTTTTTTTTCTAGAATTGACTACGATATTGGCCTAGCAAGGCCTTAACAGCTTCACCGGAACACTAAGGCGAGCGCTTAAGGTACTCAGACGATTTTATTTTGGCAACTAGCTCAAGAGTGCAGGGCACACTTCGGCTTGGGCTGTTACCTAGTTCATGCAATTCACGACCTAACTGAGCTAAACTAAGCTACATATTCATACTTATATGAGTTATTGAAATATATATGTGTACCAAGCATACATACCTCAATTACATGTATTTCGTGTCGGATAATATAATTTAGATGAGATTTATACATAAGTAGCCCGTAATTTACAAGCATATATAGTTCGTTTTATTATCCACCAAATCATTTTTTTGTGTTTTCACCAAGTGAAATTATGACATGGAGTCACAGTAGCGCGTGTACTGATGCTTTGTTACGGGAATAAATATACCGATTTTGTTGATTTAAAAAAAAAACTGTTTCATGCTTTAATTATTTCTAGTGACTACCACATACTAAAATAATGATACATTTGATTATAAAATTATAATATAATAATGATATGCCGTGCACCCTTGAGATAGTTGTCAAATAAAATCGATTGAGTATCTTAAGCACTCGCCTTAGTAGTCCGGTGAAGCTGTTAAGGCAATACTAGGCCAATAGTATTGCCTTAAAAATAATAAAAATTGTGTGGTTTTATGAAACCACGGTAAAAGTGAAACTTTTTTTCACACTATAGACATCTAACTAATAATAGTCTATATACTACACGGTCAGCTGCTGCGAACTATAGGCGCCGCCATATTGGCCCTGGCTGCTCTGACGAGCGCCTTTCACTCTACCCCTACTCCGCGGCCGACCATCACGCGACATGCAACACACAGACGAAAAGTTTGAGACGATGTAATAAAAGTTTCACTTTAATAATGATATATAAAATTCACGACCAAGTGGGAAATGGGGTGTCCATTTGACGTGATCTTACCTATATGTTCTTCATCATATTCATCTATATTTGATGT
This sequence comes from Antheraea yamamai, assembly GCA_036509395.1. Lineage (NCBI taxonomy): Eukaryota > Metazoa > Arthropoda > Insecta > Lepidoptera > Saturniidae > Antheraea > Antheraea yamamai. The sequence goes on from AP028427.1 coordinate 3,662,146, forward strand.
GTATGCATATGCATATGCAGCAAAACTAGACATCTTAGACAACATCAGTGATCTTTCAATCCCACCGAGTGGAACTGTGATCAAACCTAATAAAAAAGTTGAACCACTTATATTAACGAACTTCGTTGTCGAATTCATGAATTAACGTAAATATACCGCTTGGTACATAGATTCCTATATAGAATTATTAATTAATATTCAAAATGGAATGACGTGTAGGCAATATAATCATTATGAATGATATACATTGTTCTTGTTGATAATAGGAAAATATGTCAACATGCGAACAATGCAGGAAGTTACATGGATCAGGAATTAGTAGTCATTGTCCTTGGCACAATAGACTGTGGACTGCTTCGTCGTTGTACAATCTAATTAGATAACATTATTATTTCACATAATTCAGGCGCTACGATACTTCATTTCGGATATTAGATGTTCATTAATAATTAGTGTGCAATTGTTTGATATCATTTAATTAAGTAATTAATATCTATACATATAATAAGAATGTAAATCTAATGTGTCTGTAATTTTTAGATTTTAGTGAAAAAAATTGTTGCGGGTGTCTTGGAATAAATAATAAAATACATTTCAATCAATTTTAGAAATGTCTGTCTGTTTGTTTGAACACGCATCACTGCTAAAGTACCTACTTCGTTTACGATAAAATCTCACATACTAACAGTGTGTCTAATGAGGTTTATTATCGGCAACATATTTGAAACCTTAACCCGCTATATAACTACCTCAATGCCCACTTACACTGTATAAGGAACTAATGAAACAATTAACTAAAGATGTTATTATGATGATATAATATGCCCATATTGTCAATAAGTAATACGTTTCTAGTATAATATCTTTTTAGAAAGACTCCTTCTATCTTCAAATTTACTGTTAATAATTATAATAATGAATTGTATACAATGAATGAGCTGACGTCTTGAAATCTTGCATAAATATAAATCAAGATATAAAACTTTATATCTGTCTAAGCAGTTTTTAATATTCGACAATATAAATAGTGCTCATTGTACTTGATACAATATTCTTATATGTTACTGAGTTATGTAGTCGAAAGCGTGGTCAATAAAACAAAATGGCCGCCAAAATGACCGAAAAGACAATATAATTCAAATTACATACATAAATGATATATGAATTTCAATTATATTTATTCTTGGATGTCACGCAACGCATGTCTCACGTACACGTTTACAATGAACAACATATTTTTGCTAAATTTCATGTAGGCAAGGCCACGGTTAACAGCTAGTCTAAATTAAAATATACTAAATAACTTTTTATAATGTCCGCTATCTGCCGGTGAAGGTCTCGTAAAAATTGGTCGAATCGTTTTGGAGATAGCACTACGAGCGAAGCCATGGTTAACAGCTAGTATATATTAAAATTACCTAAATTACTTTTTATAAGGTCAGCTATCTGTCAGTGAAAATCTCGTGAAGATCGTTCACACCGTTTTGGAGATAGCACTGCAGACGAACCGCGGTTTATTAACTAAACTAGTCTAAATTAGAGTAGCCTAAGTAACCCGCTGTAATTTTAGCTGCCTTCCAGTGAAATTGCCGTTAAAATCGGTCTAGCCGTTTCGGAGATTACCCGGAAGAAACAAACAGACAGACAGACCGACAAAAATTTTAAAAGTTGCGTTTTTGTTATCAGTAACGTGTATACTTTCATATCCAATCAGTAAAAAAAAATATTTTGATATAACATACAGACACTTCATTTTTATTATATGTATAGAAGAAGATAGATATCGTCGAGAATAACTTAGCCTTTGTTTTATTAAAATCGGTCCGCTCAGTCAAAAGTTATTGTAATTTTAATGACGACGCGGCGTAATTACGACAGAAAAGTAGATAAGTAAATGGACTTAATACATTCAGATGACTTTATTAATCACTGTTTTTTACCTAAGGTTCCACGCGGACGAAGTCGCGGGCACAGCTAATCTTCTATATTAACGAATCTGTAGTTTTGTATGTACACATTTTTCTTTCGAATTTCGTCACACTAAATTATTAAGAGAATAGATCTGATTTGTAATTGTTAAAATACTTCAATTATTTTTGTGACTTGGGAATAAGAAAGGGGTTTCTTCAACACTACTGGTGAAAGGAAGAAAAACTTTTAAACTCTATATTTTAATATAAGTAAAGAAAAGATGCGTTTACACTATTGAGACAACGAACTGCGGAGTTTCGATGCTTACTACACACTGGCCAAAACAGGCCGATTTTTCCGGTATTTAACCACTCCATATATAAAGATGTATAAAATAATAACTGTTTGACTGACTGACGGACGAATGACAAATTTTAATCCCATTTTTCATAACCTTAGGGGTTGAATTCCGAAAAATCCCTTCTTAGTGCACACCCACAGTATAAACCCACATTCATCTTTTCACAACCTTAGTATTTTGGACTGTGTGTTGATATCTCAGTCAGTTGTTATTTTGTACATATAGAAGATGTATAGAAAATACACTCATAAATTTGTAACCAGATATGTACTCTTATTTGTACTCAACGTGTGTATAACGTGAATTGAGTGTTTACTCTCCACTTCATTTTAAAAGCTTCCGGGCTTGATATCTCACAGTTGGCAATGCAATTTCTTCGCTTCCCCATGACACGTGCTTGTTACAAAAATCAAACGGCAGTTAGATTATTTAGAATGAATTATGTATAGAAGCGTTTGGTTTCTTATATGTGTTGTTACATTTCAAAAAGAGTTAAATCCAATTTTAACCATTCCTAACGTTTTTCGTTATTTTTTAAGATCTTCAAATTTTGTACATGTGAAATATGAAGATCATAAAAAACTAAAAACCTTTAGAACGACATTAAACATGCTATATGAACAATTAAAATGGATTTAGCTCATTTTGAAATGTAACAGCATATATTTTATATTATGAATAAAATGATACGAGATCTGTCGTGCACTCATCACTCAAAAACTTGAATAGATTTCGATATATTTTTTTATTTACTTCTTAGGCACTTACTCATTATGTAAAAAAATATGACGATACTTTCATCTATACATATAATAAGAATGTAAATCTAACGTGTCTGTACTTTTTCGATTATCGTGTTTAGCAATAAGTAATAGAATACATTCCAATCATTTTTAGAAATGTCTGTTTGTCTGTATGTATGAACATGCATCATGCATGCATGTACGGGGTTTACAAGAAAAGCCTGTCCTTGGGAGTAACTTAGTGTTTGTTTCATTAAAATCGGTCCACTCTATCAAAAGTTATTGTAATTTTAATGATGACGCGGCGTAAGTACGAGAGGAAAGTAGACAAGTAAATGGACTTAATACATTCAGATGACTTTATTGATCACTGCTTTTATATAAACTTCCACGTAGACGAAGTCGCGGGCACAGCTAGTTTCATATAAAGTTATTAAAGTTTGAATAAAGTATGAGTTACACTACACAATGTGTGTTTTCTTGCCGTGGAGCAATGAGGCAAGCGGTGTAGCGCTGATGTTTTTTCCTCCGTACATAATATATATTGTTAATTTAAATAAAACGCTAACTAAGTTGTAGTGTTCTGTTAGTTCTAAATAAATTAATGTATTAATTAACTGTCTGAGAGTGTACAACATTTTCAAGGTTCTCGCCGGATCGTCTCGTGACTCGTTAGGTGTGCCCAATACTTTAAACAGCTTATAAGCATTTCCATACAAAGTAACAATTCAGCCAACTTTCTTGCAGCATTTTCTTCTGGCTTCTGACAGGGAATTAGACAGCATCCAGTACCTATACTTAAAATATAATGATTTTAATAATAACTTTATATATAGAACTACGTGTGCCCGTAGCTTCGCACTTGTTACAATAATACTTTCGACTGGTTATTCTATTAAAATAAATGTATATTTTTAAACTATTACTCATACTTTATATAATCTATCAATCTATTTGAAGTGACATACAGTCTCGACAATCTTTTTAGTCTCTCTGAATATACCCGTAAGATCGGTCTTGCGCATAATATCGTCAAGATTTTAATATAAAACACTAGCTGGCCCGGCAGACGTTGTCCCGCCCTAATTATAAAAAAATCCTTGACAAATTATATACCTAAACCTTCCTCATGAATCACTTTATCCACTGTCGAAAACCGCATGAAAATCCGTTTAGTAATTTTCGAGTTTATCGCGAACAGACAGACAGACAGACGCGGTAGGGGACTTTGTTTTATACTATGTAATGATGTTAAATAATTACATAAGAATCTAAAATTAACATTTATTTATCCATAATTTGTCTCTACGTTATACATACAATATAAAACATATTTATACTCAGATTTGTATTCCGTGCAATGAAATTCAGAGCGGTCAGAAAGTTTTGCGTGAACTTTTTTGTGTACAAAACCGAATGAAAATCAAAAATAGTTTATTTTTTCCCACTTGTACTACCCGCTACCTATACTACCACCATCTGTTCAGAAAATTTGGTAGAGCCACGCCAAAGCCATTATTGATTCCAGCACGAATGGGTCGGCTCGTTCGGGGTAGTACCACCCTCTTACACAAAACCGATGTGAAGTAACAGTGCTTGCATTGTTGCGTTTCGTTCGGTCAGTGAGAGTACCGGGGGCCCACCTCCCCTCTCCTCTCCCCCTCCCTCCCTTTCCCCCAAACACAGGCTGGCAACACACTTTCGACTCCCCTGGTGTTGTTAGTGTCTATGGACGGTGATGATCACTTAACATCAGGTGATCCACCTGTTCGTCTGCCTACTATGACAAAAAAAAATGTGTTTGTACTTATGTACACGGGTTAGAAGTTATACTTCTTTGGCGTAACAAGATAAAAATCTTTTCAAAAATTTTATCTTTCGCCTTATTCGACGTTTGTAGAAAAAACGACACTAACAATAGAAAAAAGGTATTTAATACATTGAAAGTTTTAATACAAAGAAATAAAATGTTGGCTATAACTAACTTCAGGGTATCGGTTTTTCGTGAAATACATTTAATAAAATACAATATATAACTTCAAAAATACATTTTTTTTGGTGGATGCACAGAGAGGGGCGTCATTACCAAATGCCATCGTTCACATATTTCTCATTGATTCATTAAAAACATTTTTTTAAGTACCTATTGTAATTTATATAGCCTATCACATTCGAAATTACACGCGCTTTCCGTGTACAACATTTCAATAAAATCAGTTGAGAATTATATTTTTAAAACTTATAAATTTTTGAATTACCTATATATCATTTCAGTCAAAAATTTTCATAAAACTCAATAAATCCCAACATACAAACAGACAGTCAAACAGATTAAAAATAAAAATTGGCCGTAACCTAAAAATATAAATGTCCTTTTTAATGTACCGATCAAAATATTAAAATAACAATATGATTCGAAAATAGACATCAATGTTATCATCCACAAAGGGCTCTGTTAAAGATTTCGAACACTGAGCCCGCACATATCGCGCTTAAGTATGAAGATCGTTTAAGCGGTCGGATTGCATTACCCGAGTTTCATTGTCAAAACTACTACATATTAAAATGACACACAATAGATCCCGAGCTTTCGAAAGCACCATGAATATTATTACTAGACAAATTCAGGGATATTAAAGCGGATTAACAAAGAACATACCCTATATTCGCGTAATTTTAGCTCTTTAGCTACAGTTAAATTCACCTACATAGCATTAAGCGCTTTCAACGAAGAGTTTTTTTCCTGGCAAATAGAGAACTTTCCAGAATATTTTCAACAGGAGCTTAAAGCAGTAACAATAAAATTTAACAAAGACTTAAGGTCGGCAAAATAGCTATAGTTGTTAAATAATAATTCAGATAAAATGAAGCAGAGGGCACCATTGGAGCGATGATGGCTAGCCTGTTCGACACTAAACCTGTATAGACGTAGGTTCGAATCCTTGAGAATGAGCCAAATTTTTGGGTAGGAAAAACATCATGATGATACCATATCATGGCGGTAGGGCTTTTTCTAAGTGCACGTGCTCCCATCTCCCATCCCTATGTTGAGAATTTATTGCGAAGCACAAATAATTGTTTTGTTACCTGCACTTGGGAGTCAATCCCGCACTAGGTTTGTATTTACCATCATCACCATTTAAATCAGATGACAGTGTGATCAAATGCTAAAACTTATCTATATAAATAATCATCGATTTTTTTTTTCAATTTGGAATCTATCTATACTATAATAAAACTGTAGCAAGGTCAAATCTGTACATTAAATATTTTTTGAAAATTTTGATCGGGGTAGACTTTGTTATCGATATAGAAGCCAAAAATAATCTTTTTACAATTTTTGTCTGTCTGTCTGTCTGTCTGTCTGTCTGTCTGTGTGTCTTTCTGTCCCTGTGAACACGCATCACGCTGAAAGTACTGAACCGATTTTAACGAAACTTGACACAGTAATAACTAATATTCCAAGGTTACATTTAGGATACTTTTTGTCCCATAAAACGCAAAAGGCTCTCCAGGAAAACGAAAAACAAAAAATTGTAGTTAACGTAACTAGACTTTT